>QPKB01000006.1:30181551-30435929 GCA_003546025.1 Camphora micrantha
ACCTTAATGATAGACTTGGTATTCAAAATTGGGGCGCTATATCGAGGAATTTGAAAATCGCGACCAAAGAGATACAATTGATGTACTTATAAAGATGCCTAATTGGTTTAGTCCTATTTCCACCAAGACCACTTTGGTAACCTATTTCTGAAATCCCAAATAGAGGTCTGCGCCCTGTGGGCAGCCCTCCTTGGATTGAAAATAAAAGATATTCCTAACACCACGACACCAGTTGACTGCATACAGTAGTGATCGGATGGTGGCAACCAATTTCGGTTATTTCCATGCCTTTTATTCTTTATTTATTTCAATCAATTGAGGTTATCTAAGGATAGATGAGGAAGTTGTAAAATGTATTTTGTAAACAGTGTTTACACACAATGCAAGATCCATGAACCCATGTAATAAAAATTTGAGAAATCGAATAAAATGTGACGATTTTGTCCATTTCTTCTTTCTCATATATATATTATATTGTGAAATACTTTTCAAAACTTCACAATTTTCTTCAACAGTGGCGTACGAGTACCACGTCCAGTTCTACCCAACAGGTTGGACTTACAATAATATCAAACTAGCAAAGCATGCCCGCACTAAGCCCGGGCCCAGAAATAAAATCACGTCCAATTTGTGGCTAGTTTATGAGATATTAATTAATGAGAAAATAAATAAAAAAAATAAGTATACCATTTATTATGGTTCGAAACATGACCCAGCCCAACATTTATACTAAGTAAATATTATTATTTATATAAATGAGTATGAAACTTCAAGTCTTATGTAAATTAACATCAATGTTAATATATTTACTTTAGTAATTTCAACTTTATTTCAAGTTGAAAACCATAAAAGCCCATAAAGTCTCTTTTAATTTATATAAGCAAATTTAAAAATAAAATATTAGGATGGGCATGTGGGCCAGCTCAAGGGTGGCATTGCCTAGCCTAATTGGGGTACGGCACGGCACGGCTAGGTTGATATGAAAGTGGGCCATACTTTTTTGACGAAAGTTCAAATCTTATATTTATTTGAGAATTATTGGAGGCCCTTTTATCTTCTTGTAATAATCCCTTCTGTTTTTATATTTTCTTAAAAATAACTTTGAAACAGTTTACTTGCAGCGGAATGGGCCAAAATCCCATTTGGACGCCAGGCACCAATACATACGATAATTTTGGACTTAAATAGTTTGGATTTCACAAGTACACATTAGAGATGAATAAAAAAGGTATAAAGAAAAGGACCTCGATTAAGATTTGACATTTATGTCTTTCCGAACTGGGAACTTAGGTGCCTTGCAGACTTGCAATATAACTTGTTGTGAAATTGTATGTATATTACATATCCCTCGACACTGAATCTTTTAGTTACTATATGAAACTTTCTTAATCAATTGCAAAATCCAAAAGATAAGATATATATTATGAATTCTATTTAAATGAATCTCTTTATTAGAAAAATCCTAACAGATAAAATATATCTTTATTTTTTAGAAAGAAGATAAAATAAAGTCAATATTAAAATCGAAATCAAACAATCAATCGCAAAATTACATGTGGCCCTGTCTTTAGGAATTAGAATATGAGGCCCACTTTAAAAAAAAATATTGTATGTGGAGCCCATATGTATAAATCACTATCAAGGATCTACTTTTAAAAATCACAAACATTAAGGATTTTCTAACCATAATAGATATATTAAAATTCTAAATCCACCTAAAGAAGACTCATTTTAACTTGGTTGAATAGAGTTATTGAGTAAGGTAGATTTTTTCATCTGGACTTTTTAATCACCTATCCATAATAGATATATATTAAAATTTGTATTTACATAAAAAAGCTCAACAAAAGTGGACTCTGAATTGATTGATAGAGTTTATCTCTTGAAATTAATTTGAGATTCAATTTCTCAAATTGATTTGAGATTAGAGTCTAATTTTACAATCGATTAGCAAATTGGACTCCAATTTCGAAATCGATACCTACGTTTATAATATATATTAATAGGGATTAGGTAACAAACCTTTCATTTCAACCGTCCATCTTTTGTTGGAAAATTTATTCCCATTCAACCATCCATTTGTTTGAGTTTTTGCCCAACACCTGCAGAAGATAGAGCAAATATTGCCTTCACATCTGACCCATGACCATGAGATAAGAAAACAATTTACAAAAATAACAGAATTTTAAAAAATCAACTTGCATAAAAGGCATATAAAATATCAGACATTGGGTTTAGGTTGCATCGAGTACTGTGTAGTAAATAGTATGACCACCGATATTGAACTCACAGGATTGGGTAGTCCATAAAGACTTGTAGATAAAGCACCTCTAGGATTGACAAATCGTGAAAATAACTGGTTCACTGTTTTTAATTGTTCAATCTGCCATTTTCTTCTCCCCTGTTAGATAATCATTCTTACTCTGGTTCACAAGAAAATGAAAAATCCACAGCCGCTAAGAAATACATAGGGGACTGGTTAGCTTGAGCAAGTTGGTGTTAAAGTTTGAGAATGGAGCACATGTGAATTGGGCTTGGGTGAAGCTCGGATTGACAAGAAAAAACTTGAAATAAAATAGAGGGCCATTAGCTCATGTGAACCTGCCAATACCTTGTTGAAGCAAATATCTAAACCAGATTTCTTGTGTTACAGGTTGTTCATACCTTTCCACAGAGTTTTGACAATGAAGGGAACAGGGAAAAGAAACAAAGCATATGTGGTTGGAAAGTGAAGAGGAGGAACACAATCTAGAATAAGGGCCGGATACATGTTCAAAATATAATAGCACCCGATAGCATTTTCCATAATGTCCGGTGCAAAGGTTTTCAGCCGAGAAGATGATGAATCCATTTCTCCACAACAGAAGGAAAGCCATATCAGGGCCTTGGTGTATCATCTGAACCAACTAGAGAATGATAAGACTCCATCAACGCTAATGTTCAGTGCCCCCTCCAAATGAGCTGACATTTTGAGGAACAACCCCATCACCCGGCCCACACATCCGCCTGCCCACAGACCTGAAAAAGATTTACTGATAAGAATACTAAGCAATAATTTCTTGAACAAAGTATGGCTTTTTTTTTTATATATATATATATATATATATATATTTTATGAATTGAAGCTATATATATGCTTAAAATGCAAAAGGTTGACATCACCGACAATTTTTTTTTTTTCTTTTTTTTACATCACCGATGAGGTCATGATTCAATGTATCTATGAACCTGTTTGTATCCTGGGGACTTGCTGTTTATGACCACTGTCTGAGATAAATTCTGATCATTATCATTTGGAACTGGAGTTTCAACGGTTATGCTGGGGTTACCAAACAATCGGGTCCCTTGAATATACCTGTAGTAATGGAAATCTTAGTGAGAATTAACTCTTATGTGGCAGAGATATGCATCACACATGAAAACAATCACCAAACAAAAGGATCACATGACAATTTCTCCTACACATGGGATATCAAAATGCATTTTACTGACACATGTGGAAGACGTTACTACGTTTGATTTGAAACAATTTTCACACGAGTAAACCTTGTATGATTTTATAAAATTCTCATATATCTCAAATTTTACAAAGACTTGTTTAGTACTAAAACTAAATGTTTTGAGGTTTAATTAGTTAATGAGAATTATGAACGGTTTTAATAAAAACAAATCTGGGCCCACGAGAGTTGCAAAAAATAAAAATCGGCGAATGATTTGATAGCGACACATCCTTACATAAATTATACCTGCACCTCTCTAACTAAGGACATCGTGTGACCTTTGAAAAAAAAAAGCAGTTCCAAAAAATAGTCCTACTTACATACCATTTTCACACCTCCTTTAAATATGTGACGCATAAATGAGCACACACTAATTAATATGGTCATGAGTGAATATTTCATTGGTATATTATCTAAATATTTAAATAAATGCAAATAAAAGACCACTTAAGATCCCCTTTAAGCTTCGAAGTGATTCCAACCATTTATTAGCTCATCAAATGCATAAAGCTTAAAAAAAAGATATCAACCTTTTAAGTCATTTTCAAAAGAGTACATAAAGATGTCTATATTTCAAGAAAGTTAAAAAAAAAAAAAAAGGTTTTCAACAATTTCTTTCAATCAAGCCCTCTTGATAAATCTTTTTTTTTTTTTTGAGAAAGATGAAAAATACTATTTTGTCATTTTTCAGATTCTTTCTTTAAAAAATAATTTAAAAAAATGACTTAGTCCAAGTCAAATGACCTAGAGGAGTTCTTTTCAAATACATCTATGCACGGATGGTTAAAAAAGGCCAATTTTGGAGAGAAAATATGTTCAGAAAAGATAAAAAACTGTTATAAAATAATGGTATTTCTGTCATGAATAAGACTTGATTAAAAGAATTATGAAAAATATTTAAATTATTTTTTAAATATTAAGAATTTTAGTACTTTTCTTAAAATCTCCCCTAGTTATTATTAATATCGTGTGCGTGGGAGGAAAAAGGAAAAAAAAAAAAAAAAGCAGCGGGCGCGCGAAGAGGAGATCGGGGGCAATGGCAATGCATTCGCAGCGAGAAGCAGTGGGTACCTTGGTGTCCTCCATCGTATCCCAAGTCCTAGCAATACTTGTGCTGCTACCCTCCTCCTCCTCCTCCTCCTCCTCCTCTTCTTCCTCTTCGTCTCCTCCTCCATTCCCTTTCCTCTCCTCTCTCCTCTCCCATCATCTCTCTTTTCTCCTGCTCTTCCTCACAACAACGACAGCAACAGCAACAACCACCGAAACCACTCCTGATACCACCGCCCTTTCTGATTCTTCCTTCATCTCACAATCACCACCACCTTCTCCTCCGTCTCCTTCGAGAAAACGAAAGAGAAGGCCACCCAACTCCGAAGATAACAACCCAAACAGGACGACCCAGCAGCAACAGGAAGACTACGGAGGAGGAGGCCCGTTGTTCTCCTCATCATCTTCATCATCATCATCCATCCGCAATCATCGCGATGATGCCGTCTGCAACACATCGTCCCCCTTTCTCCCCCTCTCGCTCTCGGAGGATCCCTCCTCTTTCAACCTCTTTTTCCGCATGACCTCAGCCACCTTCGAATGGCTCTCCGGACTCCTCGAGCCTCTCCTGGAATGCCGCGACCCCGTTGGATCCTCCCTCAACCTCTCCCCCAACCTACGCCTGGGCATCGGCCTATTCCGCCTCGCCACCGGCTCGACCTACCCCGACATCTCCCGCCGCTTCTCCGTCTCCGAACCCACCGCCAGGTTCTGCACCAAGCAGCTCTGCCGCGTCCTCTGCACCAATTTCAGGTTCTGGGTCGCCTTCCCCAACCCCTCCGAGCTCCGATCGGTCTCCGCGGCCTTCCAAGCCCTCACCGGGCTCCCCAATTGCTGCGGCGCCATCGAGTGCACCCGCTTCGAGACCCAAAGGGGCGAGAGCGTCGCCGCCCAGATCGTGGTCGACTCTGCCTCCCGGATCCTGAACATTGCTACGGGATTCCGAGGGCGCCGCCACAAGGACGAGCCCGCCGTCCTCCGGTCCTCTGCCCTCTATAAGGACGTCCAAGGAGGCCATCTCCTGAACTCTCCACCGGCCTACCTGGAAGGGGTCGCCATCCCTCAGTATCTGATTGGAGGCAATGCTTATCCCTTGCTCCCTTGGCTGATGGTTCCATTTGCTCACTACCCCACACACCACCACCACGACAACTCTGCCTCTGCCCCTTCCTCTTCCGGAGGAGGTGGAGGTGTAGATGATTTCAATGTCGTCCATCAATCTGCGCGCGGGCCCGCCCTGCGAACCCTCGCAAGCTTGAGGAATTGGGGCATTCTCAGCCGCCCCATAGAAGAAGAAGAGATGAACATGGTTGTCGCATGCATCGGGGCATGCTCCATACTCCACAATGTTCTGCTTATGAGGGAAGACTTCTCCGCCCTCTCGGATGCGCATCCAATGGATGACCGTCATTCCCTGCATGATTGGAGGAGTCGTCCTCGAGAGGAGTCCAGCTCGGGGGAGCCCTCCACTGATAAGGCTTGTGACATACGAAATGCTCTGGCCGCAAGAGCAAGAGAGAATCGTGCTGATTTGAATCAAAGAAACGAGCATCAGCATCAGCATCAGCATCAATGACTACGCAGGGCGCGCTTGTACAGGCAGTTTCTAAAACTGGTACAAAATCAGCTCTGTTTTCTTCCTTCTCTTTGATGTAGTGTTGTTATACATTTAAATTCCAGTGCAGGGATTTTTATTTTTATTTTTATTTTTTTTTCAATTGACAGACGCAGATTGTCGTGTAAAATTTCTATTTATAAAGCCCCCAGCAAATAACCTTATACTTCAGTGTGATTATTAAGCTAATAGTGAAACCCTCATCTGTGTATTGAAGTTCTCATATTCTTTCATAGTTCAAAATGGTTGATGGCAGCTTATCATATGCATTTTATTTTTACTAGTAATGGATAAGATTTTATTAAGAAGATGGAAACATTAAACTCAAAAGTACAAACGCCCTGAGACAGTACCCTGAGTGTAGTATTGTTGCTCCCAATCACACCCTCAAGCTCAAAGATGCTTCAGCTCATCTCTTTAATCAAATTGGACTTTTTCCATACCCTATTTAGCCAACGTATCTGCTATTTCATTGCAAGTTCTCCTGATTCATTCCAAATTAACAATTGTTTTCCAAACTTAAAACCCAGATCACCCTGATGATGAAAGACTAGTGCAATAGCATTCCTTGATCTCTTTCAATTATTAAATTCTCCATATGCATTTTTTACTTCGTTCCCTAGGATTAACACTACTTCAGACAAGACCCAGACAACTCAATATGGTCAAGAGTGGATGAGTCGCTCTGCCAACTTATGTAATTCAAGGGGTCATTTTGGCATGGAGAAAAGAAGCGAAGAGAACTATTTGCAGTACAAATTTGAATTGTGTACGATTTTCTCCTTCTCTTTTTATTCCAAACAGTTTTTGCTCAAGTCTTTTCTTTTGAAAGAGCAACTCCGGCCTCTCTGATAGTGAAAATAATTTTATATAGTTCTATGCTTGGAGTTGCTCATTTTTTCCTTCTTTCTTTCTTCAAGCAAGACGCTTGATTGCAAGTTTGCAACTTAACACTTAAACCTGAGGAGCATTATTGTGGTCCATATCTCATACAACACTATACATCCAAACATTATAAGAGAGATACCGATGTAAGCAACAAAACTGACAAAAGTAAAACAAAAACACAGCATTTTGCAAACAAAAACACAGCATTTTGCCTTCATACAAGTCTTCACGTACTCCCTTTTAGGCAAAGAGTCAACAATTCCACTAGCTCCCCTTAATATATGATGAAACTCAACCTCCAAGGGAGGGTGCATGTCCTTATTCTCATTTGATATATATGGATTGAAACTTCCATGGGCAGTGGCGGACCTAGAAATCTCGTTTGAGTGGGGCGGATAATGGTCAATTGAAAAAATCAAAATCAATGACAACTACCAATAATCAACGCCAACTACCCGTAATCTCTCTTTTACCAAAAAAAAAAAAAAACCCCCATAATCTCCAATTATTTCATGCTTTAAATACATGATTCTTTGTTTTTTTTTTTTAATAAATTAAATATAAAGAATTCACATCCTATTACTAAAACTCAATTCCTATATAAACTTTTTAACTACAACATCCAATTCCTTAAGAGACACGAAATCAGTAATTTTGTTTTCAAATTAGTGGGCTAGAGAATTCCAAAGAAGTATTAATCATTATCATACAAAATTAAGCTCCTAAGAGTTCTCATATCATATGAATCTAAATGAAACCACCTGTATTTATAAATGAAAATTGTCAATATAATTATAAACATCATATTGTGATTCAAGAAAAAAAATCAAACCCCATTAACACAAACATCATATTAGCAATTAGCAAAAATCAAAAGAAGGAAAAAATTGTAGTAATAGCTGGACAGAACAATGATAAGATTACAAACATCTTTTTTTAGGTTTTTTGGGATTTGAGATCTTATGATGGTGAGAGAACAAAGCACCTAAGAAATACTCTTGCAATTGGTAAAGTGGAAAAACAAATATCCACTATAAAGTCGATTCCAAGAGCAAGACTCGATTAAGAAGAAAAGTACAAATCAATGGAATTCTTTTGCAAGAAGGCATTTTGCCCATATATATTTGATTCAAAGGCGGATATCTCATCACTGTCTTCAATTTGTAGAGAGAGAGAGAGAGAGAGAGAGAGAGAGAGAGAGAGAGGTGCTGTTGGTGATAAGGAAGAAAGAGAAGAGAGAATTAGATAAGAAGGAAGAGATCGAGAGAAGGCGAACCTTTGTGTCATGCAATTGTGCTAAAACCAGAAGGGGATGAAGCACAGGAGAACGATTGAGCGGAGGGAGAATAGGATTTTGAGGAAGGTTTTCCACTTGAGATCTTGAGACCGAGAGGGTTTTTTGGATACCTGGGTTTTGTGGGTTAGTGTTTTCCGGATTAGGGGTGGGGCGACAGCCGGCAGCTTTACTAGAATGGGCCATGGGTGATCATCTAGCACATGCTGCCTTTTGGACATTTGGATCTCGCCCTAGGTAAGTATAGCGTGGGTCTGCCCCTGTCCATGGGCCGTCCGCTTTCTTCAGGACTTGACCAATAGCATTTGAAGAATCACTCTCTACTGACAATCATATCGAGAAAGACACTTTGGAGACTCTTGAAGCTTCTCTCATTGCAAATCTTTGCCTCGCAAGTATCCCTCACCCCAATTGCTTATGATAAAACCACTTATATCTATGATTTCCATTGAGTAGAACGCCCCTCGTATCCTTGGGGCTTGCTTTGCCACTAGCTACACCATCCACATTAAATCTTAAAATCTAGCTGAGGATTCCACTTCATCAAATTTTTTTCTCCTTTCATTTCTGCACTGTAGACATGTTCCTAAATCCTAATTGGCTATGAAGTCTCTGTGTAAGGTCAAAGAAATTGTTTTTCTTATTATAGTCTGTGCTTTGATTTTCACCTTCACAACATCCATTGCTTCTTTAGGTAAAGAATCTCACATTTCTTGAATTCTTTCTTTCCAACTTTGATCCACATGTCCACAAACACGAAATGACCCACTTCCCAAGATGACTCCAGTACTATGCATAGATACTCTAGGATACACCATATCAGACTGCAGAACAGAATAATTCCACAGCTGGCTAGAAATCTCAATGAAGTAATCGATGGTCAATGATCTCCTTCACCTTGCAAAGTGAACAAATATTTCAAGTTAGTCTTTCAGCAAAATATATGTTATATTTCAAATTGAGTCAAAAGAGAAAACACACGATCAAAGTTATCAACTGTCAAGATACTTTGCCCATTATTTCCAACCAACAAAACTAGGAATGTCAATGGACCTTCGGTTACCCTGTTACCTAAAAGGACTCAGCCTGAAAAATCTTGTTATGGGCACTCTTTTTGGACCTGATTGATGATCGTGTCTGGGTATGGTCGGGTACATACTGAATATCCATTTACCTTACTGATGTTATTAAAATAATATATAAATATATGCATTACTGATTAACAATATTGTAATTATAGTTGATATTATTATTTGCAGATTTTGTCATCATACTGGCTGCAGTATAGATGGTTGGTGTGACATATTTCAAATCCTCGAATGTGAGTCCAATTCTTATTGGCAGTATCATTATATTTTGAAGCATTATAATTTTGAGTCATGTATGGGTCTAGATGGATCCTTCCAAGTTTGGCCTGTGCAACTTTATAAACTTAGTTGGAGTTGGGCCCACCATGGACCCCACCTGAACCAGACCAAAATTCACGTCCCTTAACAAAAATGCCTCCACTCTTGAGAGGGCAATGTGGGGAAGCACACATTAAAAGATAAAAACACGAGATCCAAATAAATGAGTGCACAAGAGACAAGAAGATATACATGATTCACCTTTAAAGGGGTACGTCCATCGGCGAAGTGGATAATGGTTTCACCATTTCAAGAGGAAGAAGATACAGTGCAGAAAAAAAGAGAGGGGATTAGAGTCATGAACCCTATATATTCCAAAAACCCCAAAAAAATCTCATAAAAAAATCTCTCACCAAAAGGTCTCTCAACTTGTATCACATGAACCATGCTCTTACAAGATACCCATGAATGTCAAGTCCCTCTCCTAGGGTGAGTTCAACAACCAACTCTTCTTTTCTCAAAGAGTGACAACTCACATGTGCATATCCTCTCTTATGTGTACAGAGAGAGAGAGAGAGTAGCTAAATAGACTTATTTCCGACTAGAATCACGATCAAAATAGGAAACAGGTACTGTGAAACCTTTCCTAAAATGCTCCAAGCCTTAGATTTTCTATAGCTATACCCTGCCATAAAAGCAAGGATGGAGCCAGGTGCAGACTAAGAAGCAAGAGTCTTATGGAAAGACTTGAAGAGAAATTCCTAGAATGACAGTGGTTGTCCATGCATATGTAAACATTTGTCAATAGGCTCAATAACGACACATAGCTCCTCCCTTTACGCTTAATCATTATCTCCTATCCCTAACTCTCCAAACAACCTTTTCCCCAAACAACTCATAATATCATCACTCACTATAACTTTTTGTTTGGAGCTACCCCATACAGCTCTAGATAGTCGACCCTCAAAGTACCATCCCCGACCTACTTGTCATACCCAAAAATTATCACCTACTTATCATACCCTAAATTATCTCCATCTCCCACACCTATTATAAAACCCACCCCAATTTTAAAGATGCAACCCATTTGCTCCATTTCCTAAAACCAAAATCGCGCCCCCACAAACCTGACACCTTTGACCTAGGGACTCTACCGGAACCTCTCCTTTAATTCTCACCATATTTACCATATTTATTAGCAATCAGTCTTCTCAATAATGATGCCTTATCTCCCCAAGGCCCAAACTCCACCATTTGTCAAAGAAGAGTCCAATTTTTATCCACCATCCGTCTATCATAGGTTTGCAATGGGGTGATGGTTTTCCTATTTGTGGGTTACGCTGGAGAAATTTGAAGAGCTGCCCAAAGGCATGGAAATTTGGAGTGAGATCAGAGGCACAAATTTATGGTGGTTTCCTTTGCCGCAGTTCTTTGATCAAGATGGAAGGAGAGAAATGCTCGTTGCTTTTAGAATATTGCAGTACCCCTAGGAACCATAGTTTCTATAGTTTGCAGAAGTGTTACCCCATGGGTGTTCTGCCTCACATGCTTTTATGGAGTGCCCATGGTTACAGCGGACCCGAGGTGATACAATATTTTTGGTGGGAGGAGGTTATATCTCCTAGATGGGACCCGCCATCTGGAGGACTCCTAAAGCTAAACTTTGACACTTTGATTGACAATCTGGGCCTGGCGGGAACTGGGAGCTTGATTTCAGCAAATGACTTCTGCTCTTTTGCGGGTGCAGTTTGTATAAATTTAGTAAATGAAGCAGAAACAATAGCACCGCTGATTGGAATACAACAGGCCATTGCTAAATGAATTGACACTGTCATTGTGGAAGGTGACTCTCTTGGGCAAAGCTTGCTTCGGATGTTCCATGGAGAATAGCAAATATGGTGAACGAACCTGTGGACTTACAGGTTAATATTTTGTTGTCTTTCCTACTTGTTCATAGAGGAGGGAATACACACGCTGTTACACTAGCTAAGTAGGAAGTTTCTCTTGAAAGGTTTGGCCATTATAATGGCCTGAGTTCAGTCTGTTTTGTTTTGGTTTAGTCTAATTATAATCCTATATGTGTGTGGGGTGGGTTTCTCGTTCTGGGGTGCATTTTTGTTTTAAGATCTAATTTCTAGTGCTTTTGGGGTCTCTTCCGTTCGCTGTCCTCTTTTCTTGTATACAATTTATATACAATCAATAAAATTCATTAACAATTCAAAAGAAAAAGGAAAAAAATTGCAGGTATATTTAATAAAAGAGAAAATCCATGATACCCTAATATGGATGCAGATGCATGATACGAGGATGGGAGGTATGATTCTGAGTTTCTGAAATCCATACATGAGAATGCACGGGTATTCTATACAGATGTGGCATTTCATATTTTGTAACTTGTTTTTGAAAGCATTTCTTTTCTTTAGAACATCTTTTGTATTATTTTTCTTTGGAACATTTTTAATTGATCAGATTATATCTATTTGTGTTCCTTTCAAATATTTCTAGGGATTTTTACGAAAAAATTAGTCCTAAACCCTGATTAAATTAATTGATTAAGAAAAACACTAAAACATTGAATCGGCCAAAAGACCACTTTGCCCTAGAACGATATCGTTAGGGCTTTCTTTAAAAATCCTTCTTGATCGATATCGTTAGGGCTTTAAAAAAAAAAAAAACCTTCTTCCCTGAACGATATTGTTAGGGCTTTTTAAAGCTTTTTTCCATATTCTTTTATCTTCTTCCCCTGTTTTCTTCACCAAACGATATTCTTGGCCGATCTTCGTTTCTTGCCTAGTTAAAAGAAAAAAAAAGAAAAAGAAAAGAAAAGAAAGGAAATCCATTGTCTTCTCTTGCCCCTCCTCTTTTGCTCTGTGTAACTCGAAACTTCTCAATTCCTACAGTCTCCCCTTTCCAAAATTCCATTTTCGATCTTTTTCCCTTCTTCCCGAGAATAATATCGTTAGGGCTCATTAAAAAAAGAAAAAACCCTCTTTGTTGCTATTCCTCTCTTGTTCATTGTTCTTGATTTCTCCTCTTCTTCACAATTCCCACTTCGGTGGCTGACAAACGACAATGATCTTCCTCAATGCTCTTCGTATTTGGTTGCTCGTACTCATTGTCCCACTTGCACTATAATTTTTTTCTCCATGCTCCACGTTGTGGTCTCTGTCGTTCTTTCTCACGACCACTTTCCAACCATTGCAACCAAAAGACATGACTGAGGTGAGTTTTTTTAACTCTTTTCACCATGATTTTGGAAAGGAAAGATTGTAGGAAAAGCGAGGTTTTGAGTCGCGAAGAGCAAAAGAGGAGAGAGAGGCAAGAGAAGACAGATGACTTTTTTTTCTAGGTTGGAAATGAAGATTGGCCAAGGATATCGTCGGGGGAAGAAGAGGATTTTTTTTTTTTTTTTTAAGGTTTGTCATTAAAAATTAAGGCAAGTCAAAGTTAAGACTACAATGACTTCATCCTGCTACCTTTGGTGGAGATTGTTTTAAGTACCTCCCCTTTTTATCCTATTTTAGTTTTTTGATCACTTCCTTTATTGAGTCCATCATCATGCAACATATGCGTGCGCCAGTGATTAAAAAGAAATCAAGCACAATTATGTCTGAATTGCTATCCTTTTACTCTACAAATAAACTCAGTGATTACAATGGATGCGAACAATCAGACACTGTGGGCCCTACCATCTCTTTGTTCTCCTTTCATACAGGCTATCAATGTGCTGCTTGCTAATGTCATGTCTCAGAATGCTGTAGTTGCAGCTTCTCCTGTTTTCTCCTTTACACGATATCCAGGGCCCATCAGCACATCCCAGCCATCTGGTGGTATAGCAACCATGACGTTCACTGTGCACTTGGATCACCCATTTATATGTGTTGGGCGTGTGCCTTTGCATGCTATCATGTCTAACTGAATTCTTGAGAATTCTGTGACATAAATGGCTAAAAGTGGCTAAATTGAGGAAACAAAGATGAGGATTCATAAATGATCATCAACTAATCTCTCATTTAAAGGAGAAAAATGGATTTAGAAGAAATGAAAAATGGATTCCCAGCCATCACTCTTGTAAATCAAATCCTAGTAGAGTGAGGGTATCATCTACATCTCCATCATATGTCCCTCACACCTTGGCTCTCCCGTAATTCATGGGATTCAATTCAGTGCGAATAAATGGGCCTACGGGCCTTTCAAATTTCCAATTGAATCCAGCATGTGTATTTCTGTTTGTGACGATTTGGGAATACTAATCTCATTATGATGCGGGAAATCTGTCGAAGTCAGATTAGACAAAAAGACCTCTAACACATCTCTATACATAGGGTGTAAACCCTCGACTGGGAGATAGATAAGATCAGAGTGTTCACCTCGAATATCACCATCACCACTGGTCCTCAACTGGAACATATTTTCCCTTGTTTGGATCTCATCGCTCCAAGAAAATATTTCTCTCTTAACTTTCTAGAAAAGAAGAGAAGATTTTCTCCAGGGGGGGTAGAGAAAACACCCATTTAGTGATGGATTAAATAAATTTAAAATGGCTCTCTTCTACGAACTCTATTAAATGCAAACACAAGGCAGAATTATTACCAGTGCTGATTCTCCACAGGGTATTCCTTTTTCTTTTTCCTTTCCTTTCTCTCTCTTTGAAAATGATTCTCCACAGGGTATTCTCCATCATTACTCATTTTCCTACCTACTGGGAGACCTCCCCTTGCCATTTTCTCCCATTTGGACGTATCCTGAAATGCATCTGCTTTTGATATAGAAGGAGATGAAAAATTGAAAATCACAATAGGAAGGACACTTTAAGTGAGACCCACGACATAATGTGCTCAAAGAAAGAAAGCTACAATGCTATGTTACACAACGTCCTGATTTGTATGATCATATAAGATCTATATTGAAGTTTAGTTTGAAAATATATCACTGATGGGGATGATATTTTGATTATCAACAAGTGAGTCTCACGACAAGAGTTTCATACTTGCCACTCACAAGAAAGGTGCGGGAGACATTTGGAGGATCTGTACTGGCTTGTTCTTTTGCATGCGGCACTCTTGCATAGGCCCGTTAATGGGACGGGACATGCTTGTGCTTGGGCTATCCAATCCCGTCCCGAATATTAGGCGAGCCTACCAGAGGTTGTCCAATCCTGACCCTAAATTAAATGGTCTTACGTCAAATCCCATCCTGAGTGGGTCCGAGTCAGGCTTTGCACGATTTTGAATATCAGTTAAACAAGTTTATTCAACTTTATTCTCCACAATTCCTATTGGTGAAACTAAGTGAAATGTCTTGGTTCTTTAAAAAATAACGTTAAAAAAGGGACACAATTCTCCTCATGAATCATTAAATCCACCCCAAAAGCAACCAAATAAATTATAACCTATATTATATATTACCTATATGCTTTATCTCTATGACGGAAACCACAAATTGGTGTTTACTTTTGTATTGTAAGTCAGAGGATTGTTTAACATCCTTTATTGTAAGTTTTGCATAAGTTCCCTTTGATTGGAAAATTAGTAGAAATGAGATAGCATTAAAATATCTTATATATACATAAATCTAAAATCAAGAATTGAACTTATCTTGTCATAAAATTATATTATCACCTAATTTGCTCTTAGAAGAGATAAACTATCAACCGACAAGATATTTCATAAAATCTAAAAAGATTATGAGGATGACACTTGGTCAAAAGACTCAAAACAAACATAAATCATGAGGCAAGAGACTTACCTTAATAGATTACTTCAATTTCTCCTTCACCACAATTCTCCTCACCTACAAGTTTATTAAAAATAAGTGAAATGTGCTTGTGGGCGGGTTGGGCGGGCCGGGTCTATTTTGCTGATTCCGAATCCCATTTTGGCTGGACTTTAAAATCATTTCCAAGCCCAGTTCGTTGGGCTCAATTTTTTTAAAAGCCCTACATTTTTGAGCTTGGAGCGGACGGGGTACCAATTTTAACGGACTCAATTGACATGCCTACTCTTGCACTTATGCAACTTGAGATTCTTAATTATTGTCATGCAATCAATGTGACGTCCTACTTGAAAGACATAACTAAAAAATCGCATGTTGTAGCTAGTCGTGTGAGACTCACATACCGTAAAGTCACTTTTTATATATATGGAGATGCTCTTATGAGAGCATCTCTCACCTTACTATAAGAGACAAGGTAAGGGCCCTCACATTTAAGCTGTTGGCATTGGATATAGATGTGTTCACCAACTTTCGGTCATATCCGAATTTACTGGACTGTTCTGAATGGACTATTGACCATTAAACTTTTGAGCCCATTTGGAGATGATAGAAATCACGGTTGTGGCTGATTTTTTCCAGATTGGAAGATCCCAAGGAGTCATTGAAATCCCACCCACCCCCATCCTCATGTGGGTCCCCAGTGGCCCCCTCCACACACTTGAAGTTACCTTATCCTAAGCTTGAGCTTAGGAGAGCTGGCTCCTATATATATATATATATATATTCTATGAGAGTTGCTCTCATGGTATTATGAGAGTAATGGTGAAGGCCCTCACATCCATATTCAATGCCAACAACCTAAATGTGAGGGCCCTCACCCCTTACTCTCATAGTACCGTGAGAGTAACTCTCACAAAAGTATTTATACATATAGGTATGTTACAAAACTCTCTAGCGTTTTTCACATAAAAAGGCTCATTTTTTGGCCAGTCAATCTATAACACATGTTATCAATGATATATATATATCTTATTCTCTCTCATATACATTCTCGTACAAAGGTGGATATCATTTTCTTAAAATACTAATAAGTCATTGGCTATTAGATAGGGGCAGAAATTCCCCCTCTTTAAATAGGAGAGTTTTTGAGAATTCCTTTGTGTGTGTGTGTGTGTGTATATATATATATATATATACAATCTATCCCTCACCATATGATGAAGGACACATAGTAGGTATGCACTTTTCCTTCATGGCTAAAGTTGTGCGATGAAGCTAAGCTTCTAGGTGGATTTTTTAACCCTAACCCAAAGAGAGCCCACACAAGTGGAAAGAGAAAGCCCACAAAAGTGGGAAAGAGAGTCCACGAGCATGGAAGGAGAAGCCCACATGCATGGGAAGGGAATGATCCGTGCACAATAGAATGACATGCAGGCTGCTAGGTGATCAACTAAAATTTTGTGAAGCTTAGAGTTGAAGCTTTTATTGGACCACGTGAGCCAAGTAATTTCCCTCATTTGGCTGGCAAAGCCCTTCCCTCTAGATTTTTTTGGGGAGGTTTTCAAAAAGGTATAAAAAATTTTAATCATTTTTTAAAAGAAATTTTTGCATATACCCCCCTAAGGTTTGAAGGATTTGTAAATAGGCCCCTGCCTTTTCATTTTTAATACCTTTCGTGTCTCCAAAATCAGTAGCCTTCCATCTACCAAAAGTTTTTAGAGTGAAATGATACTTTTGTCCATCTCTTTATCCCTATATGCATAAATTTAAAAGCTTGGACTTATTTTTCTCTGAAGCTTGCAACATTAATAATTACATTTAGTGGGATTGAATAACCGCACATAAACCTATTTATATCAATATAGGGTCTATTTCATTAGATTCGAATCAATCATAATGACAATGAAAGCCTATGCTAATAGTGGCTATAATTGATTCAATCCATGCATAACCCACCGTTAGACTTATGCAAGTTTCAAAATACATTATTAGGCTTCATCTGTATTAAAGAGTTATTAAGAGTAACAGTTGGGATTTGGGATAAAATAATGGTGTTTTTGTAGATAGTAATCTACTCATTTTTGCTTAATGGATGCAAGAGCAAAGCTATCATTTTCAGAAAAGTTCAACACAAATCTTATGGTGGTTATCCATTCTCATTAGGAATACTGATTTTGGGGACATGAAAAGTATTGAATTGAAAAGGTAGGGGCCTATTTACAAATACAAAAATCACAGGGGCCTATTTACAAATCATACAAAACTTAGGGGTTATATACAAAAAACTCTTTCAAAAAAGTGCAAGAAGATTTTGATATTTCAGAAAAGGTATAAAAATTATCCACAAATCTTTCAATCAAATCTTCTCCATAAACTTTTGTTGAGAAATGACAAAAATACTCTTCCCTTGTTATAGGTTTTTATCTTTTCTTAACCTCTTTTCTCCTCAAAACTGGTCATTTTGATTTTGATGATCATAACTTTGTAACGAAGCTAGTTTTTTAGTTTCTTGGAATTTATGCATAAAGGTAGTTGAAGTGGGCCCCACTAGGTTATTTGGGGTTGGACTTGAACATCTCTCTTAGAATGGAGTGGAGTAAAGCCTGCATTTTCCAGACAAAGAGTCACATCAAAATACACTTTTTCAAAACTCCATTTTTTTTAAGTAAAAAAGCAGCCCCATTTCTCTGCTAAAAGCCAAAGAAACACATACTTTTTACATAAAAAGTAAAAAGATTTCCAACAAAACAACTAAAGACAAAATATCATCATAACTCATTTATATTTTATTCTTTTTTAATTTTAGCCTTTACCTCACTTCATTCTACATGTAAAGTTCCCAAATAGGTTTTAGAGAAGAAAATTGAAAATGACATAAGAGTGTTTTTGTCATTTGAAAAAAAAAAAGAATTATTTAAAGGACTTGGTTGAAAAAATTGTGGAAAACTTTTATATTTTTTTAAAAATATTCAAATCTTCATATACTTTTTTGAAAATGAGCCAGAAGTTTTATACTGTTTTAAAATTTCCCTCTTTTTTTTTTTTTTGAGGATTACATGGAAAAAACCCCTTAAATGTCAGGTGAATGAAAAAGGCCCTAATAGATATGTGTGAATGGCAATGGCCTTGTGGGCTAGTTTTGTATTTTTTTAAAAGTGGAAGCCCAACATCGATGTCGATGCTCCTTTTTTTTTTTTTGTTTGAAGCGAAGTGTCAATCTTAGTGAGATCTCCCTCACCAGGTGCATCTCCACCACATCCACGTATTGCAAGAGCTTCTCATGCAGCAATGCGTTCTCGATCAGTGGCGTTAACGAGTAGGCTGTTACCAATAGAAGTTGAGGTGGCTGAAGAACGCAAAGTGGAGGCGGGAGAAGAAGGTGTTGGTGCAGGACTTGCCGATGGAGATGGTGTCACGGTAGTAGGGGTCGGGGACGTCTGCATGAACGAATGGCGGCGGTGGAGAGGGTTGGAGAAGTGCAGAAGCATTGAAGTGGCGCAACGCTGTGGACTTGGGGAGGGGCCTGAGGCGCAATCGTTAGACCCATGAGGAAGCAAGAAATGCTTTGATAGATTCCTCTTTGGGAAAGCAATTTCTAGTGTTTAGGAGAGGGAGAGGGAGACTGGGATTGAGATTCCTCCTTCCCGTGTTACTTTTGTTGCCAACAAAGTTGTTTAGAGATGGCATTGAGAAAAAGAAGGAAAGGAGAGAAAGTTGTGATTGTAGTCATGAGTTGATATGTTTGTAAGAGAAGAAGATACAATGATGGTGTGAGGGTTTTGGTGAAGATGATGGGCTTGGCTCTTTAGATGGTGAGAAGAAAGATGGAATGACAGTGGAAGATAGATTATAGTATTGGAAGAAGAAGATGTAGATGCTAGTTTCAGTGGAATAAAGATATATAATGAAATGATAGAGATGAAGATTGGTGTTTGGGTGCGTTGAAGATGATGGAGGTGTTAAGGATGGTGGGTTGGACGAGAAATGGAGCGGGGAGATGGAGAAAGAAGAGGAAGAAATAGACAGGAGCAATGATAGCAATAGCGGCTGCGGCGGGCATAACAGCTAGTGGTCAAAACGCTATGCAGCGGGTAATATATAGCGGTATAATTGTGCAATTTTTTTTAGTGGTAAAGAAAAAAATTGAATCTTATGTTGCAGTCAATCTTGTGTGTGTGTGTGTGTGTGTGTGTGTGTGTTTTTTTTTTATTGATTGATTTGGAACCATAAAAAGGTAGAGACAACTATAGAAAATGCTATTGAGGAAAAAAAAAAAAATAGTGTTATAAATTAAAACTACTTAGCTTTATTAGATTTTAGATTGTAGTGCCTAGCGGCCTCAACCACTTCGGTCACTATTTTAAATTATGGAATGAGTGTCAAACATTGATACTCTAGTAAACCACAAACTTGTATTGAGCATCAATATCAACGTTCAACTGAAAATAATACTTTTACAAAAAAACAAGAAGAATTTACAAGCCAAATCCCCATAGGACCCCATACGTCCTACCAAAACCCCGTATCACATTGGACATGGGAGAGGTCCTCATGTGGCATTTTTCTTCTTCTTTTTGTCATTTTGCATTATGGTCGATATCGACCATTATATCAGTTATATTTTCTTCCACATGTAACTGTCTTATTTGCTGAATACAGCAGAATGGTCGATATCTACCATATCGCGGAATAACAAGTAAAAAGACGAATCTGAGTTTTTTCCCTTGGAGGAAGAGGAGGAGGAGGGAGGATCGCCTCCTGTATCTAAGAAACCCTGGCAAGAACCCCATACACTCCTCCCGTATCATCCAACATCTCCATCAAATCCAAGCTTCTAGATCTTCTCCCCAAATCCAGTTCCTCATCCCCTCTCCAAATCGACATCGACGCAATCCGAATCTAGTCAACCAATCACTCTCATGTGTATAATACCCATTAGTAAAGGGAGAGAAGAAAGAAAGAGAGAGAAGGGAGAGTGAAATGGGTTGTGGCATTTTCTGCATCATCTCGTTCTTGTATGACTGACAATAGCAACATTTGATCCAAACCCCAATTGCCTTAAGAATTGTGGTCTCATTAACATTTTATAATTGCCCTAAGAATTGTGGTCTCATTAACATTTCATACTCTGTTGGCATCAGAGATGGCTGTAGAATAGATGGGCTCTAGTTCAATTTATTATGTAACAAATCTTATCACCCTCCAAAACCCTTTTTCATGGAATCATGGGTCATGCTTGCCGCCCTCCATTCCTTCGTATCCACCCTCTCCCTGCATCCCCTGGCTGCATTCACCGCTATGGAGCAGCACCAACAACCAAGGGAGAAAATCTATTTTCTTCTTTTTTCTTATTATTTCGCGATATAATCGATATCGACCATTCTGCTTTGTCCAGCAAATAAGAAGAAAAATGACCAAAAAAAAAAAAAGAAAGAAGAAAAATGCCACATGAGAACCCCTCACGTGTCCAATATGATATGGGGTCTTGATAGGATATATGGGGTCTTACAGACAGTTGTCCCGTAAATTTCTCAAAAAACAATACAAATAATACTATAACAGGCGTTGATATTGATAACGAATGCAAATTTTAGCGTTGATATTGACCTTTTGGACTGAAAAAAAAAAAAAAAAAAAAGTTAACGGGAGGGCGTTTCCTGTTTGTAAAGATTTTCTTGGGGCAGTTTTTTTTTTTTTTTTTTATTAGACGGACGTATTCTGATTTAAGTGGGGTTTGTCCGTAATTTTTTTTAACCGGTTGATTGGAGCGGATAAAAGAAACCCTCGCGAACAGAGCAGGGAAGAGGAGGGAAGAGTTGATAAAGAGAAACGGAACAGCCGCAGCAGTATACAGAGACGCAGTAGAGGACGAGGAAGATGATGACGACGACGACGATTGCTCAGGCGTCGCTGCAGCAGCTGATGCGTCCGCACATCTTCTGCTCTGCCATCCGAATCGGAACTCCTCTCATCATCCGCCCTTCTCTTAGATTCGCAGCACCAGCTCCTCCCCTCACGCCCCGACACGCGAAGGAGCTCCGAGTGGGCGGCCCTCCTCCTCCTCCTGGGCCTGGGCTTCCAATTCCCGTAGGAGATGTTGTGAGGAGGAGATTTAGCGTCCACGTCTCCAATTCGGGATCCATCGACTCGCCCATGATGCAGTCCATGGAGAAGAAAGTAGGTCCCTTTTTTGTTCGTAATGAAACACACGCATGCGCCAACAATTATCAATAGGGTTTTGTATTCTTAATATGCAGATTGACTATAGCAGATGTTGGAGTGAGTTTTGATTTGATTTTTCTTTATTTTTTTGTTTTAAAACTTTATGGGGGGCATCTTTGTTCTCTTTACTTTTAACAGGACAACTTTCTTTCCATCTGATCTGAAACATATAGGCAGAGTATCAGTCATTAGCAATAGAATGATATCATGTTAAAGTAAGGATCGTTAGAATGTTAAGTATGATCATGATGAAACTGGGAGATACTTATTACTGAATTTCCAGCGTTGCACAGATGAACAATACAATCTATTGACTTGACTGCATGTCTTTCTCTGAATGAGAGCTAAAGGATGCCGATCCGATTTTATTTTGTGCAAGTTTGTTTTTGTGCTTTTCTCTTTGCAGCAAAATTATCATTTTCTTATTCATCTATTGATTAATGCTTTGCCTGCTCCACATACATCAATAGATCAAGGAACAACTAAATGCAGATCAAGTCACTGTCAAGGATGCTTATGGAGATGGAAGACATGTTAGGTGATTTCTTGTCTTTCTGTTATCATAGGCGCATATAACATGATACATAGAGCTGAATTGGTTATAAATTACCTTTATTATATATATATATATTATTCAATTCTTATTCAAAACTCTGTGTGGCCTTTTACTGGCCTTTTTGGTTGATATGAAATTTTAGAATTGTGATGAACCAAGCAAATGGTTAGATGGGCGTTGAGTGGAAGTGCATGTGATCGAGTCCTCAAACTTGGAAAAAAAAAAAAAAAAAAAAAGAAGAACGAAAAAAAAAAAAATGGTTAGATCGGTGACTGATGTTAGTTTATTTCTTTGAGGCATAGAGCTGAGGCTTAGCAGAATAGCCTTGTTGTAGCTGCAGTGGAAGAAAAGAAGGCACCATAAAAGCCATTAGTCCCAAGGATACTCACTGCAACCAACAACCGTCAAATTATTGCAAGTGTTAGCTTTGTAGGTTTAATATCTTTAGAAATATAGCAACCTTCATCGTTTCTCTTCTTGATTATTTGTTCATTTATTATTATCTTTTAATGTAAGGGGATGGGCTGATTGCTGCTCTTGTAAAATGATTCCCATGCGTCTTTTTGGTATGTTGAATGGCATGCAAAGCCACTCTTTGCTGCAGAGCCCTGTTATAGCATCATTCATGTTAGACTCTAATGCTTACATCAAGTTCAATGAACTGGTTTTTCAATGAACAACCAATCATACACATTGTTTCTTGTAGAGATAACATTCTGGTTGCTTTTTTGTCATTGTCTGTTGGGGGGCTGTTGCCTGAAGAGAGCGGGCGGAAGTGGGATGCGAGGGGACTGATGGAAAAGAGAGGTGGAGAAGAAAAGAATGGAAGAGAGAAAGGGAGAGAAAGATAAAAGAAAGAGTTTAGTATCATCTGCCCAGAACTGATGACATTATATATTTCATTCAAAGTATTTATATTGTTATTCTTATTATTATTATTATTATTTTTTGAAAGGTAAGTACTCACACATTTAAGCCAAGCCCCTCCGCATCAGCGCTACAACCAGGGATTGATCCTTGGTTGTGTGGAATGGAGGTGTCTCACTAACCGAGCTACCAGATTAGGATGCATTAGCACAGGCAAAAAAACATCATATGTAAAGATATAAAGAGAGAGATAAATAAAGGCATTTTCTAGTGTTTACTATCTCACTTACCCTCATGCAAACTCTTTTGGGAGGCCCACTAGGATGCATGCCAGTCAAGGGATGAAAAGTTATAGGTATGGGCTAAGGATGTGCCCTGAAAATGATCCTAATCCTCAAGTGCCTTGAGTTCAGTTAGTGCCAATTTGAGAGGGCTGGTGTAGGGGTGCAGCTTGGGTCGGGCTAACCTCAAGCCTTCATGGCCCAACTGGTATCCTCAGGTTTGGGCTCAGGCCCTTTTTTTTTTTTTTCTGAAGCTCAAGTGAAAGTGAAACTCAGACCACACTCAGGCTTGGCACTAAGGTACTCTAGTGAAGCTCATATCTTGATTTCTACCCTTTTATACAAGTATAATTTCAATACTATACGCATCTTATACTAGTATTGGGCCCAAGATCATTTAAGACAGATTTTCCCTAATCACACGCAATATTTAATTTAAATCTTTCAAAGTATTGAATATTTCTGGAGTTTCTTCACACTTGACGATGAGGGTCTTGCAGACATAAGGGCTGTCTATCTTGTGATACAAAGCAGAATTATCAAGAGTCCCATCATTTTGCTACTGGAGTTTCAAGTTGTTAAACAGGGCATGGCCTGGACCGGTTCATCCCATCAAAGTAGATTGACATCAGCACTTTTGTCTGTTCCTGTTCTGAATTCTCTTTACTCTGTTCAAGATCAAGTAGAAATTTGTCTTCCTGCAGCCTCTGGTGATCTCGGTAGTTTACTCATGATTGCTGGCCGTGGCATCATGGGGTCCCACTTGCATTCAGATGGATCTAAGATGTGCATCATCTGTGAACCCTCCTGATCATAGTTAAACGATGTGGTTAATTGGAAATTTTGTTGGTACTATATTTGTTGGTTCTGCTCTATAATGGCCGAGAGCCAATGTTGTCATGGGTGTGCCTAGGTGCAAGGTGCAGGCACATGGCCTTGTGGTGCCTTGATAAGCCCCTAGGCAATTGTGCATACATGGGCAACCCAGCCGATCCAACGATCCAGTAAATTTGGATTTGACCAAAAGTTTGTGAACATGTGCAATTTAAGGGGGTCGTTTGTTTGGTCCATTTGGGCCCAATAAGCATGAGCTTACAGAAGGCTATCCTAAGCTTTAGCTTAGGAGAGCCTTGACCATATATATATAGGGAGATGTTCCTATGAGAGCATATCTCACCTTACTATGAGAGATAAGGTGAGGGCCCTCACATTTAAGTTGTTGGCATTGGATATGGATGTGAGGGCCCCCACCTTAACACACACACACACACACCCCTCAAATGCATTCAAGTAAATTTGCTTTAAAGAACCCTAAAACATGTAACATAATTGGATTTCTCAAGAATAAACCTTCATTTCCTCATGTAAAAAGTGTAAGTGTGTGTGTGTGTGTGTGTGTGTGTGTGTGTGAGAGAGAGAGAGAGAGAGAGAGAGAGAGAGAGAGAGAGAGAGAGAGAGAGAGAGATGTTTTTACTTGATTGAGATTTTGTTTTTAAAAATAATTAAACAGTTGCATCATGTTTCATATTGTATGCTTGTAAGTTGTATCTCTAGTTGGGATTTAGTATTTTTCTTGAATGAAGAAAGAAAATAAGAAAGAATAAAGAGTGTGTGTGTGTGTTAGAGAGAGAGAGAGAGAGAGAGAGAGAGAGAGAGAGAGAGAGAGAGAGAGAGAGAGAGAGAGAGAGAGAGATGTTTTTACTTGATTGAGATTTTGTTTTTAAAAAGACTTAAACACTTGCATAATGTTTCATATTGTATGCTTGTAGGTTGTATCTCTAGTTGGGATTTAGTATTTTTCTTGAAAGAAGAAAGAAAGTAAGAAAGAATAATGAATCCCTTTGTTGCCTTTTGTCTTTGGTGAACTTGTGGTCATTCAATTTTCATTTATTCAATTGGTAAGTTCATTGTTGTCTGCTTATAATGGTCTACATGTTTCTTTTTCCCATTTTATATGCAAACCACTTGGGATTGCTCATTCCTGTGAGGCCCACTTGGATGGGTGTGATGGAAAGTCCTATAATTGGTTAGGGGTGGCCCAAAAAATCAGCCTGATTGGCCGTCACAAAGCCAATTAGGCTGATCGTATGGTGCTCGCATTAAAAGCATGAGCTTAGTCACTTAGCTAATCACTGGAATAATAGTTACATAGATATTACTTTAGTAGGAGTGTGCTTAGATATGAAATGCCTATGAGAATTGAAGCGCAAGAGTTAGCACAAATATATTCATTCTAATACCTTGACTTAAATAATTAGTAAGGATGGAGAGGTTGAGGAAGTTGTCCAACATAGAATAAAAACTGGATGGGTGAAGTAGAAACTTGCTTTTTTAAGTGCTTTGTGATTGGCACGTACTAGCAAGATGGAAGGAATTTTTTTACCGGACAATGATTAGACTTGCTATGACCTATGGATCAGAATGTTGACCAAGTCAATAAGCAACACTTGCACAAAACGATTGCAGTAGAGAAGAGAATGTTGAGATAGATGTGTGGTAAAACTAGGAAAGATAGAATTAGAAATAAGCGCATTCAGCACCATTTAGGGTAGCAACAATAAGTGATAAATTAAGAGAAACTTGTTTAAGTTGGTTTGGACATGTCCAATGTAGGTCAGCAACAACGCTTGTGAGGAGTAGTCTTTCTATGCAAGTCGATAGCTTGTGAACGAAAAAGGGGTAGGTCAAAGAGAACGTGGATGGAGGTATTAAGGTTAGATCTGAAGAAGTAAAATTTATCCGAGGATTTGGCCCTGGAATGGATAAACCGGAATGGAGAAAGAAATTCATATAGCCAACCTCAACATAGTTGGGACAAGGCTCATGATGATGACTGATGGTTGTATTTTTGTTTAGCGTTTTTATGTTTTAAGTTGTGCAAACAAACAGACAATTATTATATCTATAGTTTATGTCGATGCTATTTTTATAATTTAGGCTATATTCTTCTTTTTTTTCTATTGAATCTATTCCTTTTTTTAAAGTATGTGCCTAGATAAGTTAGTCGTACACCTTCCCTTGCCTAGGTGCCTCAGGCTGCAACTGGCGTTGGCACCTTGATAACATCGATCAGAAGTGTGCTTATGATATCTGCATTTTCTGTATTAGATCTTACTGTGGTACTCTGTAATTGATGGAATAGGAGACAATCAGTGAAGAAGGGAATCAGTCAGGATGCTCTGCACCTCTGACTTGCCATGGCAAAAACCCTTCTGCTTGGAAACCTATCTCTTTTCCCATTTTCTTATTACATATCTCTAAGCTTTTATGTGATGTCTACATGATTTATGTGCTCACACCACATGCCAAGTCTACATGTGGTCACATGTGAGCAGCACAAACCTGTGTGGGCTCCAAATCAATCCTCCTTTTGTATGAGATGAGGTCTGGAATTTGCACATGTCCTGTCCATACATGTAACAGCATGTAGAGCAGGTGTGTTGAGATGGTATTTAGATTCTTACCTGTCCAATTATCCTCAGTTTCATACAAATACCTGAATGTGATTCTGCATGATGGATATGTTTACTGTTTGTTCTGGCTCAATCTGCGGCTGATGTGAGCTTTACATTGAACTTTTCTAATCATCTGTTGGTTAATATCAATATATTTGTACGCTTTGCACACTAAGATGTTGGCTAGAGCAATGTACATGCTCTTAACATCTGCTGCTTCTTACAACCCCTCCTACATTCAATTTTTTTTGGCAGCATCAATGTTGTCTCTTCTGCTTTTGAGGGACAGTCTGCTGTGAATAGGCAGAGGATGGTGTACAAAGCTATATGGGAAGAGCTCCAGAGCACTGTGCATGCTGTTGACCAGATGACCACCAGAACTCCATCTGAAGCAGCCAAAAACGAATAGAATGCAGCAGAGATGTGACAGGCTTCTGAAATTCTTCTTTTGAGAGAGCCCATTCTGATGTATTGCCTTCAATTTTTATGTTGTTACACCCACATGACATGAACCAGTAAGAATTTCATCCGAGTGCATCATTGGGATTTGCGAGTCAAATGGTGGGACTTTCCCCCACTTGAAAATCTACTGTCTGGTCCTACTATGTCTTTACCTAGAGTTGTCATCCTTTCAATGGGGTCAAACACAAGTGTCAACTTGATTTCCATCTGGAGAGAATAACTGGAAGAGATGGTGTTCCAAGAACGACCACAAGAGGACCCAATTTTTCATTTGGATTGCAAATGTCCTTTTTATATTTATTTGTTCTAGCGTTTCATGTAAATTGTAGAAGCTGTCTGCTGAGGTTGATTTGACTTAAAAAATTGGATAGTGCCAGGGAACAGCCTAAAATCTTCGAAAAAAGTTCAGGTGCGTCTATGTTTGTGTTTTAACAGTCAAGCTTCAGATGCCATGGCCTTGTGTACTAAATTGTCTTGAAGTTGGACAATGCCATGACAATAGCCTACCTTTCAATGGGCCCGCTGCTGTTTAGTAGCTTGTGTGCTTGGTCAATCATACTTGTCTTATGATGCCAGGACCTGCTCCTGTTGCCGTCTTGATGCATTTTGTTTGCTTCCTAGTTGGCTGTGATCCACAGTCAAAAAGATAAATGGTGGAACTGGGGCAGGTGAATCAGTGTGTAGTGATTTAGATTTTGATCAATGGGGAAGCACTTGCTTGAATCCCTTGAGGGTGTTATTGATATTTTTTTTTTGCAATCATCTGTTCCAAAGATTTATCTGCAGCGCGAGGAAGCACGTCGAGGGGGGGCTTGCTCTTTTGGGCTTTTGACTTTTGATAACAGATGAATGAATAAATCTCACTTGACCAGTGACCGTGAGATCAGGCCTTATCTGGAGAAGCAGCTAGCGCGTATATACCAACGATCATAAGCCATACAATTCTCTTACAATCAATCACACATTGCCGCCTCTGGAAGATGAAAATTTTGAATTATTTTTCCCCAAATCCTGCAATAAATCATTTCCTGAGAAAGGGGAGCTTGCTCTTCCCCACGATGCGAAGTTCCATCAGTGGTGGAGGGTCTTCTGTTTTCCAATCACTGGGCGATGTGAACACAAGACTACAGTTTAGGATAGTCGCAAATAAGAAGTCGCATAAGACCATTTGTTTAGGAGGACAGGGACATTCATATGCACTGTTCAACTGTGATGATGAATGAAATAAATAAATAAAATTTGCAAAGACATTGCATGTATTTTTCCTTCTGTTGTGATGGGAGCTGTTAGCATCACCGCTGGTCTGTCTGGAACTGACAAAATTGTCGACCATCCTGTTGTGCCGAAGGGATGGTGCGGAGGGTGGGATGGGAACACCTCTGGGGAGGGAGTTGAAAAATTGCATAGACTCCCCTCATATTGGACTTGTAATGGGCCACATCCAGATCATCTTCCCTTTTCACAGCACCGCCCCTACCACTACGGTTGTCATTGCTGTATGCAGCAGATGATGATTCTCTGCGTGTGGCGATGGCCAATCTTACAGCAGAGTCAACTCCTATCGGAGTAATATTTGAGGAGTGTGGGGACGTCCATTTTGAGTGCCTCCGATTTTCAAATGGTGGGCCACAGCAGGGGTTGTACTCTTCAGCTCAGGAATTCTTTAGGTGAGACTCAGTGGAGTCCACTCGCAGAGGTGGGGCTACTACCTTGTGCTCTTGTAGTAGCCTTGGCTGATGATTTTTAGAATAAATGCACTTTCACCTGGAGCATTCTCTTTTTATCCAACACACAAGTGCATACCATCCCTAGTCCATAGTAACTAGAAAGAGGTGGCCAACGGCCACGGACATTTAGGGGCCTCGACGGCCCCACATTGGGACTCAGGCAGCTACTGAGTCAAAAATCCTTCTAGACTGTTGGTCATGGCGCCCGGCCTAGCCCAACAGCCTTGTGCACCAGGTCAACCTTGTTATTATTGGTGGAGAATGTTAGTGTCAAAAGCTAATTGACGGCGAATAACATTGGAACTTCCTTCACCTGACATCTCACCTCCTGTATTACTTATTGGACCAGCCAAACCAATTGGAACTCTTTGTGCCAACACCTTCTTTTTCATAATTAGACATCCAAATTCCAATCCTGCAGTACGCAGGTCCAAATACAGAGTGCACTGGAAAAATAACCAACCCAACCAACCTTTTAATTTACGTTGATTATTCTTACCAAAAGATTCACTTCAATCCAATCCCTCAACAGACTAGAAACGGTCCCTTTTTTTCACTATGCAAGCATTATGCCGTATGGGGCGTTTGGAAACTCTTTTAGAAGTATCAGCCTATTCAGGACCATGACGATATCATGGATTGTTTTATTTTATTTCCCTCTTGGTATGAATTTTCAGAGCATCCACCAAGAACCCAATCAGTTTTGAGGCCACGCGGTATTCTTGAGACAGACATGGTTAGCCCGCTTTGAGGAAGAGCAAAGGGCCATATTATTCTCTCCACTCTGTGGACCAAATACGGACCACCTTAAAAAGATACCCAAAAATCATGGAAGATGGTCAGGTGTTTTTGATAGAGGGTTTTACTATGCATTTGGTGGTCAGGTGACGGACGAGAACAAACATTTCTGATTATATACATACGTATAAACAAAAATTTGCCTCTGCTAGTAACTGCCAACAACAAACGCACATCAAGAACAGAAATGCCAAAAACCATCTGCAGAGCAATTGAAATCATGTCCTTGATGTATCACTCTCATTTGGTTAATCTGCTCCCAAGTTCTGATCTTCTACTGTTGTCCAACCCTTACTACTTTAGGCTTTTTTATTTCGTTTGTCAATGTTGAGTTTGGATAGAAGATAGAGACCACCAGATGACAGAAGAATCGCAGCTGAGAAGCAAAGCAAGTCTGTAGAATAGCACATGACTACCTTCTTGCTCTTCTCAAACAAACCAACCAAAAGAACCGTCACTATTACATGGCCCAGCTTGGTCTTAAGCTCATTGATGGATTGTATTTCTAACCACCTGGGCCTTTCCTGCAACAAGAAGAAGAATTGGAGGTGAGATAGAAAAAATAGATATTCACAAGACTAATCATGGATTGAAACAAACCGTAAGAGTGAACAGGCCAAAGAGATTTGATCTGTAGGCGGCTTTCTCAGTAGGATGTGATAGCTCGTGAGTCTGTGCAATGTCAAGATTACTGATGAAGAGCTCATAAAGACCCATTCCGAAGACGAGCATTACTGTTCCTAACAGATAAATATCTGAAAGTCACATTAAATGCGTAAGTTCTAGATCAATTTAGCCAGACCTTAAGCGGCGCTTAAAAATTTTATGATAGGAATGTGTATAAAGAAATTGAAGTTCCAGGTTCTACAACATTATGATATAAACACACTTCCTCTGTCCAATGTGCAGAGAGTTGCACATTACAAAATCTTAAGATTAAAGACAACTGCTACAAACAGTTTTTCAAACCTAATTTTCTATAGGAGCTGGGAAATTGTGGCTTCAAAAGTATCTTCTAGGCTCCATTATGAACAAATTTTGAGTCTATGAAATACTAAAATCTTTACTTTTTTCTTTTTTGAATGGTAAAGGCTTGGAGTCATATATAAAAGACAGCCAATTGTTTTGGTACTGGTCCTTATTGTTATGATCTAGGGCCTACGAGAAGAGATCAATCACACACAAAGAGAACACACAGAGAATTATGTGGTTCGGCTTTTGGCCTATGTCCATGAGGAAGACGAGATAAATCACTATGCAATCAGAAGGTGTTGTACATCCTAGAGACTCTTAATCTCTATTTATAATATCAGCTCCAAACCCTATTACACCTAAACACTACTTCTAATCACAGTAGACCTACTATAATAGACATACTTTTAATCAGAGTACAACTTGGGCAATCCAGGGGCCCGGTTAACCAAGACTTACTAATTACTAGTGTGCCATACTAATTAACAAATCTCCACATTGGCAGTTATTGAAGCTGGTCCTCATGCACAAAACACGTCTCACCGACTCCACCGGCCCCTGAGAGCACTCAGGTACTGATCACATTGATCAAGTCCAAGCAATGTTTGAACTTGACTACTGGAATAGTATTGGTCATTATGTCTGCTGGATTCTCCGCCGTAGCAATCTTAATCATTGCAATAGTACCCTCGGCGATGACATCTCGAATGAAGTGTGCCCTAACATCAATGTGTTTGGTCTTTTCATGATACTTAGGATTGTGTGTCAGATTGATCGCACTCTCACTGTCACAAAAAACAATTGTCAGCTTCTGTTCTAATCCCAAATCTCCAACCAAGCCTATCAGCCAAATAGCTTCCTTCACTGCCTCTGTAGCTGCCATATATTTTGCTTCAGTAGTAGATAATACAGCTTTGGATTGCAATGCTGCCTTCCAACTAATGGCACCGCTAGGAAAAGTGAAGACATAACTTGTTAAGGACCTTCTTCTGTCTAAATCTCCAGCAAAATTTGAATCAACATATCCAGTAACACTTCTAGAAGTATTGTTGCTTTTATCATACACTATCCCAACATTAGTGGTACCTCTCAAGTAACGGAGTATCCATTTCACTACCTGCCAATGGACCTTCCCGGGGTTATCCATGTATCTTCTAACTACGCTAACCGCATGAGAAATATCTGGCCTCGTGCAAACCATGGCATACATGATACTCCCAACTGCACTAGCATAAGGAACACGAGACATGTGTTCCACCTCTTCCTCAGTTTGTGGTGATAAAGCAGCGGAAAGTTTGAAATGGGCTGCAATGGAGTGTTTACAGGTTTTTGAATTTTGCATACCAAAGCGCTCTACAACCTTCTCAAGGTACCCCTTTTGTGACAAAGACAATTTGCCAGCTTTCCGGTCCCTTCGAGTCTTCATTCCAAGAATTTTCTTTGCAGCACCTAAGTCTTTCATCTCAAATTCACCATTTAACTGAGCCTTTAACATGTTGATCTCAGACATGTCCTTTGCAGTTATCAACATGTCATCAACATATAATAGCAAATAGACATACGAGCCATTTGAGTGCTTCTTGTGATAGACAGAACTGTCATATGTACTTTTGCAATAACCGTTTCCGACCATAAAGGTGTCAAAACGCTTGTACCACTACCTAAGAGACTGTTTTAGGCCATACAACGATTTCTTCAGCAAACATACATGGTCTTCCTTTCCATGAATTTCAAACCACTCTTGTTGATGCATATAAATATGTTCATCTAGCTCGCCATGTAAAAATGCAGTCTTGAAATCAAGCTGCTCCATCTCTAAATTCAATTTAGCAACCATAACAAGTAGCACACGGATAAAACTATGCTTCACCACAGGAGAGAACACTTCATTGAAGTCAACACCCTCCCTCTGAGTATAGCCTTTTGCAACCAGTCGTGCTTTGAACCTATCATCTTCCACCCCTGGAGTTCCTTCATTTTTCTTAAAAACTCATGTGCATCCAACAATCTTCTGGCCTTTCGAAGGTTTTACCAGCTCCCAAGTTTGATTCTTGTGAAGAGATTCAATCTCCTCACCCATGGCTACATACCATCTTGTTGATTCTTTGCTAGTGGCGGCATCCTGATATGTAACCGGCTCCGACTCAATACTCTCAGTTGTATTAAGAGCGTAGGCAACAATATCTTCATACCCGTATCTCTGAGGTTATTTAATCTGCCTCCTCTCTTTGTCCATAGTAAGCATGTAATCATTTGGAACTGTAGTTTCCTCATTTGAGCTTTGCATCTCCTCTATATTCGATTGAACTGCGACATCTGCTTGCACCTTATCCGGCAAGTTTTCTGAAACTTCCTTCTCAAGCTTCACCTGTTTACTGACACCGTCTTTATCCTCCACCTTTTTATTGACATCATTTTCATTTCCAGCATCATGACACTCCTTCAGTTTCAACATATTAGACCCATCAAAAGTCATATCTCTGCTTATAATGCATTTGGGAGGTTTTCCATCTAAGCACCACAGCCTATATCCTTTCACACCATCTGCATATCCTAGAAATATACACTTTCTTGTCCTTAGTTCAAGCTTTCCATCATTCACATGAGCAAAGGCAGGACAACCAAATATCCGCAAGTTGGTGTAATCAGCAGGAGATCCAGACCATACCTCTACAAGAGTTTTACATTCTATAGTTGTTGATGGAGACCGGTTAATCAGATAACAAGCTATGTTAACAGCTTCCGCCCAGAACTTCCTAGGTAACCCTGCATTGGAGAGAATGCACCGAGTCTTTTCTAGAATAGTCATGTTCATCCATTCTGCAACTCTATTCTATTGCGGTGTATTTCTGACTGTGCGATGTCTCACAATCCTTTCATTCTTGTAGAACTCATTAAAAACACTACTACAGAATTCCAAGCTATTGCCAGTTCTCAAGCGCTTGATTTGTTTACCTGTCTGCTTTTCAATCATAACCTTCCATTGCTTGAACTGTGCAAAAACTTCATGTTTGTGCTTTAATATATATACCCAGACCTTCCGAACAAGGATGAAAATAGCGGTAGCGACGGGCATAGCGGCCTGCCGCCAAAACGCTACGTAGCGTAGCGGTGCGATTTGGAAAAACCGTAAAAAAAATATGAAATTTTTTTAGAAAATCTAGAATATTGAAAAATGAGAGAAAATGTAATTTTTTTTTTTTTTGCAAAAGTAACTGAGGTAAGGGGGCGTAGCAGTCCCCTCACTGTATAAGGTCATGTATCGCTGTATAAATAGAAAATAATAGTAATAATCATTTTTTTCACATGTGTTCATGTTGCTTAGTTGTGCTAACTTAGAAACTAATGAAAGACTTATAAAAGAAAAAACTATGTCATGAAGTCAAGACTTAAGAGTACCTAGAGAAAAAAATACATCTACTAAAAGGGGTGTCTAATATGATGTACGTTGAGAAGAATCATTGAGAAGAACTCTTTGTATCGACTGTAATTCGGCATGATCATGTGCTTTTTGGTGTTCTTTTAAACATAAAAGAGTAGAAAAGTTGTGTAGAAATGTTATTTGGAGAGAAGAAGAAAAAGAATAAGTCTTATTATGCATTTTTTAAAAATTTAAAAAGTAGGAATTTTTCTCACCCCGTAGCAGCCCCGTAGCGGACATAGCGGCCGCTACGGGTGCGACGGCCGATAAATCGGCTATAGCGCAGTGGTGGCGGCTGCTACGGCCGATATAGTGGCCGATACACTACGTGGCGGCTGTTATTTTCATCCATGCTTTAGAGAATAGTCAACTATAAAGGTCAACATGTATAAACCACCACCAAGAGACGGAACATGAGAGAAACCCTAAAGATCAGAGTGAATGTAATCCAAAGTACCTTTGGTCCGATGAACAGTTGTCCTGAACTTGACCCTACACTGCTTACCAAAGATACAATGCTCACAGAAGTCCAGCTTTCCAGTTTTCTGACCACATAGCAAACCCTGTTTAGTCAACTCATCCATACCCCTCACTCATATGCCCAAGTCGCATATGCCATAACTTAGTAGTTTCTGAATCTGAATTTGAGGACGACACAGCTGCAACACCTGTAATTGTACTACCTTGAAGAAAATAAAGGCCATTATGCTTCAGTCCCTTCATCATTACAAGAGCACCCTTCGAGATTCTCATAACTCCACCTCCAGCTTTGTAGGTACAACCGTTGGAGTCAAGCGTACCCAAGGAAATCCGGTTTTTCTTTAACTCTAGAAAATGCCTAACATCTGACAAAGTTCTCACAATATTGTCATACATCTTAATTTTGATTGCACCTATCCCAACAACCTTACATGCTGCATTATTTCCCATAAGCACTTTACCACCATCAATAGATTGATAATTGGTAAACCAATCTCTGTAAGGACACATATGATAGAAACACCCTGAATCAAAAATCCACTCAGTAGCTGAGCTACCAACAGTAACTGAAATAACTTCTGCACCATCAGAATTACTCTTTGCAACTTCGGTTGCAATTCTGGCAATTTCTCCGGAATCAAATTCATCATTCCCTTTACGCTCTGGACGATCTTTTTTAAAGTGTCATTCCTTGTGACATTTGAAGCATTTTAATTTTCTAGTTTTTGATTTTGACCTAGATCGGCCTCTTCTATTTTTCTCTCTCTTATCTGTTCTGCCACAAGCTACCAAACCCTCACCAGAACTGTTAGTGTTTTCAGTTGTAACATTTTTCTTCAACTCTTTAGAGTTCAAAGTTGACTTAACATCTTCCTTAGAAAGAATTTCTCTACCATACATCATGGTATCAACAAAGTTCTCATACGAGGGTGGTAAAAAACATAGCAACATGATGGCTTGGTCCTCATCATCAATTTGAACATCTATGTTTTCAGGATCCATAACAGCTTTCGTAAAAGAATCAAGGTGGGTTGAAACAGACATACATTCTTGCATTTGTAAGGTGAGCAATCGCTTTTCAGATACAAGCGATTCATAAGAGACTTCGTGATGTACAAGTTCTCAAACTTCTGTCATATGCCAGCAGTAGTTTTCTACTGGGCAACCTTTCGCAGTACACCATCACTAAAAAACAACATGATCTGACCGTACGCCTTCTTTAGTAACTCATCATTCTCATCATCTGATAGTTTGTCAGACAAAGCATTCTTCCATTTCAAAGCTTTCTGCAATCCATTCTGAACCAGCAAAGTGTGCATTTTCAAACGCCATAGACCAAAGTCATTATTTCTATCAAATTTTTCAATCTCAAATTTAGCAGCCATTCTTCGAATCTTTTACTGCACCTGTGTAGATCTCCTCGAGACGAGTCCGCAGGTTCAAATGGATCTCAGATTGGACTCCGAATCGTTAAAATATCGCGAAAAACAGTTTTCAGCCTTCGATTCGGTCAAATTAGGCTTGATCGTACGGATCAGACATGTCAGGCTGACGTTAGCGCCTTTTCTCTGCTATTGGGCCTGGACTGACTCTCTGCTTCGCAGGTCAGGTCGACCTGGATTGACCTGGAACTGGAACCAACCCAAATAGGTTTTCTTCTTCCCCAAGTTCTGTTCTGGTTCAGAAACCAGAACAGAGAGCACTTCTCTTCTTCTTCCTTTGTTGCTCTGGCCATGGCAGGGGGCTGCGGCTTTTCTTCGGCGACACGCAGAAGGGAACCAGTGGGGCCCTTCTTCTCTAGCGACAAGAACTCGTCTGTTCCTTCCTCCGATCGGCGACGGCGGCACTTAACTGAGAACACCGATGACGCAAAACCTCAGGCGACACGCAACAGATCAGCACCCAGCGAAACTGAGAAGCCCAAATTCTCTTCCTCTTCTCCTTCGACGATCGTGACCCACCTGTTCTCCGATCTGATCTTAGACCGAACCCAGGCTGTTCTCCGATCTGATCTTCTTTTTCACTCGTGCACTCTTCTTCTTCGGACAAAAACAGAGAGAATTTGCTGGCCCGCGCATGATCAGAACCTGCCCTAATCTCTCTTCTTCTTCTCCGATCAACCCTTCGAAATCCGATCCGTCGGATTTCTTCCAATCACGCCAAATTGCTCTGATACCAGTTTGTTGTGATTTAGGGCCTACGAGAAGAGATCAATCATGCACAAAGAGATCATACAAAGAATTACGTGGTTCGGCTTTTGACCTTTGTCCACGGGAAAGATGGGAGAAATCACTATACAATCAAAAGATGTTGTACGTCCTAGAGACCATTAATCTCTATTTATAATATTAGCCCCAAACCCTATTACACCCAAATACTACTTTTAATCACAGTAGACCTACTATAATATACCTACTTCTAACCAGAGTACAACTTGGGCAATCAAAGGGCCCGGTTAACCAAGACTTACTAATTACTTGTGAGCCATACTAATTAACACTTACAGCAATCAGGTAATTGTTGGGTCCATTGAGAAACCTAAGCAGCATAGTGTGTTAAAAAACCGAGTTCCCCTAACTTGTTGATCAGGTTTTTTTCTTATTTTATTTTTAGTAGTTCTTTGTAACTGGAGAAAACCTGTAAAGCGGGAGTTCTGTAAAGCGGGAGTTGAACCCCCATAGCGATTTATTTATTGACGAAAAACAGTTCTTTTTCAAGAACCAAAATAACTCTCTCAGTCCCAACTAGCTTTACAAGTAAACTTAGTTACAAGGTATTAGACCATGTCATATACCAAAAAATCATAAACCTTGAAAATGGCTCAAGCAGCTCTAAGAACTATAGTTATATATCCAAAAGTAGGTTATTTATTGTGTTCAAGGTTGAAACGGCTGGCCAAAATCAAATTGTTTCACCCAATGCATAATGGCTTTAGTGTGAAGCCCAAAATGTATTGGTAACTCCATTCTCACCACCTTCAAAGCAAATTAAAAAAGATATACATTTTTAATAGTGTTTTGAGTATTTTACGGAAATCTTTCCCGATAAAAGGGCCGTAACAGACTGATATATCAGAAAAGAACTGATATGTTGGCCGATACATAAAGGTTTCAGCTTTGGCTAATTCAAGGTCCCAAACCATGTTATAGGTTTGTGATGGTAGAAGGTCAGCTTTTTTCTAGCTAGTAAGCTCTATTTGCTTTTAATACTATCTATCATGTGATCATTATCATATGGTTTTAAAACACATGATATTACAAAGAAGTGGTGAAGAAACTCACCTATGGCTTCAAATAGCATCACAATCACCTTTCCACCCCTCATGTAGTATTCTGTGAAGGCACCCACAACGTAAACACAACCCTGCATAAGGTATTAGGTGTAAGTGGTAACATCATACCCCACCTAAATTATGCTCCGAGTCCTCACATAAATGAAATCAAAATCTAGTTTTATAACAAAAATGGTTATAAGATCAAATATCACAGCTCAAGTGATCCATTGCATAAGTGTGCATGAACTCAAATATAGACGACATTCTACTCATTTAGGGAAGTTGTCACTTGGGGAGCATTCATGTGGCAACATTTCGCTGAGAAGACAAGTTTTCTATAGATAAATGCAAATCCGATGTTTGGTGCAGAAATTTCTGCAAATATGTGAGGAAAAGTGTCCATGATTTTGAGGATTTTAAAGTCCTAGGGGGTGGGTCGAACCCATGACTTTTTCTACCAATCTCTCCAGCACTACAAACAAAAATTGTGGATTGAAGGCTTGTAGAATCCATACCCAAAATGTCTACAAAAGTACATAACAAATTCCACAAACCATGGAATCCATGGTTTTTTTTTTTTTTTTTTTCAAACATCTTCCACTTGACCATATATAAGAGCCTAAACAAAATAAGGTTTCACTTCCACTGTTCATGGTTTCGATATCATAATTATATCATTGTTCCTAACTCAAGCATCCTTGAGTCCCATCATGCTTAATGCTTAAAAAATAATTATGCAATTGCTCATTTCATTGAAGGACCAGCTAATTATATAGAGCCCCCAAGAGGAGCTTAGACACCACCCAACACATAAGCCATTTAGAAAGAAGATACAGTTGACTCTTTTGCATGAAGGGTCAAGTTCTCATCAATGTCAATGAAAGGCATTTCCACGAGTTAGAAAGTAACATAATTTGCAAAATCTAACTCAAGCCATTCCATAGAGCATGAGATAACTTTCAAACCAACCAAACCTCAGACCTCACCCAACATGGAAAACCCACATGCTCAATGAAGACATCCTAAATTTCATTATACTCGTCAATCGTCATTTAACATTTTTGAATCCATGGTCCTGCTACCACCACAATGTTTTAGAGCTATAAAATATCCATTTTACAGGGTAAGAATCATACAATTATAACAGCCAGGTAGAGTTGTAATCAGATACTTTGGCATGCTTGGGTATGAAAGAAGAAGAAACTTGTATCAGTAATCTTCCCCTCAAGAAGTATTCATCAATCCAGATTAATTATCACCATGACATAGCCGTTTCTAAGAACCTAAAAAATATAATTGCCCTAAAATCAACCCAACCATGGACTTGGCCACATTTCCATCCAGTGGCATCAACTCTACAAATTCGGCCGCCCCAGAATCTCATCCAGATTTCATCCATCGAAATCGGATGATCAAAACAATGGCATGGCATGTACTGATTATATGATTCTCGGCCCATAGGAGACTGTTCGTTCCCAACCTCTTTTATCTGACTAGAATCGCATTTGAAGCAGAGAGCGTTAATAAAAAAGGAAGTTATATCTGGTAGCTCGAGAAGACATTGACGGGGAAAATGGAATTGGTCCCGTACATATCAAATTTGATGATTCTATAATTAATCGCATGTCCTGCAGCAGCAGATGATGATGATGATGTGAAGTTGGGAACATACACACATACCTTGAGAAAGCACAACAAAGATCCCAACAAAGAACCCCAGACTCCGAGAAACGTTATGAACCGGAACCCATATATGGCCTGCAAAATGCAATTTAATTAAACGAGGAGACAAGTTCAAGTTCAAAGTTGCACTTGCACAATATCCAAGGGCCAAGAGCCAGAGGGGCTGTAACTGTAAGTAAGTCTATAAGTGTATATCTACAAATATAAATATAAATATATATATATATATATATATCATCACCATCACCACCTTCACCTTCTCAATGCCCTCTTCCAGAGCTCGCACCCTCCTCTCGGAAGGTAGTTCGACTCGCTTGCATTCTGACTCGAGGGTGGAGCGGCATGTTATGCTGTTGCTGCTGTTGGAGGATCTCGAGCTAATGAGCACCAACGATGATGCCGGGAATCTGGGAGATTTCAGGTGCACGAATGCATCGTCTGTGTCAGTTCCTCCCGCCCTTTTTGCGTGCGGAATTCGACAAGGACCTTTGACGAGAAGGGAACAGATGGTTTTTGCAGGCAGACCCAATAGACATTGCAGAGGAGGTTTGATCATTATTGTATGTATCCCAATTCCACAGAGAGGAAGAGAAGAAGAAGAATTGAGCCGTTCGTTCGAGCTTTATCTATGACTACAACATTAGAAAGGACATGTTAAATTAAAAAAGAGAAAAAAAATAAATTAGAAAGGACTTGCTTGAAAAGATGCACAAGAGGTTGAGGTTGAGGTTGAAGAAAAAACAAATCAAGACAAAAAAAGAGAGAAAGGCCTCGAGCCAGGTGTAAGAGGAGCAATGGATGCTTTTCATCCTCTTTTCTCAAGAGAAACGGCAGCCACGATTCTTCCCTTATATTTTTCGTTGGAGATAACCCGAAGCCCTGTTAGACAGAGCACTTCGTACCAATTTTAATCTCATGAAGTTTCAAAACTGTAACTCTAAACAGAAGTTAAAAATAATACAGACTGTAATTAAGAAAGTAAATCCACGGATAGTATATTGGCAGAAAAAAGAGAAATGCTGATGACTGCCATCAGAAAGTAGAATAGAGGTCGATCAAGGTTAGCACTTAACGCTGTATCCTTTAAGATAAATTTCGCTCCCTCATTTGTTTGTTTGTACGCATAGACCAAATGCGTTCAAATAGGCTGCAGGACTTCATCCATGAGTTGCAATATCAGTACAGTGAGGGTTCAAGTGAACAGAACCCTTTAGACACACCCTTCCAATTTTGGACACACCCTATTTGAAAAGAAATTTTATCAAATAAAATTGAAGAATTTACAGGTAAAAGCCTTATAGGATCCCATACCACTAATGAGGTCCCAGAATCACCATATAGACGGGAGGGGTCCTCTTGGTGCGCTTTTATCTCTTCTTTTTTTTTTTTTTTATTTAGCGATATGGTCAATATCGATCATTCTGTCAGTCAGGTTTTCTTCAACATGTAGTTGTCTTATTTACTAAACACAATAAAATGGTCGATATCGACCATATCACGGAAAAAAAAGACGAATCTACAGGTCCACTTTCAAATCCTCCACCCTCGCCTCCTCTCACTCCCCTGGGGTCGTGTAAGACAAAATTGATTTCCTAGTTTTCCATTTTCTCCCTTTCTCTCCTTTACCTGTTTGGATTCATTGAATCTCGCCGCACACCACCCCCCCCCCCCCCCCCTCTCTTTCCTTATCTTCTCCGCTCCCTCCCTTTTTATCAATCGCATTTCATCGAACATGTCGTCTTCGACCTTCTCCTTTCCTCGCTACGTCTGCATAGATGAAGAAACTCAAACACTCTGGACCTTCATCCATCAATGTCAGAAATGGGGCGACTTCCTCATCTCCCTCGCCTACTTCTCCATCCCTCTTGAGCTCTTCTACTTCGTCTCCTTCTCCTCCATATTCTCATTTCGATGGATCTTCCTCCAATTCGGCGCCTTCATCGTCCTATGCGGCTTCACTCACTTCCTCAACGTCTTTGCCTATGCACCTCACTCCTTCCTACTCATGCTCTCTCACAATCTTGGCCCCATCCACTGCAGTCACCGCTCTGGAGCAGCACCAGCAACCAAGAGGAAAACTCAGTTTCTAACTGGGTTTTACAAATCGAGAGCAACCACTACATAATGGTCAATAGAATGATTAATATCAACCATATTGCTAAATGACAAAAAAAAAAAAAAAAAAAAGAAGACAAAAACACACCAAGAGGACCCCTCCTATCTATACGATGGTTCTGAGACCTCATCAGTGGTATTGGGTCCTATGGGGCTTTTACACATAAACTCCTCAATAAAATTTCTCCAAAAATAATAATGTTTAAGTGGGCCAAGCCCGGCCCGTCTCGCGCGTGTGGAAGTGCGGGGCGGGGCGCGTGTGCATGGTGGTGAGCTCACCTTGGGGCCCAACCTTTATTACAAAGGTATTCATATTTATATCCAAAACTTGTTCCCAAGCAATGTGGGCTGCAAGTTTTCTACATGTTTTATTATCAAGCACTACAATGTACAAATAGTGAAGTTAGGAATCAATTTCTCATTCACTCCTCAATGGAGTAGAGCAACCTAATACATGTTCTTAATCTACTCATAGAGTAGATCACAATCCCCTTTAGTCCCACCGAAAATGATAAGTTGGGCCCACTTTTATCTTGGTTCAAACTTAGACCAAAATAAGGTGCTCTTATTCGTCTTTCTAACAAGTCCAACACCCACCCCAAACCAACAACGTACACACTCTTACAGTTACCAAGTTCAAGGCAATGACAAGAAATCATCATGTCAGAAATTTCTAACAAGCTGCTGATGATTCTCCTGCTGTGCAGAGTTTCTTTGTTAGGATTCTAAATTTCGGTCATATAAAACGTCATAAATAACCTTTGGAATTCTTAAAGTTTTAACCCTCCAAGAAGAAGACGACATTTAGGGCACGTTTGGCAATTGAAGGGGAATTTTCTATTATGAGGATTCTTTCCTTCTTCTTATACTAAGCTTTCCACAGTGAGGATTTCTCTTGCATAAGATTTCCTGCATTCCATGTTTGGCAAAGGGAAGGAGCCTATGGATTAACATATGCTACATCCAAGGGTCAAGGATTTTTTGCCATTTTCTTACAATCCGTGATGAATCAAGCCATAAAATTTAAACCCTTAGCCGTTTTTGACCTTCTACATATGATTGATGGATCAGATTTTCACTGTGGGTCCCACAGAAATTAAAAATATATAATTTTAGGGTGTGGACTATTTTGCAAATATCTCAAAATATATGATGAATCAATAGCTATAAATTAACCTACTAACCATTTTGGCATTCTCAACATGATCAACGGTTTGAATCTTGATCATGGAACCCATAAGATAGGTTTCCAAGTAAGAAATGGGTCACCACAAATGACCGTCTATACCACCACTCACTCCACTCACTGTACGTTTGACAAATCGGTTGGCAATGTGGATGATCAATGGCCAATAGTTATTTTTCCAATTTTCTCATGACCCATGATGAGTCAGGCTACCAAATTTGAGCCCATGGCCGGAATATATTTTTTGAAAAGAATGAATGGTTCGGATTTTACAAATGGGCCCCACAAACGTTCACAAATCATGATCAACAGTCTGTATGTTTTAACAAATATCTCAAAATATGAGATAGATCAACGGATGATTTTTTGTGTACTAGCCTTTTTGGACATTATAAACATGATTACCGGTTCAGATTGTAATCATGGGACTCAAAATATAGGTTTCCAATGCAAAAACCGGTAACCTCAATATCACCGCCTCTATACTGTTCATCCGCAAATCCGTCAGCGCGTGGATTTGTGCAATTTGTTGGGGTAAGGTCAGACCTGGATTTTCAGTGCTTGTGATGACTTCTATGTATAATTAGGATTCCTCTCGTACCATTGGATTTGCAAACAGACATGGATTTTCTTTGAATCCGAGGAAAACTGGCGAGGAATCACCTCCGTGGACTTTTGCCAAACGTGCCCTTAGAGAATTTGCAAATGCGCCTGACATGAATCCTATGAGTTCTTGTAGATTGGGCTTATTTCTTTGTTGGATCATGTGTTTGTTTACATTCACGTGTGAAAATTGTGTGTTCATATGGGGGTCATTTTCAGATGGGCTAAAGATTTGTGAAACTATTATACACCTCTCTTGCCAATGTATGTGACCTATTTGATAGATTAGATTTTCAAATTCATCATCAATTTATTGCAACTCCTGTGGGCCTCGAAACTTCAACCCAAAATTGTTTTAGTTTTTTTTAATGACCCATTAAACCACAAGAATTTAGTTTCATGAAAATTATGGATATATGATATGAACTGTTCAATGTTTATTCACTTAGAGATAGTTCCCCCAAAGAAAAATAATAATGCGTTTCATATGTGTGAATTTTGTAGGGGGACATTCATGTGCATCCATCCCTCACCATAGGGTGAGGGCACTTTTCTTTTTTTGCACATGAATCTCCCTTTTGTACTTCACCTTATGTACTTAAAATCCCCCTTTTGTACTTGAAAATCTCCATTTATGGAAGCATCCCTCACCCTATGGTGAGGGATGGATGCACATGAATATTCTCCAATTTTGTATATGTAAAATTCACATCTGCATTTTGAGAGATGTGTGAAAAGGCCCAACTTTTTTATTATTATTTTGACAAATTGTCCCATAGGTCGTAGTATCACAATTACGAATGAATCGACCCAAATGTAGTAGAGTACGTATTTTTTTCTTTTAGATAGGAATGAATCGACTCAAATGTAGACCAACTCCATACCATACCAAACACTAAGCCACAACAAATCACAAAAAGATGTGTCCCTTGGATCTTACTATTCATCACGCAAACTAGCAATGGCCAATCAATGAGAAGCCACATTTTTTCGAACTCTCCTATTGCTCGTGAGCAATTCCAACTGTAAGTGCAAAAAATATAACTCACATGATTAAGGGAAGCCTTGCATGACTTATCCAAATGACTGTGGAAAGCCAGCCGCTTTAAGAACCTGAAAGGGTAGAGAGAACAGTCAGAGGACCCTGGCTGTAGGCAGCACAGGGTTCTCTGATGCCTGAGTTAGTGCAGGGACTGAGCTGAGGTTGAAGAAGAAGAGGGGCATAGTAAGAGTGCATGTATGCGTTTGCGTCTGCGTACCTCGGTTGGTGCATGTCCATTCCATATAGGAGAAGAGTCTCTAGATATTTGATAATGGTCCTGATGATTTGACTACTAAGGTCTCATCAGCCCACAAAGTAATTAATGAGGATCCATAATAGCCCACATTGCATTAAATGATGGTTCGATCAGCCCACATTGCATTAAATGTCAGTCACATTGGGCCTGATCTTGCCTTGACTTATTGGCGGTAAAGGTCCCATCAGATCCTTTCTTGGGCCTCGCCCTGATATGGCTGTAGCCGCTGGATGCCGCTTTGTCAGAGATTTGATGAGGATTTTGGACGGCTGGGATGATGTATCTGTCCCATTAGCGCGTGCTCATATCCTGCTACGTGTCTGAAGATGGAAGATGGTTGTCAGTGCCCGTCTCGGTTGGCGGTTTGTCATACAACCGCAGCCGAGGTGTGCGACTAAGGCCAAGGCACACGGCCGAGATCGTAACGGTCTTCGGTCAGGGTTGATCGAGGTGATAATACTCGCCTCGGCTAGCGCGTTAGCACCCGAGCCAAAATGCACGTAGCCGAAATTACTGTTGGAGTTAGCATAATCTTGGTGTCTTAAGAATTGCCCCACACAATTACCCCCTAGCTTCTGACTCTTCAAAGTCCCGGACTCCTTGGGGTCGGAAGCTATAATGACGAGAATCAGGCATAGATCTTCGCCTTAATGACGGCTGCTGACGTTTGGTCTTCACCCGGCTTCCTTCTGTCTGCCCGAGGCAATAAATGTTGTGCCTTAATCATTGCGGAAAACAAGTTGGCGATGACACGCATCATCATCTGGTTCGTTGCGCCGTCGACCAGAAGGCGCTCGCAGCCTTTCGACGCGACGTTTTCGAATTTCGAGAACGACGCCTTGAGATGGCGCTTCTTTTTTTTATAAATAGTGGCGTCGTCTTCTTCTTCTTGATCTCTCGTTTTCGAAGGAAACCTCCCCAAAGCCTTTCAGAGAGCAGAAGTAGTTACAACGATGTGAGGGAAAAACCCTGAATAGAGAACGGCTCCCTGTCTGAGTTTACTCCCTGTCCGTAAGTTCCGTTATGTTTGGCTCATTTCCGCTTTCTTCTAGGGTTTTTTCTTTGGGGGGTTCCTTCTTTCTTCTGTCTTTAGAAATGGGCATTTACAGTCACTGGTTAGAGAACCCTGCGGCCATTGAAGGGCTGAAAAGGGCATACGATATACCGAACGATGTCCTAGTTAGGCGGGCGGACCCTACGGATTACGCACTCCGCTCGTATTCGGATGGCTGGATGCCCATCCCACTGATAGCCGTCATCAAGGGGGGAGTTAGGTTCCCTTTAGACCCTTTACTTAGGGCCTGCCTTAGTGCCTGGTCCATTAGTCCCTGCCAGCTGATGCCCAATGGTTATAAGATCATCATGGGCACAGTTGTGCTTAATAAGAAGTTAGACATTGACCTCGGTGTTCATGACATCGAGGATGTGTATGACATCTGCAAGTCCCGGGAGGGTAATTATTACCTTCGAGTCAAGCCTCGTCGAGAGAGCTTCGTTGCGACGCTTGAAGACTCAAATAAATATGCCGACAATCCTGGGATAAGTGAGCCCGAGGTTGAGGGAGGCCATGCCGCAGCCTTAACTGAAGAGGGAGGTCCTTCTCAGGTTGCGATCGACATCTCCAGCCGGGTCGCGTCTGGTGCCGAAACGTCTACTCCCGAGCCGGAGTCTAGCCGCACCCCTTTCAGGAGAAGACCCCGCTGTTCTTCGCCGAACTTGGAAGAGGAGGAAGAAGAGGAAATGCCTCGCATCCTGGTGTTCGTGGGACCTGGAGGCGCTGGCGCTCGGGGATGATACTGAGTCTCCTCCACTCGCAGTCTCAGACACTGCCTGGACCTCTGCTCACGGGCCTACCCTGGCCTCTACTGGTGTAGAAGAGGAAGCCCCTGTTCCACACGTAAGTCCGAAGACTCGGCCATCTCTTACTGAGATCGAGCGGAGTGAGAGGCGCTCGAGAAAGAGGCCGAGGGACGAGGGTACCAGTTCGAGTGGAGCATTGCCACTAGTCGAGCCGGTACCTTGGGAGCCGAGCTTTTTGCTCGAACCAGGCAGGCCCATGACGGTCGAGGACTGTATCCACAAGAAGCCCAATTCCCTCGTCCTCGAAATGCTCGGCCACGCCTGCGCTGTGCCGCGAGACATGGCTCGTCTAGAGAAGCTGAGCGACCCAAAGCTGCTGTCATCACTGATGCATTCTCGTTTTTAGGTGAGCTTTCCTTGAATTTTCAACTTTTCACAACATGATGCATTTCGGTTACTGTCTTCTAATAATTTGTCTCTTGTCTTTAACAGACGCTATAGAAATCGATGGTGGTCATCGATAGATTCAATAAACAGAGCCCTCTAGTCGCCAAGCTCGACGAGGAGATGAGGGAATTGAAAGAAGCCTTGGGAGCCAGCACCCTGAAGGCGAATCAGCTGGAGGCGCTGAAGGACGAGCTCGAGGCTAAGCTCGGGGATGCCGTTGCCGAGATCGAGATAGAAAGGAAGAAAGTGGCAGATCTCGAAGCCTCGGTGAAAAAACTGAAGAGCAGCCTCCATGCTAAAACAAGGAGAGCGAACGAGGCCGAGGCCAAGGCCGCGTCCGAGGGCGACGCCGCTTTTGAGGACGCGACAAACCAGGCGATAGCCCATTACGAGGCTAAGGTTTTTCACGTCAGGAACAAAACATGGGAGAAGGCGTGGCGCGCTGCCTTGAGGAAAGTGGGGATTCTAGAGGGTCATCCATCCATTGTGAATCCACCGGACTGCCCTGGCCCGTCGGCTCCCGTGGTTAATGTCTCAATTTCGGTAGAGGCTCCCGAGGCTAACACCGCTGGTTCCTCCTTACCCGAAGTCGACGTCAACACTCCTGCTGGCTCCGACCCCCATTAGAGGCTTCGATGTATTCCCCTTTTTTTTTGTATTCTGAGATGTAATGTAATGACAATTCATTAATACAATTGAATTTTTGTTGACATTGTGGATTCCTTCCTTTTTTGTTGTGTTTGTGTCTCAATTTTCATACGAGTATCTGAGCTCGGCTTCATCTTTGATTTGGACTGGAAGGAGTAACCGAGCTTGAGAGTAGTTTGAGCTGGAAACACATGGTCAAGATAGAGTCCCGACACACTGTATTCGGCTGCAACGACTTCATGCTCGAGCGGTATATACTGGCCCTAGGACAATCTCATTAGTGGCCATAATGGCTTCATGGCTTGGCGGTATAGACCGGCCCAAAGGCAATCTCATTAGTGGTCGTAATGGCTTCATGCTTAGGAGGTATAGACCGGCCCAAAGGCAATCTCATTAGTGGTCGTAATGGCTTCATGCCTGGGCGGTATAGACCAACCCAAAGGCAATCTCATCAGTGTTCGTAATGGCTTCATGCTTGGGCGGTATAGACCAGCCCAAAGGTAATCTCATCAGTGGTCGTAATGGCTTCATGCCTGGGCGGTATAGACTGGCCCAAAGGCAATCTCATCAATGGCCGTAATGGCTTCATGCCTGAGCGGTATAGACCGACCCAAATGCAATCTCATCAGTGGCCGTAATGGCTTCATGCCTGGGCGGTATAGACCGACCCAAAGGCAATCTCATCAGTGGCCGTAATGGCTTCATGCCTGGGCGGTATAGACCGACCCAAAGGCAATTTCATCAGTGGCCTTGTAGCCGAGCTGCCGACAGTCACCACCGAGTTCTATGACTGAATTGAGCGACAAGAGTGAGAACTGCTTTCATTAATCTTGAAATTTTTGAATACAGACTAAAAATAGAACTTTTTGAGGTGCAACGCGTTCCATGGCCATGGCAACTGTCGGCCATTCATGTCTTCAAGTTTGTAGGCTGATTGTCCGACAATGAAAATTACTTTGAATGGTCCGTGCCAATTTGGGGTTAGCTTGCCTTGATTTGGATCTTTATCACCTAGGAGTGTCTTCTTCAGGACCAACTCACCGACTGAGAACTTTCTCTCTCTGACCCTACAATTGTAGCCCTTGGCCAACTGCTGCTGATAAGCGGCCAATCTGATGGTTGCTACTTCTCTGCGTTCGTCGGCTAGATCCAACTCCCGAGATAGATTTATTTCATTTTGGCCTTGGTTAAAAAGTTCGGATCTCAGAGTCGAGAGGCCGATCTCAAGAGGAATGACTGCTTCCATCCCATAGGCAAGGGAGAAAGGCGTTGCCGAAGTGAAGCGCCTTGGAGTCGTTCTATAGGCCCACAGGACGCTTGGCAGTTCCTCCACCCATCTTCCTTTAGCTCGGTCGAGTCGCTTCTTCAGCCCATCGAGTACCACCTTGTTGGAGATCTCAGCTTGACCATTGCTCTGCGGGTACGCTGGTGTAGAGTAGTGGTTCCTGATGCCGAGCTCTTGGCAGAAGTTTTTGAAGAAGGTGGAATCAAATTGGGTCCCGTTGTTCGAGACCAAAGCTCTTGGAATGCCGAACCTTGTAATGATGTTCTTCCACACGAAGCTCTTCTAGTTTTGCTCGGTAATGGTAGATAATGACTCTGCCTCTATCCATTTGGTGAAATAGTCGGTGGCAACTATCAACTACCTCTTATTCTCCGGAGCTCGGTGAAGTGGTCCCACGATGTCTAGCCCCCATTGGGCGAAGGGCCATGGGTTGGAGAGCGGACTCGAGTCTTGCACCGGCTGATGGAGGGAGTAGGAGAATCTTTGGCACCTCTCACATTTTTTGGTGTATAACTATGCATCCTTCTGCATATACGGCCACCAGTAGGCCTGACTGATAGCCCGGTATGCTAATGATCTTCCTCCAATATGCCTTCCACAGATCCCTTCATGTATTTCATAGAGGAAATCTTCAACTCTACTTGGGTGAACACACTGAAGGTATGGGCCTGTGAATGACTTCTTGTAGAGCTTGCCTTCAGGAGACAACCAGAACCAGGATGCCTTAAACCTGATTCGGTGAGCCTCAATTTTATCCTCGGGAAGCTGGTCGTCCTTGAGGTAGAAGACGATTGGGTCCATCCAGCTCAGGCCGAGATCAAGGCATAGGATTTCCCGTGGTGAGTGGAGCTCTATACTGGGCCTTGCCAACGATCTTATTTCGACGGTTCTTTTCTTTCCTGCTTCAACGACAGAGGCAAAGTTGGCAAGGGCATCGGCGTGAGAATTGGACTCTCTGCCTATTTGTCTAATCTCGGTTGTTTGGAACTGAGAGAGGAGCTTTTTTACAAAGGCGAGGTCAGCAGTCATCCTGTCGTCGCGACCTTGGTAGTCTCCAGTCAGCTGGTTTGTCACCAGTTGTGAATCACTGAAGACTACTAGCTGTTGAGCCCCGAGGATTTTGGTGTTGTTTAGTCCTGTTATTAGGGCTTCATACTCAGCTTCATTATTTGACGCCTTAAAATCCAAAGTTAAAGCCTGCTCGATGACCAATCCTTCTGGAGACTGGAGGACGACACCAACGCCAGCTCTTCTGGAAGTTGAGGATCCGTCGATGAAGACTTTCCAAACCGAGGCAAGGGATTCACTCTAAGATTGTTCATCAGTCTCTATGAGTGCTTCCTCAAGTCCTCTGCCCCCCAGTTCGGTGCCGGGCTGGGTTGATGCTGAACTTGGAGAGACGAATTCCACGATAAAATCTGCCACAATTTGGACTTTGATCGCTGTCCTGGGTTGGTATTGAATATCGTACTGTCCCAGTTCAACGGCCCATCTGGAAATCCTTCCTGAAAAGTCAGCTTTTTTGAAGATAGATTTTAGTGGATGTTCCGTAACAACTACTATGGCATGAGTTTGAAAATAATGAGAGAGCTTACGAGAGGCACTGACAAGCGCCAACGCCAGCTTCTCCAATTACAAATATCTGGTCTCGACATCAAGGAGGGTTTTGCTCGTATAATAGATTGGTTTTTGAAGCTTATCTTCCTCTCTGACGAGGACTGAGCTTACCGCATGATCCGAGACCACCAAATACATGTACAATGTTTCTCCTTGGTTTGGAGTTGAGAGTAAGGGGGGTGAAGAGAGATAGGTTTTGAGTGCTTGTAAAGCCCATTCACACTCTGGGGTCATTTGGAATTTAAAATTTTGTTTTAGAAGTTGAAAGAAGGGCCAACACTTATCTGAGGATCTGCTAATGAAGCGATTAAGTGCGGCAGCCATGCCGGTGAGCTTCTGGACTTCCTTTGCAATAGTGGGACTCCGCACTCTGAGGATGGTTGATATTTGATCTTGATTGACCTTGATTCCTCTTCGTGTGACCAAGCTTCCAAGGAACTTGCCGGAATTGACACCAAAAGCAGACTTGGAGGCGTTTAGCTTAAGCTTGAACTTCTTCAGAATGGTGAAAATTTGAGTTAAATCTTATAAATGATTCTAGGATTGCTTGGATTTGACGACCATATCGTCAATGTATACTTCAACGATCTTGCCGAGCTGTGCCTGGAACATTTTGGTGACGAGTCGTTGATAAGTTGCTCCCGCGTTCTTTAACCCAAATGGCATCATTTTGTAACAGTAAGTGCCTCTAGGTGTTATGAATGCGGTCTTCTCTTCATCCGGTCCGTACGATGGTATTTGATGATAGCGCCAATATGCGTCGAGGAAACTCATCCTGTCATGACCAGCGGTGGCGTCGATCATCTGATCAATTTTGGGGAGTGGGAAGCTGTCCTTAGGACAGTCTTTGTTGAGGTCAGTAAAGTCGACGCATACTCTCCACTTGCTAGTTTTCTTCTTGACCACCACCGTATTCGCCAACCAGACTGGGTATTGGACTTCTCTAATCACTTCGGCTTCCAGCAACTTGTCCACTTCCTCAATCACGGCCTCTGTTTACGGCACCCCAACTCTACGGGCTTTTTGCATTATTGGCTTGTGATTGGGGTCCACATTCAGGTTGTGACACATGACCTCGGGGTCAATGCTAGGCATCTCGTAGGGCGTCCAGGCGAAGGCTTCTATATTTAGTATCAAGAATTCGACAAGTTCGGTCCTTTTTGGCTCGACAAGCTGGCTTCCAAGCAGGAATGATCTGTCTGGATCATGCGCGTCGATCCTGACTTCTGTCAGATTTTCCACGCTCTTCTTCTCTGGATCCTAGCCGACTTCATCTAACTTTTTCTCCAATTCGGCCATGTTGACCTGCTTAGGCTCTTGCTCTCCAGGCACCACGGCCATCAAGCATTGCTTGGCCATCTGTTGGTCTCCATTGACCGTGACTATCTCAATTTTTCCCTTTTTATCCTCCAACGAGAACTTCAGCTTCTGGTGGCAAGTAGAGGGCACTGCTTCCATACCATGGAGCCATGTCCTGCCCATTATGGCGTTATAGAGGGATGGCGCATCAACCACCAGAAAGTCTGTCATCAGGGATGCTCCTTCAACTTGAACTCTGAGGGTCACCTTCCCTTTGGGGTACACCGGTTTGGAGCTGAAGCCTATTAGGGGAGTTCGGGCTTCTGCAGGTCTTCCTCTGAAAGCCCCATCTTCTTGAAACAATTGAAGTAGAGGACCTTGGATGAACTGTCGAGGTCGACGAGGATCTTCTGGACCTTACAGTTTTTCAGCTTCAGAGTGATGATGAGCGGGTCATTGTGGGGGAGCTGGACACCTTCAAAATCTCCATCTGAGAACCATATCTTGGGCTGCTCTTTCAGAGCCCTCTTTGCGGATGGCTCGAGCTCGACCGTCATCACTTGTTTACCACGGGAGGTATGCCTAGCTTCGGTACGAGCTTGGTTACTCTCCTTCGAAGGAGGAGCAAGGTGGATGACACTGATGAACCTTTCAGACTCGTCACTGTCCTGGCCTTTTTCGTCTTTACGTGGAGCTCGGCCGTCATTCTTGGCGCCCGCTTTGATATAGTCCTTCAGGTGCCCGTCTTGGACGAGCTTTTCTAGATGCAACCTCAGGATTCTGCATTCTTCGATTTTGTGTCCGCTTTGGTTATGATAAGCACAGAATCTACTCTGAATGCGGGCGGATGGGTCGCCCCTCATAGGCTGCGGCCAGTTGAAGTACGGTTTTAACTTGAGTTTATTTATGATCTTATGAATAGGCTATTTGAAGATGGTATTGACAGCTTTATGAGGGTCAAAAGATGGCCTGGGTCTTTTGCTACCTTCTGAGGTGGATGCTGGGACCTTCGCCGAGCTAACGGGCGCCCAACGTCGGCTCGACTCTTCTCTCCAAGACGATCCCTTGTCCTTCTTTGAAGGTTTGCCACCTCGATCTCTCTGTCCGACGTCGAAGCTTTCCTGAGCTCGGATCTGATATTCTTCTTGAGCAATAAAGCAGTTTACCCTGGCCATTAACGCTGTTATAGAGGTCACAAGGTTTCCGGCCAGATCTTTACGAAGATCATTATATTGTAGGAGAGCATTCTGGAAGACAAAAATCACTACTTCGTCTTTGGAGCTATCAATCTGGCTGTAGATCGTCCAAAATCACTTGGTGAACTGGGTGATATTCTCCTCTTGTTTCATCTTCAGAGCCATTATATCCGCATCAGTTTTTGGTATGACTCTATAGACCTGGAATTTCTTCATGAAGGAATGTTAGAGCTGTTGCCAACTCGAGATAGATTTCTCTGGGAGTCCGCAGAACCATTTCAGAGGACCATGGCTGTAGGTAGCATAGGGTTCTCCGATGCTTGAGTTAGTGCAGGGATTGAGCTGAGGTTGAATAAGAAGAGGGGCAGAGTAAGAGTGCATATATGCATTTGCGTCTGCATACCTCGGTTGGCACATGTCCATTCTATATAGAAGAAGAGTCTCTAGATATTTGCTAGTGGGCATGATGATTTGACTGCTAAGGTCTCATCAGCCCACAAAGTAATTAATGATGATCCATCATAGCCCACATTGCATTAAATGATGGTCCGATCTGCCCACATTGCATTAAATGTCAGTCACATTGGGCCTGCTCATGCCTTGACTTATTGGCGGTAAAAGTTCCATCAAATCCTTTCTTGGGCCTCGCCCTGATATGACTGTAACTGCTGGATGCCGCTTTATCAGAGATTTGATGAGGATTTTGGACGGCTGGGATGATGTATCTGTCCCATTAGCGCGTGCTCATATCTTGCTACGTATATGAAGATGGAAGATGGTTATTAGTGCCCGTCTCGGTTGGCGGTTCGTTATGCAGCTGCAGCCGATGTGCGCGACTAAGGCCAAGGCACACGGCTAAGATCGTAGCGGTCTTCGGTTAGGGTTGACTGAGGTGATAATACTCGCCTCGGCTAGCGCGTTAGCACCCGAACTGAAATGCGCATAGCCAAAATTACTGTTGGAGTTAGCATGATCTTGGTGTTTTAAGAATTGCCCCACACACCAACATTGCCAATAATTCTCTTTTTTAGGTTTTTAGCAGAGACAGTGTGAGAATCAAAGCCGTTAGCTGAGTCGCTGCGGGTTTTATCCGCTGAACTGGGCTGTTGGGTTCTTTCATTGGGGCTTTGAACTTTGATTCGATGATGTTACTCACTTGATGATAATCGAATCCGTTGTGATTAGATTACCACTGATATAATATCCCTCAACCCGCACCGGCGAGCATTCCGCGATCGAAAATCCCTCCCCACCCCCCATTCGATGATGTTACTCACTTGATAATAATCGAATCCGTTGTGATTAGATTACCACTGATATAATATCCCTCAGCCCGCACCGGCAAGCATTCCGCGAACGAAAATCCCTCCCCACCCCCCACCCCTTTCACACACCACACCTGTTCTTCTTCGGAGTCGAGGTTTCCACTTTCCCTCTTCTTCTGTTTCTTTTGGTTTTTTTTTTTTTTTTTTTGGTTGTTGTTGTTCGTTGGTTCCAAGTCTTATACCTCTGTCGTCTCTCTCCTATCTCTCATGGTTCGATTATTTATTATGTTTGGTGTGGTGTTTCGACCATAGCTAGCCAGCCAGCCAGCCAGCCAGTTTTAGGGTTTCACATGTCTTAAAAAAATTTAAATTCAACAACTATTTATTTCCCCTCTTTTCTTCTTGTTTTTTTTTTTGGATTGGAATAGATAGGGGTGTGGGGGAAATAAGGGAAATAAACATTGGATGAAGGAATGATGTTTTCCAACAACAATCTTACCACCACCGCCACCAATAATGGCTCTCTCTTCCCTTCCAAACCCAAACCCAAACCCAAACCCATCATCATCCAAGAGCACCCTTCCTCCTCGTCTGCCGTGGTCCAGCTCCAGGCCATACCCTCTTTCCAGAGATCCCAGCCCTTCCCATCGCATCTGGACGCCCACGGCCTGTCCCCGAGGGTGAAGGCCCTCTGCGAGATCATCGCCAGAGTTCCCGTCCCCGAGCTCGAAGCCGCCCTCACCCACTGCGGGGTCCCGCCCCTGCCCGAGTACGTGGAGGAGGTCCTGAAGCTCTCTTACGGCGCCCCCGCCTCCGCCGTCAAGTTCTTCCGCTGGGCATGCCTCTCCTCCAACCCCAGTCCCTTCTCCTGGAACCTCATGGTCGACCTCCTCGGTAAGAACCGCCTCTTCGAGGCCATGTGGGACGCCATCCGCACCATGAAGGAGGAGGGCGCCCTCTCCATGGCCACATTCGCCTCCGTCTTCGGCAGCTACTGCATCACGGGCAAGCTCAAGGAGGCCGTCATGACCTTCGACGTCATGGACCGCTACGGCATCCCCCAGGACGCCGTCGCCGTCAACTCCCTCCTCAGCGCCATCTGCCGGGAGGACGGGCAGACCTCCAACGCCCTCGAGTTCTTCGAGCGGATCAAGGCCAAGATCCCTCCCGACGGGGACACCTTCGCTATCCTGCTGGAAGGGTGGGAGAAGGAGTGCAACGTGGCCAAGGCCAAGAACACCTTCGGAGAGATGGTCATCCGCATCGGATGGAACTCCCAGAACATGTCTGCCTACGACGCCTTCCTGACCACGCTTGTCCGAGGCTCCCACGCAGAAGAGGCCGTCAAGTTCCTCAAGGTCATGAGGAGCAAGAACTGCCTGCCGGGCATGAAGTTCTTCAGCAACGCCCTTGACATCCTCGTCAAGCTCAACGATGCGGGCCACGCCGTGGAGCTCTGGGAGATCATGGTGGGCAGCGGCTTGGTGCCCAACCTAATAATGTACAGCGCCATGGTGACCCTGCTCTGCAGCAACGACGACGTCAACAACGCGCTTGACATCCTCGATGAGATGCCCTTCAACGGGGCCTTCCCAGACTCTCCCGTCTACAACATGATATTCCAGTGCCTGATCAGGAAGAGGATGGTGCGCGAGGCCGCCCGCTTCTTCACAGAGATGACCAAGAATGAGTGCCTCCCGACCCATTCCAACTGTGTCGCGGCCATCAAGATGTTCTTCGACGGGGATGACCCGGAAACGGGTATTGAAGTGTGGAACCACATGATCGAGAACCAATTCTCTCCGTTGGAGGAGAGCTCAAACGCAGTGCTCGTTGGGCTTCGCAATTTGGACAGGTTGTCTGAAGCGCGGAGGTTTGCAGAGGAGATGCTCGACAGAGGGATTGATCTGGATGACTTCACCATGGCAAAGTTGAAAAATGCTTTCTACAAAGCGAGGATGGAGGATGCGTATGATCGTATTGAAAAGAGGTGGAAGGGACGTTAGAGTTGCTTGCTTGCTTGCAGTCTGAAAGTATATAGTATGTTTTGGTTCTTAGCATAATCACTTGTGTCTTCTTTTGCATATGTTTTGGAATTCAAAGACGAGGAGCAACTACAACTACAGGTGGGAAATGCTGTCTGTTTCAGCTGTGAATTTCCAGCATTTCTGTCTTTAATTTTAATTATCTCTTTTTCTCTCTCCTTTACAACCCCTCCAATTATTATTTTGTGAAACTCCCCCTCCTTTTGATTAGCTTCACCCTTTTTACCTTAATGGATCATTTCGGCTCATTTTTTCCCTTTCCTGGTTGATATTTTCAATCTCTAGTTTCACTTTCCAAACTACATGCTTCTTTTGATCTGGTTTGCGAGAGGAGGATCCATGATCTGGACCTTCCTCTACATGGTTTTGGGGAGAGAACTCTGCCCTTTCAATTCAACTATCAATGATATAAATCACATTTTCTTTTCTGTGATTTTTCCATGGCATGCAGGAATTGGTTGTGGGAGGCTGCAATTGGTGATTCTTCTATCTGCTTTCTTTTTCTTTTTCTTTTTTTTTTTTGTTAATTGTTCAGAGGCGTGCTTTTATGCTTGTGTGCAGGATGTGAAGAAGAACGCAGAGGGCCAATGTTTCCATATGTTCCTCACAATAATTACATTGATTTTCATGATTTTCTTGCCAAATTTTATCTTTTGGTTCAGTTCATAGATTTACGTTTACTCTACAACATTTTTTGATCTATTGTGATTGTGAATTGAAAGGATTAGAACCCTATCTCCAGCGGTTATTTTATTGTTCAATGAGCACTGCCTGTAGCTTTTCATGACCCTTGCCTATCCAGAGCTTAGTAGGTCCACAGATATTCGCTTAGGTTTCTTGGAGTGCATTTCCATTGTGGCAACGTATCCATTACACCTTATTAAAAAAAAAAAAAGAAACGAAAAAAGTCTCCACTGCTAGTATCTAGTTGTTTTAATCTATGATGCCAATTGCCAAGATGTAGACACATGTACGGATACAAACACGGGAACGGGGATTCAATATGCCAACTTAAAAAAGTTAGGACACGGATACAGGTATGACATCACTTAAGATACATTTTGTAATTATATTTATGAACCATAATATATATATATATATATATATATAAAACACAGTTAATTTTTTTTTTTTTTTAATATAGCTTGCCCCAAGCCCTGCTAGGCTTAGGGCCAGCCCATGTAATAAAATCTGCCCCATGGCCAGCTTAGAGCCATTCCTGCCTCTGTCCCTTTAATAACCCCCTATTCCCGACTGAGTCTTTCTCTCTTTTCGAAAATCGATGCCCTCTATAATTGAGAGCCCCTCTCTCTTTTTGAAGTCGAATGAAAAGGGGAAAAAGGAAAGGAGGAAGAAAGAAAGAAAGGAGGAGGAGGAGAAAACGAGGAGGAAATGGAGAGGAGTGAGATGAGTGGCGGCGGCGGCGGACGCAAGGGCGAGTAGTTGGCAATGATGAGTGGCGATGACAATGCTAGGGCACATATAGGTAGATTTGTCTCTTCTTCTTCATCTCATTAGTCATTATCTTTCTTCCTCCTCTCCTCTTTCCCCTTGCAACCCCTTTCTTTGAGGACAAGACCCATTTCTTCCCTCTCTCTCGTGGTTGCACGAAAGGGAGAGGAAGGTTTTTTTTCATCCTGAAATTTTACACTAGTATCCCAACCGTATCTTGCCGTATCTCGTGCCTAGATCCGTATTGGACAGCATCAGTACGGGTACCATAGGTGAAATGCCATATCCAAATATCATAGGCTTTAATACCTCAAAGTCAAGTTGTCTGGCAGAATTTCTTGGCTCATGTAATGGAGATCTACCTTAAATCACCTACTTTGGCACTCTTGAATTTGACTTAAGTGAGCAAACTTGACATCAACTCACATGGTTATACACACACGTATATGAAGTTACCAAATAATCAATTTTATGACTCCCACTTTAATTATGGTTTTCCATGGTGATAGAGAAATTAGGCTGTAAGGGGTTGTAAATTGAAAGATGATGCCACCCATTTCCACTGCTCCAACAAATAGAATCACCCTGCAAGCCCAAGAAAATTTCTGGGGTACTTGTATAGTTTTGCAATTCTGCTGATGGGCCCTTAGTTGAGTTCAGATTGGAATATGAATTGGGATTTTTTGGGCATTCTTTGAATTGTACCCTTGAGACATTGGATCTATTGGAATTCATGTTTTCCTGTGGATTGGTGAAGTGCAAACTCCCAATGACGTCCAGTATTTGGTGGTCCTAATTGATGATCTTATTTATTGTGTGAGCAATGAATTGAAACTCCGAGTGACGTCCAACATCTGGACGCTATGAGAAAGAAGAGAAATGGAGAGAGGGATATGAAGTCGTTGTGACTTGTGAGAAAGAAGAGAGAGATGAGAGGTAGTTGCGACTTGTGAGAAAGAAGAGAGAGATGAGTCACATGTGAGAAGAGGGAAGAGGAAGGGGTGGAGTTAATGACCCTCATTTTTCTCCATTCCATTTTGGATACGTTGTGAAAGAGATTAATGTTTATGAATAGGGAGATCATGGCCTGTATTGATAAGTCTAGAGAAGCTTTATCTAGAATCGTAGAAGATTTTGACAAAGCAGGGGAAAGTCGGGAGTTAAAATTATAGGAGGTCGCTGCTAGACAAGAAGCTATGACAGATTTGGGGCTATAATCGGATGGAGGAAATATCCTAGCAGCAAAAAATTATTTTAAGTTGGCTTAAGGAAGGGGACAAAAATACAAAATTCTTTCATAGAATGGCCTGTTTGAGAAGCAAAGTTAATTTTGTGGGTAACAGCAGAGTCCTTGAAGACCCTCATGAGATTATGGATGAAGTAGCATGTTTTTTTGAAGACTCTTACTAGAGAGAATTTGGCACCAGGCCTAATCTGGATGGCATATCCTTCCCCATGTTGTCCTAGAGGATTGTTGTTGGTTGGAAAGAGAGTTCAAGGAAGACGAGGTGAGCAAGGCTTTGGAAGATTGTGGTGGTGATGAGGCTCCAGGTTTAGATGGCTTTACCTTTGCTTTCATCAAAGCAGGTTGAAAATTTCTCAAGGGGGATCTTCTCACTATGTTATTTGAGTTTCATAGGAGGGGCAAAATCAATAGGGAGATGAATAATACTCTTCTAACTCTTAGTCCTAAGGTGCCTAATCCAGTGGACTTGTATCACTGCAGACCTATTAGTCTTGTGGGGTTTTATAAACTGCCAGCTAAGGTATTGGTGAATAGAAGGTTCTTCCTTTAATCATCAGTCCTTTTCAAGGGATGTTTGTGGTAGGAAGGCAAATCATCGATGGGATGTTGATTGCTAATGTGCTTATAGATTCGAGGAAGAAGTCAAAAAGTGAAGGGGTTATCTTCAAAATAGATTTGGAGAAGAAAGCATACGACCATGTGGATTGGAATTTGGTTGACTACTACATTCTTTTCAGTTTTAGTTAATGGACCGCCCTCAAAGTTATTTGAAGCTTCTAAAGTTATTCGTCAAGGGGACCCTCTTTCTCTCTCTTTTTTTTTTTTTTTTTTTTGTTTACTCCGGCTATGGAGGCACTGAGTGTCTTTTTGGTGAGAGCTAAGGAGCTGGGGGAGATTCATGGTTTTGAGTAGGATCGAGGTGGGGAAGCCATTACTCACTTACAATTCGCAGATGATACCATCCTTTTCAGCTCGACTAGGAGGGAGGAACTTTTGGCTCTAAAGAGGATCCTGCGATGTTTCCAGTTGGTTTCGGGTCTAAATGTTAAATTATCCAAGAGCTTGCTTGTGGGTGTTGGTAGGCCTAAGGAAATGATCAGGTCTTTTTGCAGATTTGGTTCACTGTAAATTAGGAAGACTCCCCATTGATTATCTTGGCCTTCCTATTGGGGCTAAGGTACGGTCCAAGGCGCTGTGGGATCTGGTTATCTACAAATTTGAAAGGAAATTGTCCTCTTGGAGGAAACATTATTTATCGTTGGGTGGTAGGATCACTTTGATTAAACTGTGCTCATCTAATCTCCCATGTACTATATGTTTATGTTCAAGATGCCGAAAGTTGTGATCGAGAGGGTGGTTTGTATTCGCAGAAATTTTCTTTGGGAAGGACTAGGGGATAAGAAAAAACTACATCTAATGAGGTGGAGTGAGCTAATTAAGCCAAAGTGGAGAGGAGGGTTGAGTCTTGGCAATTTGGAAAAAAAAGGGGCTCTATTGGCTAAGTGGTGGCGGAGGTTCAGGAAGGAGAGGGAGGCTCTGTGGAGGAGGGAAATAAGTGAAGATGGTGGCCAAATCCTGGCCTAAGGCACTGCAGGTCAGGTCAATGGGGAAGTATTGTGTCTATTGGGGGATAAGTCAACAGTGATGGGGGAAATTTTGTCCAAAGGGGTGGGTTTTATGGCGGAGGAGGGGATGAATTTGAGGTTCTGGTTGGATGGTTGGGTGGGGTTGGGTCATTTATGTCTTGTTTTCTAGGATTTTAGAGTGGTGGCTAATAAGGAGTCTTTTGTTAGTGATTGTTACGAGGAGGGATGGAGGCACTGTGTGGTGGGTGTCCTTTAGGAGTCGTCTCCCTCCTTTAGAGGAGGCCTAGTATGGGGAGTTACTGAATCTTCTCTCTAATGTTGTTTTGTGCAGGAATTCAAAAGATTCTTGGATTTGGAAGCATTCCATACCTGGGGTTTTCTTGGTGAAAGCTTTTATCTCGGTTTTGGAAGGAACACAACTTTTTACAGCCTCTACTGCTTTAGCTTGATTGGGTCTTGCTCCTCGGGTTGAGGCATTTTGTTGGTTAGCTATCGTTGGGAAGGTTTCTATGGTGGACAAGTTAAGAAGACGAGGTGTAACACCGACAAACTTCTCAGATATTTGGGTGATGTGTCAGAAAGAGGAGGAATCGGTTAACCTCCTCTTTCTTCATTGTGAGGTTGTGGCCAACCTTTGGAGTCATTTCATTGCTAGGTGTGGTATTGCTTGGTGTTTCTCGGAACCTACTGTACAAGCAACTCAATCTTGGTTGCGAGGTTGTTTTGGTGTTTGTGGGCGAACTCTATGGCGAATAAGTCCCTTCGCTATATTATGGACTATTTTGAGGGAAAGGAATGATAGGATTTTCAGGGGTATCTCCTCTCCTCTAGTTATGTTAATTGAGGGTGTCACCCTTAGAATTGCAAAATGGGCTTTGGCTAGAAAGGAGTTTTCCAACTTTCCATTAACGATATATTTGTAAATTGGGAAGCTTGTATGGTGTGTGGTTTGACAAAGGTAAGTAGATCTACTCTTCGGTCTCCCCCTCCTCTTGGCATGCTCAAATTCAATGTTGACAAAGGGGAGGTTTTATTTATTTTCTCTAAGTATGTTGGTATTTGTGATTCTAATGAAGTGGAGATGCGAGCTATCTAGGAAGCTCTTCGGTGTTTCTCAAGATCTTTTCATGAAAGCCTTATTGTGGAGAGTTACTCTTCTAATACGGTTTCACGGGTGTCTAACCGGAAAGAGAATCCATGGAAATTCAAATTCCTCTTCAATGAATTCTGTGCTCTATCATCTTCCATCAATGTTGTCTTTAGCTATGAGTCTAGATCAACCAGCTCTATGCTTTTGCAAAACAAGGGGTTTAGATATCTACCCCATGGGAGGGAATTGTTATGTAATTGTGGGGTGAGTGGGGGTACATCTCTCTTGTACCTTCTCTCTTCTCCTTCTTTCTCTTTGTATCTTTTGTCTTTTTTACTGAAATTTCTTGTTATACTGAAATTTCTTGTTACCATCTCATAAAAAAAAAAGAAAAAAAGAGCTTAGTGTTTTATTGCCTTTGGAAAGCCATCTAGATTATGACCTTTGCTTCCATTTGATCCCTCTTCCCTAATTTTCTTGTGGAGATTATTTTTGAGATGCTCTCTTTGGTCTTGGTCCTCTATGCTCAATTGATAATCTTGGTCCTCTATGCTCAATTGACCACCTTCTAAAAAACATCATGTAGAAATGATGCGGAATGGTTTTTTTTTTTTTTTTTATCAAGATTTTGAATAAATTGAATCCAACATGAAGCAAATTCAGCACCACAAGAAGGCCCACAAGGGTTTAATCTAGTTTTGATTGAAGTTTGGGCCCAAACAATCGTAAACATTAAATAAAACCACATTTTAGGGACCGTTTTGGTATAACAGTGAATGATAGGAAACATTTAAAAAAATTAAAGCTTAAATAAGGGCTATACATAGGGATGCAAATGGTCCGAGTTCTGGGCTAGACCCACACCGGAACCGTAACTGATTCCTAATGGACAGTTCTAGTTGCGGGCCTAGTTCTGGCTCAGAACCAGCTTTTTGTTTTTGGACCCGATTCCGATTAGTGGTTTGGGATCCTATTTCGGAACTTTTTTTTACGCCAGCCTCTTCATCTTCACCAACCTCCTCTCCATCCCACTCAATACCAAAGACCATCAGTTAACTCAATGCACATTATCATAGAGCATTATAAAAACAATTACCGAACTATGCTTCTTTTTCTTGCTCAGAGCAGGTAGCAATAGCGGAGCAATTGCTGGAGCTGGAGGAGTAACAACAGGCGTCGCCATTGATGGTGGAACCAGAGGCGGTGCACGGGGACTTGGGGGGGGGGGGGGGTGTGGAATTGACCGACATGAATGCGTGCGTGTGAGAGAGAGAGAGAGAGGGTTGTTGTTTTTGCTTGCTGCATCTTTTCAACTCTTCCTCTTCGGTCTTCCCTCTTCCTCTTTAATTTATAGAAAGGGCAAGTGAGGCAGGTCCCATGTCCACGGGTCGGAACTTATATGGACCCGAAATTGTATCCATTTACCAATCAGAACCTAAATTAGGTTCATGCTCGTTTATGAATAAAAATGTAAAATAGGTTCCAAACCCTTTTTTACGGGTCGGAACCTCTGGGTTATTGCAGAATCCGGGACCCATTTGCATCCTTATTTGTATGTGCGGCTTTTGGGCCTATAATAGTTTGGTGGGCCAAAACCGACCAATCTGGTTGCAACCTTGACTATAGAGGTCGCCTGATGGGTCTCCAGTGGATCATGTAGGCTATTTGATCAAAGAGTGGTCCATGGTGCCCACACAACCCATCTTGCAAGGTTCGTTTGGACTGAGCAGAGTTTTAGAAATTTCCCAATCTTATTTGACTTTCTTAGCATTTGTAGATTGTTTTTTATTTGGTGTCAACAACTAAGAGTCCTAGTTGTAGTAGGAAGTTGCTTTCTAGGGTTTGCTAAGGTTTTTGGAGGGTTTTTTTAATGCATTATATAAGCAATTCAATAGTTGGGTAGTTTTTAATTTTTTATTAAAGCACAATGTTTTGCTTTTTTCTCCTTTTTCTTTTATTATTATTTTCCGATTGATTTTGGTGTTTGTGCTTGTATGCTAGCATATTAGGTGGGTAATTCCTACTTTTCTCTTGCCTTTTCAAGTCCGAGGAAGCAACAATCACTGGAATTGCTATATAACAATTTTTGATAGGTTGAATACTGTCTTGTGGGTTCCTTTGCGTACTCGTGACTACATCAAGTGGTATCACGGTCGCTTTTGTTCGCCGTTGACGCCCACATCTTCTACTTTTGAAGAAGTCCTTGATCTCAATGAATCACAGAGGAAGAGGCGGAGGTTGAGCTACGGGTGTTGTGCAAGAAGAGGATTTGCAAGGGTACATTGATGCCGTCGAATTGGATTTGAGATGATGGAAGTACGTCTATCCACGATCACATAGTAACTCGTAGATCTAGGAGGGGTTCCTACATATCCGAGCGAAGAGGAGTATTTGGATGGAAATGTTCCTTTCCATCAATGACTCCTGCATGGTGATCACCGTAGGCATAGAAGACCAGAAGTCCGGGGGTGACGATCTCAATATCAAGGTCGAGTCCCCGAGTACCATAGTAGTTTTTGTGATGACTTCATCGAGTGGATTGAATCCAACAAATATGCCTTTGAATATCGGGTGATCTTGGATGATTGCGAAGTCAAGATTGTGGCTATGTGGTTGGAGGCTGAGCTTCGGCTTGGTTGGATCAGACGTAGGCTACAAGAGAGGTGTGGAAAGTGCAAAGTGAAGTCATGGGAGAATATGAAGTCTCTGATGTGCAAGCCCTCCTCTCCATCGATTATGTGCATTCCATTTTCCAATGCATGTAGCATATCCGACAAGGGGACTGGACAATAGAGGAATTCGCAGAGGAATTTCACCAACTCATCAATCTTAATGATTTGAACGAGTTGGAGAAGCAGTTGGCGGTGCGCTTCATTGATGGTCTTAGGCCTGCCATTTTCAAACTAATGGGACCCGGACCAATCTTCATCAATGTAGAAACATGCTAACAAGCAAGCCTTGTTTAGAAGGACTCAAGAAACAAGAACATTGTGGAGCTCCGTTCTCAAGCCAATCTATGGGTAGCGGCAATCGCTCTTAAGTTGAGCCGATCTAGCCATTAGGTGCTAGCCAAGCACCTGCTTTGAGAGCTCGCAATAACAGGGCAGCAAAGGGGAGCGGCCAAAGAATTGTTCGTCGTTTTAGATGCAATGAATAGGCCATACTTCCTTCGAGTGTTGCAAACGGAAAGGCACCTTAGTGGGCACTTCAAAGGGTCAAAGAACACCATCGCTGAACCCGAGAGCGAGGTGAATTCTGAAGAAGCTGAAGATGTCAAGTATGATGACAACAGTGATGGAAGGATTGTATTAGACGGAGCGGAGACTTTGATGATCTGAAAGAGCTTAATGACACCAAAGGAAGACAATGATTCAAATTCTCTAATAGTTGATTACTACTTAGTTGATGAATGTGACCCACCCACATATAACAAAGATGTGACGGGTCATGAAGATATCAAAATAGTGATACGCGTGCGTTGGGTCCAATTAATGTTCTTGATGGTCCAATCTTTCATGTATATCAAAATAGTGATATCAATGATCACTCATTTTTTTACGAATGTCAAGATGTCGATAACGAGAAGATGCAAACCATTGATGTGTATCCTGATGATGAAACCTTCAATGTGCACTTCAATTCCATCTTCCAGTATGATGATCTTGAAGCAAACACTCAAGATATCATAGAGCATTTTGATCTTTTATTATACATAGATGGATACACTGCAATGCATCATTTTTGAAGATCCATTTGAGAAAAAGTCCTTTCATACCAATGTCACAATGCACTCATCCAAGATTTGATCATGCATCATTGTTTCAATAAATATTGGGCCAATTGGATGGGCATGATACTTGGGTTATGTAAATACCCTTTGGCGACAGCTTCAAGAGTAGAGACTTCTCACAAGATTTGTGAAATTACAAATAGTTCTTAGTTCTTACCTATAGGATCGACGTGGCATCCTAATTCAAGGATGAGTGCTTTCCAACCAAGAGAGAATGATGAGGAATGGATTTTTTTATCAAGATTTTGAATAAACTGAAGCCTACATGAAGCAAATTGAGCACCACAAGAAGGCCTGCAAGGGTTTCATCGAGTTTTAATCAGAGTTTGGGCCCAAACAGCCCTAAAAATTAAATAAAATCACATTTCAGGGACTGATTTGGTAACAGTGAATGACATGGACTGTTCTTCAAATTTTAGAAAAATTGAAGCTAAAATAGGAGTTGTATGTGTAGCTTTTGGGCCTATAATTTGGTTGGCCAAAACTAACTAGTTACAACCTGGACTACAGAGGCTGCCCAAGGGGAGTCTAAAATCAATATTGCTATTTTATTATCATACAATGATGTAGAAACTCTATGCAATGAAGGGTGCCTTGTCCCAACTATGTTGGGGGTTAGCTACATTAATTTTGTTTCTCTATTCCAATCTATCATAAGCTAAATCCTCATATATGTTCCATTTCTTTAGATCTATTCTTACGACTTCCATTCATGTCTTCTTCGGCCTACCCTTTCCCCTTGGTGGGACATCAATCTGCATAGAAAAACTTTTCCTCACCAGTGCCGTTGCTCGCCTGCATTGGACATGTCCAAACCGTCTTAAACAAGTTTATCTTATTTTATAACCTATTGATGTAATCCCTAAATGCTCCCTAAAACGCTCATTTTTTATTCCATCTTTTCGAGTTTTACGACACATTCATCTCAACATTCTAATATCTGCTATACTCATTTTGTGTATGCGTTGCTTCTTAAGTGGCCAACATTTTATTCCATGGGTCATAGCTGGTCTAATCGTTGTCCTATAAAAATTTTTCCTTCAATCTTGTTGATCTGCGCCGATAACAAAGCACTCGAAAAGCAAGTCTCCATTCTTATTATTTATGAAGCCAATGTATCGTAATGAATCTTTTTGTTGTATCTCTTGAGCTTTAGCATTCACGGTAGTTTCACCTCTTTGTACATTCCTACAGAAGTAACAATCCATATTTTTTGTCTTTATACGACTTATTTTAAAGTCCTTGGATTCTAAAGCATCCTCCCATTTTTCAAGTTTCTTATTCACATCTTTCGATTCATTCACCAACACTGTATCACTATATCATCTGCAAACAACATGCATCAAGATACCTCCTCTTGAATATGAGTAGAGTTAACTCGTTCATAATCAATGTAAAGAAATGGGGCTTAAGGTTGGCCCCTAATGCAAAGCTACGGTCACTAGAAAGTTACCTAAGTAGTTCTCACGCCTGTTGCCGCTTTCTCATACATGTCTTTCATATGGATAAGCTTTCTCTAGATTGACAGAAACCATATTAAGATTTTTCCTTTTCTCTCGGTATTTTTTCTATTAATTTCTTAAGTAAAAAGACAGCTTCTATAGTTGACCTCCCTACCTAGCATGAAACCAAATTGATTTTCAAATATCTTAGTCTTTTGTTTAAGGCTTTGCTCCATTATAGTGACCCACAAAGAAAAATTCCACAATAGTTGATATAGTTTTGTCTAATTTCTTTGTTTTTATATATAGGCACTACAACACTTCCTTAGTCATCTGGCACTTTCTTTGTCATTAATATCTTATTGAAGAGCCTAGTCTACCAAATCCACCCAATTTCTCATAGGCATTTCCAAGCCTCTATTGAAATGTTATTTTGGCTTTGTAGGCTTTTCTTCCTCATTTGTGTCAAAGCGTTCTTCACTTTTACTATAATTCTGCAGTGCGGTAAAAGGTATGCCCCATTAACGAAGTATCCTCTCTTCATCTTATGCCTCTTATAGAATCTCCATTTAAAAGTTTGTTGAAATATTCTCTCCACCTTTCTTTAATATCATTGTCTTTTAACTAAAATCTTTTTGGTCGTCGAAGTCCAATGACTGTATAATGCACTTCATTTACTTCTAATTTCCTTGTTTAAGTAGCTTAGCCTGCAACTTATGTCCTCTCAGTTCTCTTGGAAGTCTACGGAGAAGGTTTCATCTGCTGTCATATCGTCTTTCAAATCAATGCAATAGGATCCATGGTTTGTAATTTTATTTTTAAGATTTGTGTAACCATGAACTTTGAAAGTTTTTTTAATTTTTTATATTTTTTATCTTAAAGTTTTCCGCAAGTATTGGCTCAGTTGCACTTGATTTTGATTGTCAACTTGAGATCATCACCATACAACAGTAGTATATTATCATGGAGTATGAAGTTAGATGTTGGTCTGACCCTCTGTTAGACCTTCTATCCATGGCCAGTCATTGACTGAGAAGTGATTACTACTCGGAATCCTCTGGATTCACATGGGCGGCAATTCTCGTTGGTTGTCTAATCTGTGAGGCATTCAACCATATGATCATTATTGTGACTTGTTGCAGTGTAGCAATGAAAGTCTTTTGTTGGGCCATGTTGTGGGGGGATGCATCAATCTGTACTCAAATTGGACCCCACGAGGATTTGAGGGTTATGAACATTTGCAAGAGTGTTTAACATACAGCTTTAGAGTAGGTTTAGGGATATGCAGTACAAAGAGACTCAAGGAGGGGACCCTAATTGGAGGGAGTGAATGGTTCATGGTTTTGAAGACAATGAGGCTGCATGTGGACTACTAATGTCAGTGATGTTGGAGAAAAAAATTGCAGTATGATGGGAAACAGGTGGATGATTTCTGTTTATGTACGTGAACATCCAATTTCTTAACCCAGTATTCATATGGTGGATCTTGGAGATAATTTTGACCATACATTCTTTGAAAGAGTAACAAGACAGGTACAACTGAAACACGATGTTCATTTTATTTTGATTTTCCTTGTAAAATTATTCAGAAGGAGACTGCCCAGAAATGGTATATCTGTCAATAAGAAACGCTACCATCAGAAAGTCTTCCCCCATTAAGTAGGAACAGAAGCAAAATTTATTAAAGACCACGGTGTTTTGAGAGCACTTTTGGTTCCTCTCAACAGCATATTTTTGTTCAGATGTTAAGGAGAGAGAATGCCGCACGAACCACTGAGGAGTATTATTTACCACGAGCATTGCAGATTAGTTATGATCGACCTTCTATAACCATAAGAAGGGATAAATAATAATAATAATAAAAATAATAATAATAATAATAATAATAATAAAAGGGATAAAGCTAGTTGTGAAGATCGTTTCTAGGAATGTTTGTGGGTCAGGAGTACCAGAGTGTGCAACTGTTGAGGAGCTTTGAAGCATCTGAAGGCTGAGAGGTTGGGGTTTTTTTTTTTAATTTTTATAACATAAAATAGCATGTAACACCTGATGGGGTTTTTCTTCAAGAATGAAAAATAAATGACGCATGAGCAGCATTGCTTAAATTTTTTATTTATTCATAGTTTCAACTTGATTGCAGACACCAAAAGTATGAAGGAAAGTAGATTGTTAAGACAATATGTATGCCTGTAGAGATATGGGTTTTGGGTTTGATTGGTTGACTACGTTATTCAGCAAAGTTTAGGGAGAGGAGGATAATATTTATATAATGTTTTTATTGAAAAGACTGCTAGTGATGGGTGTCATTGGCTGTTAATTTGACGGACATTGTTATATATATATATATATTTATATATATATATATATATATATATATAAGATGATGATGATGATGATGATGAGGTAGTAACGTGTGAAAAATGTGTGTGGGTGGACACCAGGGTTGTTGGATTTGGATTTGATTTGATTTGAGCACATGTTTATGTATACCTGTTTTTGGACCCCTATTGGCATTGAGCCCTTGGTGTATGTTGTTTGTAGATTATGTGGTGCACTGGTGCTCATAGTAAATATAAAATCAGAAAACAGGCAATGATAGGCTAGAAATTCGGTGCACACCTTTTGATTAATGATGTAATAGTTAGCAAGTCACAAGCAGAATATATGAAGTGTATCTGAGAGTCACGGAGTAGAATTGCTAAGAATTGAAAAGAAATTTGCGCCTTGGTGTGATGGACTTTAATCCCTGGGAGCAACAATTGAGGATAACAAAGGGTTTGAGTTGGACATAGGTAATATGATCAATGCTGGGTGGGCAAAGTGGAGACCAGCCTGTAGATTGTAATGAAATCATGAACTGCCAGCTTCATCAGCCAGTAGATTCGCTTTATTATATGGTGCTAAATGCTGGCAACGAAAAATAATTGAGAAGCACAAGTTCTTATTTCAGAGATGCCCATGACAAGACAAATGCATGCAGGTACTAAGAAAATCAAGTAATATTGTTTAACTTGCTTTGAGGACAGACACAGAGGACCATAAACTCCCATTTGCACGACATATTTGTGAAAGGAACTAGGGAATGCGGGAGACCAGAAATGAAGCAGTGGTAGAAGACATGATGTTACTAGGAAGGTGTCTTTAAATATGGTTGAGTTGAAAATTAGAACTGATGCAAATGGGAAATGATGACGTTATCTTATTTCTGATGTTCTGTATTTTGGTCTAAAGAAATATCCTGTATTTCGGTGATTTTTAGCTGCCCTGTTGGGAAAATATCCCCTAAACGCTTTAACCCTCTCAAACAAATTGTGTTGCCAGTCATCTTGATCAGATTAGTGGGTCCCACCAGATGATCAGACGAGAGGCACCGGAACTAGATGTTTGCGGACGACATAGTTGATACTTTTAGCAAAGCCTTAAATCTAAAAACTGAATCAAAGCAAGAGAAGCAGAAAAGTAAGAACAGCCAGGACTGAGGCTAGAGAGAAGAAAACACTATCAAGTAAATCCTCTTGTATGGATATATATTAAGCACCCAAAACGATACTAAAATGGGGGCTGATATAAAGCAAGAGATGCAGTAACTGCCTGCTCATACCATTCAAAAAATAATAATAATAATAATAATAAAATAAAAAGAAAGAAAGAAAGAAAGAAGGAAGGAAAGAAAAAAGAGACTAATATTCTAACTCTCTAAGAAGGGTTACATCTGTTATAACGAAATAGCTTGCTACTTGCAAGTCCAATTTTTATTTTTGTTTTAGATTTCTCAGTAAAATAGCTACTTGTGAAGTTGAAAATGCAAAACAATGGTATATTCTCGAAGTTGAGCTAATGGTAAATATTGGTCTCTCTTTTGGGTTAGATCGCTTGCTAGGTGTGCCACTTGCCATAGTGGCAAGCATTTTATTCTTTTTAAGGTAAATACAAATAGTAGCGTTTGAACTTCGGTCATTCCTTTGATAGGGCCGGTGCATTACAACTGCTCCAAACTGTGGGTTGGAGATCATAGGATACATCAATCGGATGGTGATTATTTGACAGTGGAAGTTGTTTGTAATAATCAATTTACCTTCGATGTAATATTTGATGCAATTTATTACGGCTCACATTACATGCAACATTGCAACCGCATTATGGGCAATTGCCACCTAAATACTAACAATTTTTTATGGGTTTGATTGCTTCTGTTACAGTAGTGTCCTTCAGTCTGTGGGCTTGACCAGCGCCAGGAATTGATCCACAACCCATGTGTCCATTATTGATGGCTACAATTGTTAAAACAGATTGTTTAGGTAAATGAAGCCTCCTCTTTTTTTTTTTTTTTTTTTTTTTTTTTTTTTTTTTTTAACAACTACTATGGTCACTATCCTTTTTTATGATGCTGACTTTGACAGATTGCATGCATGCTTTTGTTTCTTTCTTCTTCACGGTGTAACTTGTGAAAATTAGCTTGTAATAGAATCTTTGAATTTAACAGTGGTGGTCATCTCTCTTTCAATTGCCTTTTTCTTTTTTGCTACATAGACGATTTGGATATGCACTCACACACACCCGTTATTTTAATGAGCTGAGCTACAGCTGGGTATTTTGTGCTAACAGAAACCCATAAAACGATTAAGAGAGCTAGGTGTGAAGAAAAGAGGAATTATATAGTATCATGGAATCCGATAGAAAAAAAAAAAGGAGGGTAGATTAAATTGCATCAAGTTCATGGTATCAAACAAGGTGATACCCTCTGGTTATGCAAAATTGCTTCATCAAAGGGCCTTGTGCTGCTGCCAGTTTTCACCTACACAAGGGCAATTCCTGCCATCCAAAAAGTGGGTCTACCCTAAATTATAGGTAGGGACAAAAACTTCCAAACGGCAGCCATGCTGTAGGAGAAAAAACTTCCAAACGGCAGCCATGCTGTAGGAGAAAACACCCACGGCATTACTACAGTACTACTATACTACTACTAGCCTTTTGAGTCTTTGTTTGTTCTTGTTCAGGTTTTGGCTTTCGGGCCTCGTAACTTTATAATAAAAGTAGTCACTGCAAAAAATGTAATCAACCATGTCTACGCTTTCTCAGTTTTTAACTAGGGAAGGGGAAGGAGGGATTCCTTCAGTATAAATTCGAACAGACTCTCCTACAGATGACGGAAACAAACAAACCGCTATCCCAGAATCACAATTTAGAAGCAAAGCACATAGGCTCACACAGCCCATGGGGATAGCTCCAATCAACCGCCCCCGGACAACCTTCCAAACTTAATCTACAGCCTACAGAGAATGATGATGGCCCCCCTTCTTGGCCTTCCTCCTGAATGGCCTGCATGCTACCATGCTTAGGTCAACTGCTGCTGCAAGTGCCATGAAGACGGCCGCATCTTCCACGCACGTGACATGCCGCGTGGCTAGCTGCACTAACGGCTTGCTACTCTTCCCTTCCCCATTCACCTTGCAGTTCATGACAAAACCCCCTGCGATGGGTGGCGCCAACGACGTGAAGTCCCCGCTGCTCTGAGGGCTTGGCACCGGCATCATCCCTCCTGCTGTTGGTGCCTGCTGCCTATCCATGTCAATGGAGAACTCCCCACCCTTGTCAGCACTGATTAACATCTCCGACACCACAAGGCCCTGGCCCTCCTGGCTCTCGGTGAGAAGGTGGAGGCGACAGCAGACATGGTCCCTGCTTCCACCACACTCACGCCATGCCTCCAGCCGGCCCCATGGCTGCCAGCCTGTAGACCCAGATGAGTCTGGCCGCAGGATGAGCCAACCACCTGGGTTGGAGCGGGCAACGCGGTCACACCCCGTCGATGGCACAAAGGGAGTTGCCATGAATGCAACTGCAACGGCGGAGCCAGAAAGGTCATGGATCATCACCCTCCAACCTTTCCTCTCACACTCATGATCATTGCCATTGGCAAAACTCGATTGGTAGTTGTTGCTCATGGAGTCCAGCTGAGATCCTCTGGTTGTTAAAACATGAAAAAGTTTGAATTGTTAAAAATCCTGCCCAATGAAATTCCAAGTCAAACATTAACAGAGTATAGTAAATGATCAAGGAAAATTCCTGAAATTTGAACCAACATCATTTTCCACCATGCAAGATAAATGGTAGTGAGTAGGCTATAACTTGTAACCACCTATTAAAAAGTTTGGACTTACTTGGCCCTATTCGGCCATTTTAATCCCAGTCAGCATTGTTCGGCAGAATAGAAATGATCAGATTCTGGCCAAACAGGGAAACTAGTGCAAATTTTTTTTAATAAAAATGCTCTTCAATTTGATTTAGGCATTGATGTGCCCCAATAGTGTAGTTACCCTGTGAATGTGTTCATCCATTTTATTTTTTAAGCTGTGACATTGATAATTAGAGACGAGAACTGAAAATGGATGTTATAGTTTCACTTTGTGACATGTCCCCTCAAAATATTGGGTAAAATTGGTCCTTCAAACTTTCCACTCAAAAGTAAAAAAAATTAAGGTGATCAACAAAAGCCTATCAGGCAAAGAGGCAGAGTGTCTATTGTGATTTCATTATAGAAACTTAGGGACATTGAAAGAACTATGTAATGTTGACCAGGCAAGTTAGATATGTTCAATTAACAGAGCCAAACTGGTAAGTAGGAACACTCAGGTTTGAGTCGAACACTCAGAAATGATCTTGAAATTTGCCAGGCAAGCAGAGGAAAGATATGTTTAACAAAAAAGCCATTTCGCCAAGTTGGAATGACTAAGAGTGCATGTCTTCTGTAGGCATACCTAGAATGACAGAGGATCTAAGGATATAAATGCGTCTGGGACAAAAAACTTAAAAGGCACGATCAGTAGTCGCCAAATTTTGTTCTCTTTATCCTTTTCAAATTGACAAACTACAATCAAGCTATACTAAGCATTCACACCATTGCTAGGAAAGCTTAACCACAGGATTAGCATGAATGAAGCAAACATTGATGAAGCTGAAAAGCACGAGGAGTTACTATATTCTTACCGCCTGTCACGACTAAACTTGCAGCTGAAAATAGGCTGCTTGATCGCGCCTTGAAGCTGAACAATCTGGGGGCTAAGTGCAGTCTCATCTTCAAACTGGAAGACATATCTTGGATCAGGATCCAGTTTCACTTTCAGATGCAGCTCTGGTCCTGGTTTCCCATCCTCCTGCTTGTTCTTGCCTATGCCTATCCAACCATTGTGAAGCAGCAGAGACTTCCCTTCACCCCACTCAGGACCCACTCGAACCCTAAATGTCCCAATCTGTTGCTTTCTACTGCTAACACCACAATGAGAACCTTGCCTACCTGTGAAAACTGTGATTTCAAGATATGTATGTGGAGCTTGGAAACATCCTGGAGCCAAAAGTGCTTTCACATCAGATTCTTCAAGATAAAAGCTTGAGGCAATGCTGTGAGGATCCAGAGTTGCTCCAGGGGACGATATTAAGGGGACTGATGCTATCTGAACAGGGAAGCCACGGAGACGAATCTCACACAAGCATGGAGAAGATGCTGAATGGATTTCGGCTCTAACAGCCTTTGAAGCTGCAAGGGGGATTCTCAACCCCAGAGATCCAATTGACAACCTCACAAAAGTTTGTGGATCCATTCCTCACAAGTCTTTATCCATATTATAAACTGAGAATCCTGTCACAGTCATAGGCATAAGGACTGGGATGACAAAAGTTGAAAAGTGTAATGCATCTTATAGAAAATATGTAAAACCAGGTTCAGTTAAGCATCTCACTTGCACGTGCAGAAGGTTTTTCAAAAGCAAGCCAAATTCGTTGTGGAGAGAAGAATAGAACATTTCTTCTATTCAGTGGTTATTAAGGTTTACAAGTTGCAAATGAAGAGAGACGTCGTCAATCACATATATGCATTTCTAGGCAGAACTTCATTTGTCCATAAATATAGATATACTCTATGATGCCCAGATACGGTAGGGACATGCCATAGACATTGTAGAGACATGGATTTTACCCATAAAAACTTAAGTATCAAATACGATACGACGAGATATATTGCCCATTTTGAAGCATCAGTACATCATGGTAGACACTAATACTTATGTAACTATGGTTATGTTGATTGCTCTATTATAAAAGCTAGGTGACCATCAGTTATTTTATTTTATTTTTTATCATCACTAATTTTAAAGCAACTGATAAACTAAGCACCTAACCCTTTAATAGAAAAGACCCTTTTTTTTATTTTTTAAGGTATTCAGTCTTTGTGTGCATTAATTGTTTTGGACACTTTCAACTTTCTAATATGATATTCAATGTATCATCATTATTGTCATCGCCACTATTATCATAGCTCTAGCTTTATCTTCTCCGTTTAGTGTGTGTGTGTCTATATATATATATATATATATATATATATGGTTTATAAACAGTTAGGTAGATAAATTGGAACGGAGTTGAAGCTGTTGCAGGGGTATTTACAAGCTTCTTTGCATGTACTTTTCTCGAGCATTGTTGCAAGGTAATAATCATCTCTTCCCTGTTTGTCCACCTTCCCATTTTAAGATAGTGAAAATCCTCCTGTTTCTTAGGCTTCTGGTGCTTCTTCTAAAAGTGGACATTCAGATCATCCAGAATGAATTCCTCTTGAGCTATAAATGGTGGAGCCAAATGGACTCGAATTCATGAAGAGAAGGGCAATCCAATTGTCTACAAAAATAGTCGTGTTGGAAACCTCCCATGTAGATGAAAATACAAGGTAAAGATTGTGGAAATGCCGACTATCACCCCTAAAAGATCAACTGGAAGGGTTAGCATGGATACTGGAAAACCCAAACCTTTACATCTGATAGGAGAAGGAACAGTGCTTTATCAAGCTAGATGAGTAGGAGGCAGGAAAATGAAAAGCCACTTGGCCAGAAATACGTGAGAAGTAATGACCTCAAGACCAGAGACTATTAATATGTAAGATGAGGGGAAATGTTGGCAGTGTAAGTTTGGCATTTTCTCGCCTCTTGAGGAAAAAGTTTAAAGTAATTTCTAGATGAAACTTTTTCGTATACAATAATAAATCATCACTTCACTACTTTCCCATAAGGCAAAGAAGACAACTGAGCCCCACTCACCCCTGGGCATGTTGGATGGCACTTTTCCTTGTGCTGCTAACCAGATCAAAGAAGAGCCCAAACTAAAAGACCAGAAAATGTCCCCGAATGTTATCCTTCACTGGATTCCAACCATCATCAGCCCTCAATGCCTGGAAGAAGAGGGCGGCTAACCGTGCAGCAAAGTACTCATCCATTGGTATGGTTGGCTGCCATTGTGTGCACCATCTTGGCCATCAGCGTAATCGGCGCAGGCCTTGCCATGCTGGTGGGTTACCTGATTCTCCAGCCCAAGATCCCCTACATCCGCACCACGTATGCTCATCTGGACACGCTAAACTACGACAGCAGATACGGAAATCTGGACGCACAGATCACCCTCCACATCACCGCCGTGAACAAGAACAAGGTCCATGCTAGATTTTCTGACATCAAGTTCCTTCTCCGTTTAGATGGGGTGCCAATAGCTCAACTACAAGCTGACCCATTTGATGTGGCCAAGAATGGCACGCTCACCCTGCCCTATGTTGTCCAATATTCATCACCAATTCCGTTGGGAACAAGAGTGATGGAGGAGCTCGATGAGTCATTGAAGCAGTATAAAGTATCATTCAATCTGAAAGGCGATGCAAGGACCAGATGGAAGGTGGGAATCATTGGCTTTGTCAAGTTCTGGACGCATTTGACCTGCCAACTCGTTTTCTCTACCAATGGAAGCAGCATAAACTCAGATTGCAGCTCCAAGTCTGCCAAATGATATATGTTAGCGAATCTGCTTTGCTTCGCCTTGCTTGCTTCTCTTTCTCTTCCTCTTTCTCCTCCTCCTCTTCTTCTTATTATTAGTATTACCACTATTAGTTAATTCTCGTCTTTCCTAGTTAGTTCTCAGCGCTTCAATTTGGTAATAGTAGCAGTACCTAGTATATACTCTACTCTACAGCAATGTTATCAAATTAAAAAGAAAAAAGAAAAAGAAACAGTAGAGCAGCTTTTGTTTGTTGGAGTGAGTGGTACACATGGGCATCCCATGAATTTGTTTAGATGGTCGAAGAACTCAATGCACCGCAAGAGCATATGATATTTATTACATGTAATCTGTCATTCCATCTAAATCTCTGGGAAATCTGCATGTTGTTAGCTGATTAAGGTGCATAAAAAGAAGCAAGGAGGGTATAGAATTTCCAAGTGAGACAGCATTTGATCCACCAAAGAACGAGTTTTTCTTTCTTTCGATTGTGTTTTCCCTTTTTCTTTTGGCTTAGCGTCTAGCGAGCAAAACATCCATAAGAAAGAATGGAAAGTTACAACTTAAAACAAGTGATAGAATACAAAACAAAACCAGTGCACGCGGGTAGGTAAGAAGATTCATATAACTAAAGAAAAAGGTACGAGGGGTGTGGAAAAGAAAAGAAAAGAAAAGAAAAGAAAGAAACCAAAAGAAAAAAAGGGGGAACGCACCTTCTTTTTTTTTTTCTTTTTTTTTTTAATTAAAGAATCTGCTTTTTCTCACGCCTCATTCCTGGACGAGCAAACTGGATACGCAAAAAACGCCTCTCTCTTTCTCTCTCTCTCGTCTCGCTCGAGAAGATATGAGCATCCCATCTTACCGGGGCCGGGGGGGAAGAAAGGTAATTCTTCTCCTCCTCCTCCTTCTAAAGAGAAGAAAATCACATCATCCTCAAAATAATCAGGCCTTTTCTGCGACAAAATCTAGGGAGAATTATTCATCTTCTTCTTTCTCTTCTCTTATCTGGGTGGGGAGGGGAGGGGAAAATAATGGATTTTTCGCCTTAAAGTGCGCGCATTTCTCCTTATTCCCAGCTCAAATTAGAATCCGGCCGTCAAAATCTCTGGCGATATATATATATATAGAGAGAGAGAGAGAGAGAAAAAAGCCCTCGGATACCGATCACCGTCGATTGCGATTCAAGAAAAGGTGTATATATATTTTGAGAGACAGAGAGCTTCTGAAAAGTAGGGGGTCTGGCAAAAGGTGGAGAGTCCGATAGATATAGAAAGGGTAAACAGGAATTCAATACAAGGAAATGCCAATCTCTTTTATATTTTATCAATAAAAGAGGCAGGTTGAAATGAATCGGATACAGCTGTATCCGAGCATCACAAGACATCGCTTTTAAAGAAAAGAAAACGAGAGAGAGAGAGAGAGAGAGAGAGTGGGGAGAGGACTTTTTGAAGAGCAGCAAAAGTGTGAAATGCGCCGATAAGATCAAGGAAAAATATAATAAGATTATTATTATTGTGAGTAACAGGAACGGGGAAAAAACAAGGAGCATGGAGGTGTGAAGAACACTTTTCCAAAAGGACAATTAAAGCTAATCGAAGTTCCGGATGGAGAAATTGAATTTGAGCCTAGGACAACAACCCTCCCTTTCTCACTCTCTCACTCACGGGACATGGACCCTTTTTAAAGCCCTCATCTGATCCGTCGACGAAAGGAAGACAGACAAATTAATAACTACCTATTATAAATAAATAAATAAATAAATGAATAATAAGAAGAAGAAAAGTAGAGCCGGCATTTTTTTATTTACCGCCAACAAATGTTCCCCCCACTGTGGGTGCTTTTTCTTTTTCTCTTTTTTTTTTTTTTCCTCCTTCTCTTCGGCTCGGAAGCCAAACCATTGGATCCAAAAAAAAATCCCTCCTACACACATGTTGCAAATGACAACAATCATAATGAGGACGTCAAGAGTAGGTTTGAATTCTTGGGAGAGAAATTCTGTATTTCTATTTCTCATGGATGTGGGGGAGAATCAAGATTTCTTTATTGAAGAAAATTGATTTATTTTCTTCTGTATGGAAAAAAAAAAAAAAAGAATGTTACGCACTAGTAGCAAATGGTAAAAGAGTGAATGGGAAAGGAGACCAAAACAACTTTCCTTTCCTTACACAAACAAGCACTGTAGCACTGTATCTCGATTGTTAAGACTTTGACCTCTAGAAATCCCCCATTGAATTAGTGGAACTCCACAGTAGGATCGGATTGTTAAAAATTTAAACAATTTAAAATAAATGCCCACCCCAGACTCTTATGGGGTATCTTTAGAATTTACTCCAACCTTAACCAGTTATTAATGGATATGCATGAGATTCTTTTAATTACACTTTTCATAAAATGCTCAGTCTCACGGTAGATTAACGGATCTCAGGATGAGTGAAAGAGACAGGACATCCGATTCATATTTTTCGAGGGTTCTCACTTGTCACCGAACCGTTAATGTGATGGGCTGTCCTATTTGCAACAAGTCAAACAGTCAGATGGCGATGATTGTTAGCTCCACATGGGTCGCGTCCAGCAGGCAGCAGCCCGTAGCGGCCAATCCTTACAACGACGAGGGCACTCATTCTCTTCATTATATATATATATATATAGGGAAGCGCTCTCCCGAGCTGCAGTTGATAATTGTATCAGCTGGAAGCGTGCGAGAGACTCGTGTGGGCGAATGAAAAATGCAATTGAAATTTCGCTTGGACCCCGCGCTTTTCCATTTTCGCCTTTTCATTCCCCCCATTCATCCAAGGCAGACCTAATCAAGGTCCAGCGAAATTTCTCCCTCTTTCGCCGAGCTCTCTGTCCCTGCAAATCTACACTGCTTCTCTCTCTCGCTGCTGCAGAAATGCACTGCTGTTGCTCTTTCTCTCTCTCTTGCTGCTGCTCATCTCTCCCTATCTCATCGATCTCTCTCTGCTGCGTTCCCTCTCTCGTCGATCGATATATCTAGAAAAGGGTCTCTCTCCCGGGTGTCTCTCCGGCTGCAGCGACACCTGCTGGGCGTCGTCTCGAACTTCTCATTGTCTCGTCTACAACGGTCCAGCAACTCTTCCACAGAAAACAGAGTAATTTGTTTGGGGTTTTTGTGTCTTTTGTTCATGTTGTCTTATGAACAATAAAATCCCAGTCAGTCTTCGGTTCTTGAAACTGCAGCTCAGGGTGTTCAGTCAAATTGTTCATATTAATGTACGTGTTTGACTAAATGTGTGACTTCTACCATTTCAAATCTAATTTATTTTTTGATGATTTTGGAAGGGGAGATAGATGATCAGGTAACTGGTGGAAAGAAGAAGAGTCAGAAAACTTCACCTAGACATGTTAGTAAGCAATTATTTCTGCCAAATGTTCAAACAGGAAGTCATACATGCCTTCTTCCCCATTTGATTTGCAGTGTGATTTTTTTTTTCATCTCACCCATCTGATTTGAAGTTTGTTTTTTTTTTTTCCTATCTGGAAACTGAATCAAAATCTGAGATGATGCACTGCTACTGCTCGCCTAAAAGTTACCCAAAGATCATGTTGTCAGGTACATGAAAACAAATTGCCCTCCTCTCTCTCTCTAGTTTTTGTTTGTTGCAAGATGAAAAATTTTCTTTGGAGGAGTTATTGACATGTGGGACCCGTTTCTTTTATTTTGTAGGGCTTCAGATTAATGTGTTGGAGTTGAAATGTTTAAGGTTTGGATTTGTATTTGTTGATTTGCTATTTGATTTCACTAATTCCTCTTGAGGAAATTTAATTTAACTAATTACTGACATATGTATTCCATTTCTTTTACTTTGTAGGGATTCAATGGTATTCAGGATGTTTCCTTTTTGAACCCGATGTAGATGTGGAGATCAACTTGGGAGATCAACTTTTGTTGTTCTATATGTACAAGGATGGATATGCTAAATGGTTGAGATTTTTAACAAACAAGGCCCTTACTGTTAGACTTGCAAATGCTTGGGATTTTGGTTTCAATGGTTAAAATTGTTTCAATGCTCTAGAGTTTGATTAGATTTGTTGAATATATTGTCCTATTTATCCCACTGGCAAATGGCTTGTTTGTGATTGTTAGCTTCTTTCTTAAAACTATGTATGATATTACATGTTTCATGTTTCATCCATCAAGGAAAATGATGGTCTGGATTAATGGATTGAACAGGGTAAACCGTACTAGATGTAGCACGCTGCATAAATGGGCACCTTTCATTTGAATACTTGCATGGCACATTTAGAACAACAGCCAGTATACTCATATATTGTTAAAGTTTGGCATGGCACATACTGTTAATGATTCACTTACCGTGGACATTTAGAACAACAGCCAGTATTTTCTTGATATTCTTAAATGAAATGCCGCTGGATCTCATAAGGTTCATACTTAGTCCCACATACCTGAATGAGACAACTTCATTCTTGATAACTAAATGAAATAACTTCAGTCCGAGTCCACTGAGATCATTATCTATATATGAATTGATCTCCAACATTTGAATTGATTCTCAATGGGTACAAACAGCTAATGAGGTAAAGTACTAAACCCGACCTGTTCAACTCAAACCAGACTTAATCCAACTCATTTACACTATGAGGGGAATCAGACTCCTCATTGTTGATTTAACTCTATTAGGTTGGATAAAGTCATCAAAAGCATGAGGAACCACATCAAAGAAATGGGTACCCCTTAAATCCAAAGATATAGATAGCATTCGGATAAGCTCATGGAGCTTCAGAAAAATGGGTGGGCTTGGTAAATCTGAAGTTAATAATTGAAGGTTTATATCTCAAAGTATGACGTGTGGTGGTTTCACATGGGCACCACAGGCAGGCCTGCACTTATTTAAAGCAGGTTCGTCAATCGAACCACATCATCCTTCCAATGAAGCTAAAATTTATATTCAAATTTATTTAAGGTATTTTTAAAATGAAAATGCAATTCAGATTATATAATTTATGTTGTGGCTAGCACTGATCATGTGGCCTGTTACACCTGCCTTATTTTATTTTGAATGGTGATAGTTAGGATGACCTTTCCACCTAAACAAAAAGAGAATAAAAGCATGATTTCAAGGACTTCTCGCAGATTTTACTACCACTGTTCAACTAATAACAAGTTCATCCACAACATTAACTCCACATTCAACATTAATTCTGTTTGCATCCACAACATAGACAAGTCATCCCCTACACCATCCACAACATAGACAAACAGGTCCCATTCCACAGCTTCAACCCCATCACCTGCAAGTTTATGACCATCCACAAGAAGAAAAAACATTATAAAAAGGAAAATATGAAATGGTGCATAATGATTATTAAATCAATAAATAAACCCCAGTTACCATTGACAAGCTATGACATCATCTCCAAGCTGGGCAGAGCTGAGATGATTGATGCTGAGCTGCACCCCTTGAAAGGCTGCTCATCAAAATTACAACTTTCCACAATCACAATCCATTCTTCCATTTCATTTCACTCATCTTATTAAACTCAACTTACGCCGATAGGTTCCAAGAGAAAAAATTTGCCCTTGCAACAAACAAAAACTAGAGAGAGAGAGGAGGGCAATTTGTTTTCATGTACCTGACAACATGATCGTTGGGTAACTTTTAGGCGAGCAGTAGCAGTGCATCATCTCATATTTTGATTCAGTTTCCAGATAGGAAAAAAAAAAAAAACAAACTTCAAATCAGATGGGTGAGATGAAAAAAAAAATCACACTGCAAATCAAATGGGGAAGAAGGCATGTATGACTTCCTGTTTGAACATTTGGCAGAAATAATTGCTTACTAACATGTCTAGGTGAAGTTTTCTGACTCTTCTTCTTTCCACCAGTTACCTGATCATCTATCTCCCCTTCCAAAATCATCAAAAAATAAATTAGATTTGAAATGGTAGAAGTCACACATTTAGTCAAACACGTACATTAATATGAACAGTTTGACTGAACACCCTGAGCTGCAGTTTCAAGAACCGAAGACTGACTGGGATTTTATTGTTCATAAGACAACATGAACAAAAGACACAAAAACCCCAAACAAATTACTCTGTTTTCTGTGGAAGAGTTGCTGGACCGTTGTAGACGAGACAACGAGAAGTTCGAGACGACGCCCAGCAGGTGTCGCTGCAGCCGGAGAGACGCCCGGGAGAGAGACCGTTTTCTTGATATATCGATCGATGAGAGAGGGAACGCAGCAGAGAGAGTTCGATGAGATAGGGAGAGATGAGCAGCAGCGACGAGAGTGAGCAGCAGCAAGAGAGAGAGAAAGAGCAACAGCAGTGCATTTCTGCAGCAGCGAGAGAGAGAAGCAGTGTAGATTTGCAGGGACAGAGAGCTCGGCGAAGGAGGGAGAAATTTCGCTGGACCTTGATTAGGTTTGCCTTGGATGAATGGGGGGAATGAAAAGGCGAAAATGGAAAAGCGCGGGGTCCAAGCGAAATTTCAGTTGCATTTTTCATTCGCCCACACGAGTCTCTCGCACGCTTCCAGCTGATACAATTATCAACTGCAGCTCGGGAGAGCGCTTCCCATATATATATATATATAAACATTCATATGCATTTATTCCTCATCATAGAGTAAGAGACACTTCTATAAATGAAAATTTTTAAGTACATAGGGTGAGGTACACTTCCTTATCTTCATGTGCAAGATCCACATGAATATTCTCCATATATATATATTCGCTATTATATTACTTATCACCAGCATATCAAAATGAAGCCACGAAGACGACGACACCAGTTGGTTACTTAATTGGAGTTGATTATTTACTTCAGTCATATTTTGAGAAGTTGTTTTAAGATCAAGTTATATTGGTCATTTTATTTGACTTTGAGATTCCATTTTTTTTTTTTACTACATTAAATTAGTGATGAAATTTAAGAACTTAAGAATGCTTGTGGTCCGATCGATCCTATCCATGTGATGTGTTTGTTTAATATTCCACTAGCTAAACATGCCCATGCTAATCCCGGGAAGAAAATGATATAAAAAGCCAACATTCTTGCCATTGCCATATAATCATTAACAAAGCCTCATCCTTTCAATTCAAGTTAATTCAAAGAGTTTTGCTACAATTAAATACTAAAGAAAAACCCAACAAAAGTTAAAAGCAAAAATCTCACCTAAAAGAACAATAAATTAATATTAGCAAAAAGAAGAAAAAAGATAGAGAAAAGTATGCAAATCATTAACCAAGTAGTAGAACATTTTGCCCATGGTTCTTGAGAAAGCGAGTGGCTACTTGATGATAATCAATCACCATCGACAAAAAAATCAAAGTCCCCTGTATTAAAAAAGTAACAGCTGGAAATGTAATTAAGATAGAACTTAAAACTATAAAATCACTGGTTCAAGCCATAATCAATCTGATGGTGAGAATAACTCTAGATAAATTGAAACTTGATCTCGATTCCAATATAAAATAAGATAGAGATCTTTATGGTTTTGATTTCATGGTATGGACCCCATATGGTAGACCTTATTTAGTACGCGTTTAATTGAACTGAATCCATTACGTGTATTTTTCAAAAGTTGATTTGTCGTATCACTTACGGGTTAGCTTGATTTTTAATATGGAGATATGAAGTTTAGAGTAGAAAGATTTTAGGAATTTATTGAAATTGGAGAAATTAGGGAATTACTTTTGTAATATATAGGGAGAGATTTTGGGAATCAATAGAAAGGTAGAGAGATTTTAGGATAGGATAAGAATTTTGAAATTTATCAAAAGAGTTCTCCTTATGATGAGATAGAATCTCTCATATTTAGATCGGACTCTTTGAAAAGAATTTTGTTTACATGGGACTCTTTAAATCGATCAAAATATCTCAATAAGATAAAATCAAAAGCAAAATTGAAAACTAGTTTGAGTTGGATACGGCAGTTGAATTAATTGATAGAGCTTATCTCTTGAAATTGATTTGAGATCCAATTTCTCAAATTGATTTGTGATTAGAGTCCAGTTTTGCAATCGATTAGCAAATCGGACTCCAATTTTTCGGAATCGATGCCTACGTCTATAATATATAATAACTAGCAAAGTATGCCCGCGCTAAGCCCGAGTCTAGAAATAAAAACACGTCCAATTTGTGGCTATTTTATGAGATATTAATTAATGAGAAAAAATAAATATAAAACAAACAAATATGAAAATAAATATAAAGCAAATAAATATACCATTTATTACAGTTCGAAGCATCGCCCCGCCCGACATTTATACAAAGTAAATATTATTTTTTATATAAATGAGTATGAAACTTCAAGTCTAATGTAAATTAACATTTGCAAAATTACATGTGGCCCCGTCTTTAGGAATTAGAATATGAGACCCACTTTAAAAAAGTTTATTGTATAAGTCAATATAAATATACCATTTCTAATAGAGTCCAATTTTGCAATCAATTGCAAAATCGGACTCCAATTTCGAAATCGATGCCTACATCTCTAATATATAAGAATTGCATTTGACCAATCTCGCATGATTGAATATCAATAGACTCCTCACGACTCGTACTTCAGATTTGGGATCTGAAGGCTGGATATTGATTAAGAAAAAAAAAATTCAAAACAAAAGTCGGTCTGAAATTCAGGTTGTGCTGGTATCTCTCTTCGTGTATTTTGATTAATAAAGTTATAATTTATTAAAGAGGCATGGTTAGAAGACATCGAAGAAACCACATAATCAAGGATCAGCACTGTGTAGAGTCAGTGTGAAATGAGAAAGGCCGGACTCACGTCAGACTTCCAGGCCGTCAAAATGGGATTGGGTACAAGACAGACGGATGGGACCGATGGGGAGTGGAGTCTTGATCCGGCCCTGTCTCTACATGGACGAACTTTTTGTCCAGAATTGTGGACAAACTCCTATGTATTCCTTGAATATCACTGTGATATTCAAGGAATACATAGGAGTTTGTCCACAATTCTGGACAAAAAGTGTGTCCATATAAGCTTTTTGAAAACTCTAATAAGACTTGGTAGGAGTCTACAGTCCTCTTGAAACAGGCTCTCAAATTCAAATATCCAATATCTATATAGCATGTAAAATGATCGGTTGGGGGGGGGAGGGAAGGAAGGTACTCTTATTAGGCAGCTGTGCACAGTTGGGCTTGCCAGTATCCACACCTGAGTCTATAAACAAATGAGGAGTCTAATGTCTGGGTCCGGCCGCAAAAGAGACCTAGAACTCGAGTCTGCCCATTTTGAAAGTGGGTCCAGCTCATTTAAAAACCAGCTAATAAATATGGGCCCAGGTTCAAGATTTGAGACCGAGAATGGATTAATATACGAAAAATGATAAATTCTTTATTGTATGGCATATGCATGGTTTAAAATAGCAGTCACAGTCCCATTGCGGTCGACTCTGAAAACCATTATGACATTGCATCGCATTGAGTTCATGGTCATAGTGGTCTATCACGGTGCGAATTTTTATTTTACCCCACAAAAATCCAAGAATATGCCTAAAAATCAAATATATTATAAAATGCTAAAAAATAATATTTTTTCTATTAGTAAAAGCTTTAAAATAAAATATCGGTCTCCCTGAGTCATAACATCTTATATCGTTGTCTTATATGAAACTTATAAAGTTTGTTATGAATTAACTAGATTTACACACACATATATATAAATATATATAAGTTGAAATATCACAAAATTTACAGAATGCTTCACAACCTTAATTTTGAACTTTCCATAATTCGAGAGTGAATTTTAGGGTTGTAAATGGGTGGGTCCCAATCTGGGTCCATGGGCTCAAAACCGTTGGTGAGAAAAAGAACCCAGACCCAGTTCTGAACCGGTTTTTTGGTTCCGGAATTGGAACCATTCCATATATGGGACGGGTCTCAGTGTAGATCTAAGTCAGATAGAGAATGATTTAGAAGAAACTAGCTAAATGATTCTTTTTAAAACTAGCTTTTATGAGAATTTTTTTTAAAAATGATGTAATATGTCGGGACTTAGGTCTACGGGTCAAAACCAAGGTGGAGCAAGACCCGGACCCATTTAGGTCACAGGTCCAAAAAAATGGACCCGAACCCGTTTCCTTATTGGAACCTAAATAACGACCCAAACCCAATTATTAATAGGTTGGAACCTCCGGATAATCGAAGAATCGGGGACTTATTTACATCCCTAATGAATTTCAAGTTTCAAGTAATATTTCCTACTACATTAAGTTGCATTAATTAATTAAAACATTAGAGTATGAACATAGGGATATTGTGGTTGAGGAGGGAAGAAGCCTTCATATGATAATCCATCAAAAATTTTCAAATCACTTGAGTTTTGGTAAAAAATGGGGTTTCAAGGAATCTAGCAGGAAGCTCCGCAAATGAATTAGGAAAGAAAGGAGAAAGAAATGTTTTTAAAAAAGAGTTTTTTTTTTTTTATATACCCTCCTAAGGTTTATAGGATTTGTAAATAGGCCCATATGGTTTCAATATTTATATATACCCCCCTGCCTTCTCATTTTAATACTTTTCATGTCCCAAAATTAGTAGCCTTGCAATCACCATAAGTTCTTTAGAGTAAAATGACATTTTTGCCCGTCTTTTTATTCATATAAGCATATTTTCGAAAGCTTGAATTTACTTTTCTTTAAATCTTTTAATATTAACAATTACTATGGTACATTCAGTGAGAGAGAGAGAGTAACCCTACATAAATCCATTTTTATCAATACAATTTCATCAAAAATAAATCAATCACAAAGAAAACCAACACTTGTACTTATAATTGGTTATAGTTGACCCAATCGGTGCACAACTCCCAATTAGATTAATGAAAGTCTCAAATACATGATTAGGTGTCATGTGCATGGGAGAATTTGAGAGAGACTATTGGGACTTGGGATAAAATAATAGTATATTTATAAATAATGACATACTTATATTTTTTTTAATTGAACTTAAGGGCAAAGTAGTTATTTTTATAAAAACTCAACACAAATCTTTTGGTGGTCGCTATGACTAGTAAATTTGGGGATATGGAAGGTATTAAATTGAAAAGGTAGAGGGGTATATGTAAATACTAAAACCACAGGGGCTAATTTACAAATCCTACAAAGCCTAGGGGGTATATACAAAAAAACTCTTTTAAAAAAGAAATCATTGTCGGCCGTTATTTTGATTGGTTATGTCTTTTATTACTGTTATCGACTGTTATTTTCACCTTTTTTTAGACCGTTACTATTATGACCATTATTTTTAAAACAACATAATAGCATAGGTCGTTCACATTTCATTCCAGATGTTAATAAACTGCAACGGCCGTTTTATTAAACCATGGGTATATGTATGTTTTATGTTACCTTTTTGGGTATGTCTATGCAATATGCATGATATATACATATAACATATAAATAATACTAACTAGTAAAACCTCATGCAATGCACGGGTCATCAATCCACCAAATGCACTGACTAATACGAATTATTTTTATTAAAATTTTTAATTAGTAGACTTGTAAGTCCTTTTTTTTTGTTGCTAATTTGATTTTTTTTTCAGATGTTTTATTCTTTACATGAGGTGTAAATGGAGTTTAATGAAGCTCGGGCACGTGTAAAAATAAATAAATAAAAAACATATTCACAACAAAACGACATAATAAAGCAAGTAAATTTAATTTGAATAACACGGGGTTCATAATATACACATTCGTATGAAATATAGAAATTAAAAAACACTGAATTGAACTTGTAAAACGGTTACATTAACCTCTAGAAATCCAAAATATGTACAAATTAGAATACATACAATATCAAACAAAATATTCATGCCGACTATTTGAAACTTCATCTTTCAATCAGGCCAAGTGGGACCATACAGTTAATAGGTCTCATCAGGCAACCACATTATTGTGTAATATAAATTTTAATTTATTATTAATTTTTTTGTTTGACCGAAGTTTGGTCTTTTTTTTTTTTTTGTTATGGGCGTTAAATTTTAATTCTATGTTAATTTTCGTTGATTAGAAAGGGTTTTTATTTATTTCCAATATTTTTTATATGGAAAGGCATTAAATTATAGTATATTTTTCCTGAGCAAAAAACCCTAAATATGTTGAGATATATACGGTTTTTTTTTTTTTTTTTTTTTTTTTTTGCTGTATTTCAATTAGGCCAAGTGAGACCATACAGTTAAGAGGTCTTGTAAGGCAACTACATTGTTGTATAATATAAATTTTAATTTCTTAAACATAAGCATAGAATGAAAAATTTAAAAATATACAGTAAGAAAGATACAACAAAGGATAGTAGATCTTGAAATTAAAAAAATAAAAAATGTACAACTCATCTTGCCTTCCATCTATTTTGATATTCTTGTATGAAGTATGAGAAAAGATTACCTTTTTCTATGAAGATAATGTATTTGTTGCTCCTTTTTCCAACCTTTTTTCCAACTTCTAGTATGAGGTGTGAGATGCTCTTTTTCTTATAGCTTTGATGGTCTGATAATAGTTAACAGCAGAACTGTACATTTTTTAAAAAATAAAATCAATGCCTCATCTTGTATTCTAAAAAAAATAAAAATAAAAAAAACTAGTAACTTGATCTTATGAGGTACACATGCAGAAAGGTTGATGTGTATGGCTTTCCAACTAATGAAAGCATATCTTAATAAATAATGAGATTGAGTTTTAAATTTGTGGATAAAAATCTATAAGATGTTTTCATTAAGAGTGGGGTCATAATGCAAAACCCCGTTACAAATCAGTTACGTAGTGGGGTTATTTTATCATGCATTAGAAAAGTATCAATATCAATTCATGAAGGATACGTGAATCTGAATCAATTAAAGATATGTAAATATGGATGACCATTACAATTTCATTTTATCATGCATTTTTAATGCACCAAAAGTAAATTATACTTGATAAATAACATAACAATATCTGTGACTTACTTTCACATCTTTTTCATGATATTTTTTTAGTTATTCATTCATTTATTCATTTTTTTTCTTTTCATATATGTTTTAGAGTTTTGATGAGTTCCAACAAAAAAAAATGTACTGTACATTTCAAACTTTGGTATCTTGCGAGTTACAATACACTTTCCAGTGTATTTAGGTAGCTAAATTATTTTTCATTAGCAAATATATTAAGATCGAAATTGTAATTTTTATTATCATGTTATTAAACTTTCTCCTCAATATGTTTCAAGGCAGGACTGGAATTATAATTAAGATGTTTGAGGCAACTGAAATGATAATGTAAAAGCTATATACTTTTATTCTTATATAAAATTTATATTTTCCATTTATTTTAAAGTTTTGATAAATATTTCCATATATATATATAGATATATAATTTCTCAAGAAGAAAGGGATCATAGCTAATAATAGCAGTGCTATCAGAGTCATTAAAAATAATGAAAATACAGAACATTAGCACTTGAAATGTCCAGAAATGTCTCAAGACCACTCGGCTTATATTCGAGTGTATGTTGGTCGGGGCCACTCATGAAGAGATCTTTTTTTGCCAATGTTAAAATAGATTGAGTTACAGGGAGATTGGATTGCAAATGGAGAAAATAAATATTGAAATGGTATAGTCAGAAGTTATAGGATGAGAAAAAGTAGGCGTTGCCTCTCTTTTTTGGTTTAATCTACAGATAAAAACAAACCCTTGCAATGGCTGGAATCTGATACACGCTGTATACATAGAAATCCTTTTATATATATATATATATATAGATGATACTATCCTAATCTTTTTTTATTGTGATATTTTTTTTTTCCAAGGGCTTGTGCCCAGAGAGAGAGTAGATCGAGAGGAAGGGTTACTCTCTTACTTGCTTTGAGACTGACTACGAAGTTGGTTTCTTTATGAGGAAGTTATGGGGTCAATTAGTTTATCACACCTGGGTCCCGGTATCAACGCAGGAAAATCAGTTCATCTATGTAAGATCATAAATCCTATATTCAAGGAATCAAGATCATAAATCCTACATTCATTGTAAGATTAGACACTGTTAGGCCCACCTCGCACGGGTCCACCACCTACTGGGTCGCCCGTGGGTCCTCCTTCTGATCCGCGAATCAGATGGGTCATCAGGTGGCACACCTGGTTCCCGGCCTCAATGCAGGAAAATCAGTATGTCTATGTAAGATCATATATCTTATGTATTATCAATGCCCAAGTGGATTCAAGGAATGCACGATACTTAGTTATTTTTGGTTCCCTTGATAATACATCAACGGGTATTATGATCTCAAAAAAATTCGATGATCTCGTCGATTCTCGATTTCCCCCTGATAATACATCATCTACATCCAACATTCAGGGAATGAAGCTCAGTTATTATCATAAATTACCTCAGGTGAATCAACGTAGTAAACATGAAAATCAGTTGGTATATGTATTATCAATATTTTTTTTTTGTTAATTCAAGAAATAAGATAAGTCTGTGTCATTTGGAATCAGTTGGTCTATGTATTATCAATACTTTTTTATTTAATCCAAGGAATAAGATAATTATGAGTCATTTGGAATCAGGAATCCATACTACATTAAAAGACACATTTCCACCTGAATAATGAAAAAACAAATACTCTACACATTTCCACATCAAGTTCTATCTTTGTTTCCTTTGGGTCATGCCGATCACCTGATCAAAATTAAATCAAATAGTTTTTTCTTAATTATATATTTGTCTTAGATGTAATCAATCTTACTTGGGAAAGCAATGTTTTTCTATTAGCATATTGTATTTTGCTAAAAACACTTCATCTTTCTTAAAACACGTCATCTCCCTCTCTCTGATCAGACGGTGGATAGTGGGCCAAACAGTGCCCACCTCACACGGGTTCACCACCTACTGGATCACCCATGGGTCCTCCTTTGGATCCACGGATCAGATGGGTCATCGAGTGGCCCACCTGAGTCCTGGCCTCAACTCAAGAAAATGAAGTTTTATGAAACACTATACTGTTTGGATTTCTAAGTTATCTAAAACACGTTCTCTCCCCTCTCAGATTAGACGCTGTTGGGCCCACCTCGCACGGGTCCACCACTTACTGGGTCGCCCATGGGTCCTCCTTCTGATCCGCGGATCAGATGGGTCATCGGGTGGCCCACCTGGGTCCCGGACTCAACGCAGGAAAATCAGTATGTCTATGTAAGATCATATATCCTATGTATTATCAACGCCTAGGTATTTCCCCTAGATAATACTTTTTTTTTTATCAAGAAGCAACGCAAATCAAATAGTAAGCAGTACCTGAGAAGAACAAACAATGCACGTCTCTAATCTGGGAAGGGTTTCTCTCTTACTTAGTCTGAGGTGAAAAACGGAGGTGAGTAGCGCTCTTGCTGCAACGAAGATGGAGTTAAAGATAATCCCTCTTCTTCTTTCTTCTTCTGTTCCTCGATTTCTTCTTTTCTTCCACTTCTATCAGTCCTTTTTTTTTATTTTTCCAAATATTGTCTGAAGTTGGTGTTGCTGAAGTTGGTGTTGCAGATAAGTTACATAGTGGTTTTATTTTGAGAAAGTTACGTGCGTCGGTTAGTGACAGTGGAGAGAGAGGAGACACTGACACCTGGAGCCCTGTGGTTAAACGAAGGGAAGATACATTCCTTTAATAATATAAATGTCAGATGATGTGGCATTAGTTACTTGGGTTAGTGAAAGAGGGCAAAAATGCCCCTTTTCACATGGGGCGATTTGGAGAATTTCCATGTGGGTGTTATAGGAATTCTTTAAGACTCCCTATTTTTCTCCTCTGTGTTTTTAGGGCGTAGGGCCCATCTTTAATTTGCCACATACTCCCCCGATGAATTGGTACAAATCTAACAAGCATCCAACTTTTACTAATTATTGGATTGAAATAATACGAAAGTGATCCAGTTAAAACCATGCATTGAATCAAGAGATTAAAATAATCTAATGAAGTTAAGATTTCAAACCCAACCCTACCACGTATTGTGGGCAAGTGCATGATGCCATGAGTAATGGATACAGTTGGCGACACAATTTTCCAACAATGATAGAATGGGCGGACAATTCTAAATATAAGGCAGAAAGCATTAATGGCCTCCTTGTTTACTAGAATTGGAAAGGTTTGTGGCTCATTTCATTTTTATTTTTATACAATGTAAGCTCAGGCTGCATCAATTAATTGGAGTAACGAAAAGGGGTGTTATTACAATTGGGCATTTTAGAGAACTCCCTTGAAACTTTCTAACGTTACTCCTCAAACGTGAATTTATATTATCTATGGGGAGTGCTAGAAAAGTCATAGGGAGTATTGTTAGGAATTTTGTGTATTGCAATTTGATGGATGCATTATCATTCAAGCATCATTTGATTTGCACACATATGCATTGATTTGAGAAATCTTGAAATCCTGTTTTATACATGCATTGTTTTTAAGAGTTGTAAAAGTATTGATTTATGCATGTTTTGGTTTTAATCTTGGATGCATTTGTTTTTGAAAAGAAGTTTTAGAAATCAAGCAAACCTTTGGTTTTAAAGTTTTGAATCATTTTAGGTTTTTGTGTTTTATGTTTTTAAACCACTTAGTTTGATTTAAAACATGTTTCCAAGCTTGGTTTAAAGGCCCAAAAGTTCCCACAAGAAAAATCTTTAAAATATGCAAATTGTGGGAAAAATGGTCCCAGGCCCGGGTCGACCGCGCAGTGTGGCCGGTCGACCGGCCCATGGACCCGGTCGACCGGCCACACTACGCGGTCGACCGGGAAAGAGCCGTTGGGCTCTCTTTCAAACGGTCTGTTTTTTGACCGTTGAAGGGCAGGTCGACCGGGCAAGGGGCAGGTCGACCGGGGACTAGCCGTTGGGCATTTTTTGGTATAAAAAGAAGCTCATTCCCATAGAAATTTGAAGGAAAAAAGAGGCCCTCCTTGAGATGTTTTGAGGCCAAACAAAGGGGAATGAGCTAAGGAAGGTTGAGGGACATTTGGAAAGCTAAAGCTTGGATTAATGAAGTTAAACCTCTAAGTAAGCTTTGCTTTTCTTAATCATATGTTTTCATGCTTTGTTTTATTTATTGGTAAATCTTGTTTAGCATGATAAACTATGATTAGTTGTATCCTTAACATGTTTTATGTTTTGAATTGATCTATTGTTTTGGATGCAACACCTTGAGATTCAATCCAAGTAGTACTTGAATTGGTAAATCTAAGTAGATCATGTTAATGGAAAAATCTTTGAAATTATATGTAACATGATCCATATACTTGGTTGAATCTTTGGTTGTTGTTTTCCATCATAAGAAAATCACTTTCAAATCTATCTTATGTTTTGGATTTAACAACCACACAAATCATATATTTTCATGTTTAGCTTTAATTATTGGTAAATCTTCTCTAGCATGATAAACTATGATTTGTTGTGTCCTTAACATGTTTTATGTTTTGAATTGATTTATTGTTTTGGATGCATCACCATTTGATTCAATCCAAGTAGTACTTTATTTGGTAAATCTAAGTAGATCATGTTAATGAAAGAATCTTTGAAATTATATGTAACATGATTCATATACTTGGTTGAATCTTTGGTTGTTGTTTTTCATCATAAGAAAATCACTTTCAAAATATATCTTATGTTTTGGATTCAACAACTTCACATGTACTTTGTTTTAAAGTTTCACAACTTGCTTAGCTTTGATAGGTATATCTTTTTCAAGTTGTATTTTAAGTACATGTAATTTGTCCCTTGATTTCAATCAAATCTATTTTTGTGCTTTACACTTTCAAATGCTTTAAAGCATACATATATTAAGCTACATTGTTAAATTGATTGAAATCCTTATGCATCACATGTTTTGTTTTTAATCTTTCACAACTTGCTTGAACTAGATTGTTGAATCTTTTACAAGTTGTTTTTAAACATGTGATTAGTATTACTACCTCAATCATAAATGTTTTTATGAGCTAAAACTTTCAAAAGCCTTAGGCTTACATTTATGAACTTTCATTTTCAAAATGATTGAGGACATCACACACACACACCTCATGTGCTTTCATCTTTGCATTCATAGTGTGTGTGTGTATTAGATTTTCATTTTCATATCCGCCTATTTTAGAGGCAAATGTAATGAGCTTAATTGAATCTCCATCAAGTGTAATTTAGACACTACTTAGAGAGATAACCAACCTTGTGGTTGAAGAGGTTATTGCTTAGCCTATAAAAGCATAATGCATAGGTTGATGTTAAGCCTTGAAAAACATCATTGTAGAGGTTATTGCTAAGCCTTGAAAAGCATAATGTAAAGGTTATTGCTTAGCCTATTGAAAAGCATAAATAGTGGAAATCCGGTGGGGTGTTGGATAACAAGCCGGTAGTGGATGTAGGCATTGAGGCCGAACCACTATAAATCCTTGTGTGATGGTACTTGCTTTGTGGTGATTGTTTTTATTAAGCTTCCGCATTTTATTTGTAATCACCACTTGTGACTAGTTAATTGTTAAGAAATTAAAATTGGTCATAAATGAAGCTCACCCTATTCACCCCCCCTCTAGGGTTCGGATCCCCGGACTTACAAGTATTTTTTTTTTTTTTTTTTTTGGTATTTGGTCGGCGCTCTCTCAACTTTGATTTTTATTGCAAACTGTCCACATGCTTTTTCCGTAGAGCCAAAAGTCATTTTTTCAAGTTTTAAATGGTTAAAAAGTCCAGAGTGTCCCTCTTAATACACTCTGTGCAGTATACAAAAAAGGAAAACTGATTTCGTTAAGAGTTTTATTTGGAGAAAAAAAAAAGAGAAAATCTGTCAATTTCGCGAAGATTATTCGACTGCACAAATCAAGGATTACACGTGGGACTGGGCAAAACGCATAAAAATTTACCTGAAAAGGGGAAATCATCTAGAAAATCTGCACATGGGATTGGGCAAAACTCAAATTTTTTTTTTCAAACTCGGATAAATTTGTTCCAAGCTCATATAAATTTGGTCCAAATTCAAATAAATTTGTCCGAAATTCAGATAATTTGTCTGAGTTTTACCAAAAGTTCAGATAAACTTATATGAGTTTGAAACAAAACTTTTTGAAACAAACTAAGATAAACTTATATATCTTTTCGAAAAAACTCACAATAAAAAAAGAAGAAGAAAGGATATATAGTAGCCACGTGAGGAAGAAAACTATAGAAAATCACAGAAACTCTCGCATGACTAAAACGAACCCATTAAAAAGAGTCAATATTGATCTTGTATGGGGCAAATATCAGATCAATACTTCTGATATATCTTGGTGCAATTCTTCTCATATGTCTTGTGGGGCAACGATCACAGAAACTCATCAACAATGAGGTGCTTATTGGAAAGAGAATCCATGAAAGCTTCTACAAGTAGTACCTCTACTGCAGCGAATCGTACATTGGTGTTGGAGGCTTGGAATCGTTCCCTCCCATTTGAGTTTTGAAACTTGATATATTTCATCTCATTTGAATTTCAAAACTTGATCCAAAATTAGGAAATAAAATTCGTTAGACAGCTTGATGCGTTTAAATGGGAAAATTAGCCATTAAATATCATGTTAAGGAGCTTAAAATTAGGGATTAAATACGTGACATAGCTTTAAGAACCTGTTTGGATGTATGGTGAATTAAAGTATGATGAGGTGAAGCATCAAATCAAGAGAGAATAAAATATAAGGTGTTATGATGATATTTTATTTTTTATTGTTTGATATTTAATCTTTTTGACTTTTTGTAAAGAAAATTTGAGCTTTTTTGTTTTTTAGTGGAGAAAAGATGCTTTTTTTTTTTTACTTTTTTTTTTAAAAAGATAGAGAGAATTTTGAAATTATGTACTTTTGATATGACTCATTGTCTTTTCTTGTCTGAATAATAGAGGCTTTACCTCACATCACCTCACTTCACCATACATCCAAACACGCCCTAAATGGTTAGAAGGGTAAATCAGTCATGTAAATGTATAATTTGGCATACTTAGGGACCTTCGCATACATTAAGTCTAGGCGCATGGAAGAGAGGCTTTAACCTAAAATCCTATAGATTAGAAGCCTTAAAGGATAGTATTTAGGGACTTTTGGCTAATTTACCCTTGTTTTTTCAAAAAAATGCCCCTCCCAATTGGGCCCACTATGGTGTATGACAACTATGAAATGTTACTAAATGAAATAGTCTAGATGAGATCAACCTATGTGAAAAGTTTTGAGTCCATCAAATTATCTTAGCCCCTTGATCCATGGTCCCAAAATTTAATGGTTTTAGAGGCATTACTTTCTTGTGATTTCAACCCAATGGAGAGTAAAAGTTGATGGATATCAAATTTGAGCTTTATACCAATTTACAATGAGTAGTCTATGTGAAATGATTGGATTGGCTTAGGTGGGTTCAGCAGTCTAAAATTTTAGTGGAGCAAAAAGGGAGATTTTTTTTTAGAATTCCTATATATATCCATCTGTAATCTCTAACCACTCAGGAAATTAGAAAAATTAGGGGCATGATCGGCAAATAAGGAGAAGTGATGTGCAGAGAGCGAAGGCAAGGACCATCACAGCAGTCGTTTTCCCAATTTCGTGTATGATGAGTGGTTAGTAGTAGGTATAGTGATGACAACACAAGTAATATGTTATTGCTGCCATGACCTAAACTCAACTTATGAAATTCCTTTCAGTTGATTAGGTCAATCCATTTATATGGAACAACCCTAGTGCTTACTATAACTAAAAAATTTGTAAATGCAATTCTATAGGTTAGATGTCCTCTTCCTACCCAGCTTGACTTCAAAGACCTGGCCTCTAAAAATATCTAAAAATCCAATCAAACCGTATAAACAAAAGGCTTCTACCCAGATTGTAATGTTTTGAATTCATGATATCTACTTATAATCAAAGGGCAAAGAGAGGAAGATGTCTTTGTGGAGGGCACTTCATCAAAAAACATTTCTCTGGAGGCCGCTATTATGCGATCTGGCAATGTATCTCCTACGTTCACATTGCAACTATAAAGTCCTAATAACCCCTCTGAAAAGAAAATATTTAGAACCTTGGCCGCTCCATTATACAAGACATTTATCATAATACTCAACAGATACATATAATCTAGCTGTTCAAATTTAGTTTGATGTTATCGTTTGAAAAATGTTAAGGCACTATTTGTTTGCATTAAAACGCATAGGAAGTGAATACATCATGAAGATTAAAGCTGAATTCTAAGAAATGAGCATCAAATAACATCTTATTTTTATTCTATTTTTCAAAAAGAAAAAGTTATTTGATGTTGATTTTTGCATATTCGCTTTTAATCTTAATTTTTAACCACCTTTATTTGATGTTCATTTTTGTAGATTCGCTTTTAATCTTTATTTTTAACCACCTTATATATTTAAACTCCTAAGAATTATAATGCAAACAAAAGTACTCTTAATCTCTAAGCAACCATAGGAAATTCAAGAAATTAAGAGCACGATCAGCAAATAAGGAGAAATAATGTGCAGAGTGCGAAGGCAAGGCAAGGAGCATCAAAGGAGTCGTTATCCCAATTTCGTGTAAGATGATGGTTAGTACTTAGTAGGTATGGTGATAACAACGCAAGTAGTATGTTATTGCTGCCATGATCAGAATTAAACTTACGGATTCCTTTTCGTTAATTAAGTCATTCCATTTATATGGAACGACCCTAGTGCATATACTATTACTAAAAATTAGTGTAAATATAATTCTTTACGTTAGATGTCCTCTTTGTACCCAATATATGACTTCAAAGATCCTCTAAAAATACCAAAACTCCAATAAAGCCAAAGAAACAAAAGATTTCTACCCAGATTGTAATATTTCTAAGGGAAAATCCCAAACCAAGGCTCAAGTTTTGCCCAGATTTTAAATCGGGACAAAAAAAAAAAAAAAATGACACTTCAAAACAGGACTTAAAATTTTCATAATCATTTCAAATCAGGACATCCGACAAGAATATGTTTTTTCCGGCGATAATTCTCATGGCATCCCCTCTTCTTCCCTCCCAACCTACAGCCTCACCTCAACTTCAATAAGACTCTCTGAGGGGGCCCTGAAGGGAGAGGAGGAGACCGAAGAGGTTAGAGGAGTGGCCGGATAATGGCCCTATGTAGTCACTTCTTCTAGAGAGCCATGTTAATTCTTTTTGGAAAAATAGATTGTAATGATCTTTTAAGTCATTTATAGTAGTTGTATAAATCTTTTTGTATGGTCTCACTTGGAAAATACCGAGTAAACTTTTGATTATCATTTTGTATGGTGTTGTAGGGTGAATTTTTATTATCCGTATTTTGTTTATAATGAATATATCTTTTGTGTAAATATGGAACTTTAATAGGACTGATCATGGAATGGTACTTAGTTTGTGAATATTTGAGATGCTTCCGCTAGTAAATGTTATGGGCAGGTGTTGGTGAGCTTGCCTCACAAGTAGAAAGAGTGAAGTTTTTTTTTCCTTCATGTATTGTATTTGACTCGAGACAGGTACAATATTACGGGAGTACGCTTGTCGCACCTTGAGAATTACCCTTGGGCCAGGGTAATTTGGGACGGGGATGTGACGGTAGATTTCTACTTCACTCCCATCTAACAATAGATTTCTGTTTTTAGGCTTTGCTTCACTTCACTTTACAAGAGAATTGCGTAAATAAGCCCTAAAAAATGTGGAATATGAGCTGACGCACTGGAACTGGGCGTGTAAAGTCTAATCACTCGCTCATTTCAGTCATTTGCTTATGGCAATAAAATTGATTTCATTTTCTCAAATAACATATCTTCTAATTTTAAATGCCCCTCTTAGCTGGGCCCACTATACTATAAGACAACAAATGAAATGCCACTTGATTGAATAATCGAAATGAGATATACTTATTTGGAAGAATTCAACTCTATTAGATTACCTCAATCCCTTCTAATATTTTATGACTTTAGAGGCATCACTTTCTTGTAATTCCCATCCGAATAAAAGTTGGATGAGCATCAAATATGTGAAATGATTGAATTTTCTTAAGGTGGGCTCCACGCCCTAAAAACAACTGGGAGCAAAACGGGGTGTTTTAGAAGGGGGTAAGTTTTGAGAATTCCTCTTTATACTTGGACTGATAATATAGTGATTTTTTTCTCTCTCATTTTTCTTCTTTCGATATTTCTATTAGATTGAGACGGACCGCATTTGCCATTTCTCATGTAAGGGGTTGATGTGTAATATAGTTTACACATGGGAATTCAGCTGGAAGAAGTAAGAACAGAGTAATCACGAATATAAAATCTCTTTAATTGCGTTTAGACTTTAGATGAAAGATTAATCCGGATCCTGCGAGCGTTTAACCCAGGGAAAGCAATTATTTGCGATGTCAAAGTTGGACAGCCTGCAACTCATCACGGTGACATGGGCCGCATGGCGGACCGTGATTTGACCCTATTGACATTTGCAGTTACTGTTCCTCATCCTTTAAAAATACCCTCTATGCTAGCGTTTTGTTGTATGATAAGTGAAAAAACACAGTCCACAGGTCATGCCCTGCAACAGAGGATCCGGAATCTCCTTTCCACCTTGTCTTTTATCTCTTCTATCCCGTCGCTTGGACCTCTCATTTCTCGATCTTTCTTTCATTGGGATAATGGGATGTCCTACAAGCAATTGATAATATGCGTCAATAATGCTGTCCTTCGTGATGACGTCAAAGAATATGGAAAGCTGCATAAAAATAAGAAAAAATCTAAATGAACAGAAGTTTGGAATGGTCCAACATCGGTCCCAAAATTCTGTCCACGTCGCACTACTCTAAAAATAAACAATAAAATGGATGGACCAACAACCGTATTGCTTGGCTTTAATTTGTTGCCTTCTTCTTACTTGCAGAAAAAGAAAAAAAAAAAAACAAAAACAAAAAACAGTCCACTCATTTACATGCCCATGACAGCCTGTCTATACGCGTAGTCACCGTACGTCCTGCTTGCAGTGCAGCACACCAAGGGTAGAGTGATATTTATCTTTCCGTGTATTATTTGTTGGGAGATGCTTATGTGAGATAAATCTCTTATCTTAATATAATATAAGAGATTAGATGGAGGTCTTATATTTATATTCAATATCAATAATTTAAATGCGAGAGTCCCACACTTATTTCTTATAGGAGATAAGATGTATCTCTCGTGTGAGCGTCACCCTTTTATTTATTTTACCAATGAAACTGTAGACACATCTTTTTTTTTTTTTTTTTTTTAACGTAAATCGCAATGGATTTTCTACACATGCACATGATGCCCATTTGATTCCAATTTCCTGGTGAGGATTATTAAGTAATCAGAGTGCTGATGTGATGAGTTTGGAGGAGTCGTCCTCTTTCCTGGTTGTTGGCTCGCTGATCATCATTTCGAGTTCACCAACGAATCTCTCCATGGCGGGACCCGGGAGGCACATGGGGACCACAATCCCATCCTCCCCCGCTTTGGTATTGCGGAATGGGATGTAGAAGCTGGCGACCCCAGGGATGGCCCCCACACCCCCCTTGGCGGGCCCACCAAAAACAGCCTTCCCCCACCCGAAATCCACTTCCCCGAAACCAGCCCGGGTCACATCCGACACCAAGAAGGTGCGCACCACCGTGAAGTGGGGCCGGCCCCTGAGCACCATGAGGTCCGCCACAGACTGCATGTACTCCTGGCTCACGTCCGACTTGGCCTTCTTCACCAGCTCCAACGCGTATCCCAGCGGGTTCCGGCACACCTTACCCGCCGGAGACACCGCCACCGGGAAGGCGAAAGCGTTCCCGTAGTACCCGGCCGGAAGAGGCGGCTGGAACTTGGCGCGGGCGTTGACGATGCAGAGGATCCTCACCTCCTCTTCGGGGTCCGGGCTGAGGGCCACCGTCCGGCACTTCCAAAGGCACGCCGTCAGAAGCTCGAAGGTGGAGCATCGGCGGAGGTGGTAGGGGACGCGGCTGCGGAGGGCGGCGATCTGGCGGGGGCCGAAGAAGAAGGAGCGGTGGGCCATGTCGTCGAGAGGGATGATGGTGCCCTTGGTGTCGGCGACCTCGTCGTACTCCCGGTGGACACAAGTGACGCGAGGTGGGTCCCGGGCGTTGAGAAGGTGGCGCTGCCACACGGGCGGGATAGATGGTGCACGTGCGCCTCGGGCCATCTCTCCCACTGCGCTCATGAACTGCACCAGCCCGGCAGCGTCGCTCATGACGTGGTTGAGTCGGAGGGCCATGATGAAACCCCCACACGTGAGACGGGTCACCTGAATTAATTGCATATTTGCATGGCACAACACACATATATGAATGTATGATCGAACACATGATTAATGGTATTTTTGTTTGAATGCTACAAATGTATATATAATTCTGAAAATTAACCAGCCTCGTGAAATTAAATTAAGATTGAACTTGGCCTCTCCCTTGAGAGTTCTACTACAATACCGGCCAGCAGCTTCCTAGCTGCATGCTTAAAGATTTGTACTTGATTTAGAATTTTGGAAATAATTAAGCAGTTACACTTCATGAGGCTGAGGCAACAGTTTGGATCAAGAAAGAAATTAATTAGTGGGAATCACCGTACCTGAATCAAGATCAAGGGGCAGCCGAAGACTCCTTGAGAGCCTGGGACGTCATAGAGGAGCTCCTCCAGGCTTGGGAATGGCGGTTGGAGCGCGTCACCGAAATGGTGGAGGGAGATGTCCGCATCGGCCTCTATGAACATGGCTCCTTCGCCTGTGCACTCCACCAACAGCTTACGTCCGGGCCCCTCCCTCAGCCTACCCGCAAAGGGGTAGTAAAAGACGAGGGCCTCGCCCAGGGCCTCTCGGATCACCCGAGCTGGGTCTCGCCCTTCCATGGACGGGTCCCTGCGGTAGAACTGGATGACTGGGATCTGGAAGCGGAGGCCTTCTTGGTCATCGATGTCCGAGACGGGCTTGAATTCGTGAGGGGTAGGCTTAGATGGAGGGACCAGCACTGCTTGGCGCCTCTTCACCTTGAACACAAGAGGAGGAGATGATGAAAGTGATGGAGCCATAGGGGTATGGGTCGATCAGGGAGAGATTGGTTTTAGTTAAATGCTAATGCAGCGCTTGAGCACTACCAAAGACCCAATGGTTGAATTTATAGTACAATATCTACTCTGTTTGGTCAATGGATTAGTAAGTGCGCTCTCTCTCTCTCTCTCTCTCTTCTCGTTGATATTCTCTCTCTACTATTATTATATTCCATAAATACAAAGAAGATACCCTCAAGCTTCTCCACGGCTACCAGGAAAGCTTCTTGCTTTGTTTTATCTCTCCACGGTGTGAACAATATAATGCTTTGTTTGGACTTTGAAGTCGCGTCAACCTTTCAATGACTCCCATTTGGCGGGTGGGCCATTTCATTCGCAGATTGCATTATCATCTTAAATATCTTTCACAGGAGATTATCATCTGATGGGAAGAAAAAAACAGAAAAGTAAAATTGCCATGTAGTGATTAATAATATGGGGAATTTGTAATAAAGTAATAGTACATGTAAACTTATAAAAAAAGTCTTTCGCAGATGTCATTTCGTGGTTCACGTTTCTCGTGCAGTGCGTGCATCACGTCTCGCAAGCTTTGTCGCAAGATTTTTTTGTTGGGCCCTTCAATATTTGACTGGCACTCTAAGCTTTTTTTTTTAAATCTTTTAAGGGTGAAAAATATTGTGACTACAATAACAAGTTAAGAAGGAAATAACCTGCTATCTCCCGCTTCATATTATTCTATTAAAATCTATCTTTGAGATTTTTATATATTTTAGTGCTTTTTGGATACATAGAATATCTAACGTGATGAGCTTCAAATATTACTTTTTGTTTCAAATCTTCTTGTGTCGATATACATAATATGTCTCTGAAATAGAGAACTCCTTCTGATGGGTCAGGCCCAAATGACTCAGTTCACGATGGTGGGTCAGGCTTAAGTGACATGAGGCTGTGATGAGCCCAGGTCCAGATCCAGTCGTTGAAAGTCGGGTCCGGATCCACGAAGTGACGAAGTCAGCGCGTCGTTCCCTCAACCTGCTTTTACCAAGTCCTGCGGAGGAGATCCTACCTGCCTCGTCTGTTGAGGGCGGTTCGGAGACTCAGCCAGAATGAAGCGCCCGTTTGCTGAAGAGTCGTCCCCATCCGTTAGGGGAAGACTATAAATCACGGAACCCCACAGGCACTGGGGGGCAAGCAACTCTTATCCATTTTTACACTATTATTGTATTCCCTTGACTTGTAATCCTTACATCAGAGAAGTAAAATCACCTTAAAGTGGACGTAGGTCACACTGACCGAACCACTATAAACCCTCTCTCTCTTTCTCTCTCTATTTTCACATTAATTACTCTATACTTGACCGGTGGTGCCCGAAATCCATTTTTGGCATCATCAGTTTGGCGCCGTCTATGGGAAAGGTACAAATCCTCACTTCATTTTCAAAGACTATGGTGACCACCACCAGATCGACAAGGCGACAAGAAAACAATTCCAGGCGAGAGGGAGAGGACAATCCTCCACAAAATAATCCTCCTCCAAACGCTACCGCTCCTGATCCCACTCCTCAACAGATGTTGGAGATAATGCAGCAGCTGGTAACCCAAAACCAGCAGATTCTACAGCTCATGCTCGCGGGGCAAGGAGGGCAAGGAGGAGCGCAAACTGGAGAAGCACCGCAAGGAGGACCTCGCCAGGGAGCTCCTCGCAGGGGAGCACCTCACCCGAGCGACCATCCACAAGGCGTCCAGGGGCTGGGCGCCCGTCCCCATGGCGCCCAAGGCCTGGGCGCCCATCCCCCTGGCGCTGGCACCCAAGAAGTTCCTCATAACCCCCCTCTCGGAGTGCTATTGGTCGACCCTCAAGGTCGCGCCCATCACGGAGTCCCTCTACGCCAAGGTGGAGCTCATGTTGGAGGACCCCCACCTCCAGGTGGAGCGAATCATGGCGGTCTTCCACCTCCTCCCTCTGTTTCTAGTGGGAAGGAACCTCATTTCCAAGAGGAAGAGGATGAAAATCAAAGCATAGAAGTGGGGAGTCACTTCTACGATCGGTCCAGAGAAGCCCCCAATCACTGGGAAGAAAAAAATCAAAGAAATGCAGAATCAACTGGGCGATGTCTTCAACGCCATAAGAGCTCGGGCACCGGAGACGGTAGATTATCTAGTCGGACGAACGGATACACCGTTCAAGCCTGACGTGGTGAACTACCCACTCCCTCGGAAATTCAAGATGCCATCCGTGGAGATCTTTGATGGAACGAAGGATCCATTAGATCATCTGAAGACTTACAAAACCAAAATGCAACTGCATAATATTCCTGACGAAATAATGTGCAGGGAGTTCCCAACTACATTGAAGGGGTCCGCTCGGCGGTGGTTTGCCAGTCTCCCCCGAGCATCCATAGCCACCTTTCGAGAGTTGAGCAAATCTTTTGTCTCACACTTTATCGGTGGGCGCCGCCGCCAGAAGCCTGCCACACACCTGCTCAGCATAAAGCAGGATAAACACGAGAGCCTCAGAAGCTACCTCACTCGTTTTAACGAGGACGTACTTCATGTTAAAGAACCCGACAACAAGGTCTCCATGACGGCCTTCCTAGGAGGCCTTCGCTCGTCGAGCTTCCTCTTTTCAGTGGTGAAGCGACCACCAAAGAGCATGGCAGAATTGTTGGCAAAAGCTCAAAAGTATACGAATGCTGAGGAAATCAACAAGTCCAGGCGAGGTGAATCATCTCGTGGATCGCCAAAAGCTTGACCTGCCTCTCTGCACTGTTCTCAAACAGGCAGCTTGTATATCCTGCTTAGCGGCTCTCTTGCGGGTCGTCAAAAGCTTGGCTTCTGCACTGTTTTTAAACAGGCAGTCTATCTCCAGCTTAGTGGCTCTCTCGCGGGTCGCCAAAAGCTTGGCCTCTGCACTGTTTTTAAACAGGCAGTCCATCTCCAGCAAAGCGGCTCTCTCGCAGGTCGCCAAAAAGCTTGGCCTCTGCACTGTTTTTAAACAGACAATCTAACTCCAGCTTGGCGGCTCTCTCGCGGGTCGCCAAAAGCTTGGCCTACCCCTGCACTGTTCTCAAATAGGTAGCCTATCTCCAGCTTAGCGCTCTCTCATGGGGCGCTAAAAGCACGATCTTAAAAGGATCTTGAAACTCAGTGTGCAGGAAAAGTTTGCAGACCAAAGGATCCATCACTAGATAGCCATCAACGGTGATGAGAAGCATTTGCATTGGGCTGTGAGGGACTTGTTGCCATCCCTGCGCGGGCGCTCACCGGTGCTGCCCCCTCCACGCGGGCGCCAGGGGCGCCCACTGTTGCGGGCGCCCAGGCCGGCGCCCGTTGGCGCTACTAACTCCCCGTGGGCGTCGGGAACGCCCGACGCTGCTGCCTCTCCACACCGAGCGCCAAAGGCGCCCGACCCCATCGCTGCCGCCGCCTCCATGACGTCGGCGCCCACCGCTGCCGCTGCCTCCGCCCGGGCGCCCGCCGTTGCTGCCCCCTGCACGCCCGGCGCCTGCCGGTGCTACTGCCCCTGCGCGCCCGACGCCCGCAGGCGCCCTCTCCTCTGCCGCAGCTACGTGGCAGGCGCCCGCCGGCTCTACTGCCCCTGCGCGCCCGACACCCACAGGCGCAACCTGACCTGTACCCTGACCTGGCCTGGAACCAGACTTGGGAGATCACCATTTCACATGGTGCTTTGAACCACCATTTACACATGTCTCCATTAGCCCTTTAATTTATTTTTTTAAAAAAAGTTGTCTTAAAAAGTGTTCCATCACATGGTCTCCATCACCATTTCACATGGTCTACAGAACAGTAAGCCTTCACATCACTCCATCACCATTTCACATGGTGCTCAAAACATGTTTTGAGTTCAACGTGTCTGGAGAGCAGCACTGCTGCTTCAACTTCGCCCACTTGCCAAGGGCGCCCACTTGCCAAGGGCGCCCATGCCAGGGCGCCCACTACTGCCTCGCCCATGCCAGGGCGCCCACTGCCAGGGCTGCTGCCTCGCCCATGCCAGGGGCGTCGGCCGCTGCTGTCCCCTCCATGCGGGCACTTCTGCTCCCTCCGCGCGGGCGTTCAAGCCGGCGCTGGCCGCGGCTGCCTCCGTGCCGCCGTTGCGCTCTGATGCCTCTTGGCCTTCTGCAAAACCGGAGTCTGGGTTTCCATTCTAACAAGATGTGTCCAAAATCAGGAGGACTCTACCCGGATATAAAAAAAAAAAAAAAATTTTTTTTTGGAAGAGAGAAGGAGCTTGAATATTTGAAATGTCCCTCTTTCAAAGTTTCTTTGAACGCAGGACATTGAGGGGCAAATGATGGGTCAGGCCCAAATGACTCAGTTCACGATGGTGGGTCAGGCTTAAGTGACACGAGGCTGTGATGAGCGCAGGTCCAGATCCATTCGTTGAAAGTCGGGTCCGGATCCACGAAGTGACGAAGTCAGCGCGTCGTTCCCTCAACCTGCTTTTACCAAGTCCTGCGGAGGAGATCCTACCTGCCTCGTCTGTTGAGGGCGGTTCGGAGACTCCGCCAGAATGAAGCGCCCGTTTGCTGAAGAGTCGTCCCCATCCGTTAGGGGAAGACTATAAATCACGGAACCCCGCAGGCACTGGGGGGCAAGCAACTCTTATCCATTTTTACACTATTATTGTATTCCCCTGACTTGTAATCCTTACATCAGAGAAGTAAAATCACCTTAAAGTGGACGTAGGTCACACTGACCGAACCACTATAAACCCTCTTTCTCTTTCTCTCTCTATTTTCACATTAATTACTCTATACTTGACCGGTGGTGCCCGAAATCCATTTATGTCATCATCACCTTCTACCCACACGAAGTCTAGTTTCGTTGCAATATTATCCTTAATTCTTACCAATTCAGGATCTTTAAATTGTCTATCCTTGATTTGCTATATAAGAATCGGTTCGAATACGGACATTGCTGCAACCATCACTCTATCGTCCACCATTTTGATGGACACATCCAAATCCATAAATTCTTCAATCAGATTCCATTCACCTACCAATGATGCCAAGTCAGCAGATTTCTAACTCAAAGCATCCGCTACGACATTACCTTTTCGAGGTACATATGTGAATGAAAAATCGTAGTCCTTGATGAACTCCAACCAATGACGTTGCCTCAGATTGATATCATTATGAGTGAATAAGTACTGAAGGCTTCTGTGATTGCAATAGACTTCAAAAGTCTCTCCGTACAAATAGTATATCAAATGCTTCAAAGCGAATACATCAGCCGCGACCTCTAAATCATACGTAGCATAATTCTTTTCATTTTCTTTCAACTGATGCGAACCGGAGGCAATTATCCTACCATTCTGCATCAATACACATCTCAAATCCTCCTCTTCCTTCAGGTAAAGCTAGGATTGGGGCTGAAATCAGTTTCTGCTTCAAAGTCTGGAAACTAAACTCACATGCATCATTCCATTGGAATAGAATATTCTTCCGAGTTAGTTTCATTAACGGTGCTTCTTTCTTAGAGAAGTCCTTAACGAATCTTCTGTAATAGCCCACCAGCTCTAAGAAGCTCCGAACTTTCGGTACATTCTTCGGATCTTCAGACTTTGCCAATTGATAACTGCTTCGATTTTAGCTTAATCTTCAGCTAATCCGTCTCTGGTAATTAAATGACCCAGAAATGCAACATGTTGCAACCAAAAGTCGCACTTTTTTATTTTGCATACAACTGATTCTCCCTCAGTATCTGCAAGGCTGTTCTTAGATGATGTGAATGCCCCAGTTCCGAATTTGAATAAATCAGGATGTCATCAATGAAGATCACAACAAAATGGTCTAAATACGAAGCAAACACTATGTTCATTAAAGCCATAAAAACTGCAGATGCATTTGCTAAACCAAATGGCATCACTAAAAATTCATAGTGACCGTAACGAGTCCGGAATGCAGTCTTCTGTACATCTTGATCTTTAACTCAATTCTGATGATATCCAGATTGAAGATCAATTTTGAAAAAATACTCTACACCCAAGAGTTGATCAAACAACTCATCGATTTTAGACAGTGTTCTAGACAGTGGATACTTGTTCTTGATGGTCATTTGATTTATCTGCCAATAGTCGATACAAATTCGCAGGGTGCCATCATTCTTCTTCACGAACAATACAGGTGCTCCCTAGGGTGAAACACTAGGCTGATAAAACCATTGTCTAACAAATCCTATATCTGCTTCTTCAGCTCATACAATTTTGATGGTGCCATTCTATACGGTGAATTGGATATCGGTGCAGTACTAGGCACAAGTTCTATCGTGAAGTCTACTTCCCTTGCTGGAGGTAAACCTGGCACTTCATTTAGAAATACGTCTGAGAATTCACAGACTACAGGAATATTTCTTAACTTCTATACAGGCTCTCACAACCACTGCGCATCATTCGTTCAGCCTTGAGTGCTGAAACTAGCCTGGTATCATATTTCTTTTTTACTCATTCAAAGAGTACACTGGTACTAGTTTCATCAACTCTGAAAGTGATAATTTTGCGGAAACAGTCTAAACAAGCCATGTACTTAGCAAGCCAATCAATGCCAAAGATTACATCAAAATCATTCATTGCTAATACAACCAGATCAGCTAGCATTGACACTTCCCCAATTTTAACATTGCACTAGGGGATATACAGTTCACGTACTACTCTTTTCACTAAGGGAGTAGCTACAGTAAAATCATATGACGGTTGCATTATTTCGTTGTACCTTCAACCACGTTGGCTGCAACATCAGCTTGTTCTCAGTTAACAGCATAAGCCATTCCAACCCTCTGTGGCCTATTAGGTTGCTGCAGCTGTCTTGGCTGTTGTCTCTGCCATTGATACTGTTGGCCTTGACGTTGAGGCTATTGTTGCTATTGTCTAGGAGGAGCGGGCAAAGCCAATCGTGATGGAGGAGCAGGAAGTGTTGCTTGTCCTTGAGCATGTTGCTGATATGGAGCTATTTCATCTCTCCTAGCCCTTGGACATTGTGCCATTCTGTTTTTCAAAGAACCACAGACTAGGCAAGCTCCGGTAGTCCTCCAACATAACTCAGTCGTATAAGCTTTGCCACAAGTCTCACAGACTGGCCTATTCTCATTTCTCTCATTCCTTGCAACATGTCTCTGCTTCTGCCTCTTGTCCTTGGATTGTCCTCCCTTCTTGAACCATGATTCACCACTCCTTTTGGTGTTCACAACCGTCTTCTCTCTATGTATTTCCTTAGCTGTAAACGCCCTATCAACGGCATCATCAAATGTAGTAGGCTTCTGATCAGCCACTATTATCGTCTTGTACTCTGGATTTAATCCATTGATAAACCGTTTAATCTTCTTAGCCTCAGTATCTACCAAGTCGGTAGCATACTTGATAGCTACAGGAAGGTGTGGACATAAGCAGACACGGTCAGTTGACCTTGTTTCAAGTTTAGAAACTCTGCTTTCTTCTACTGTTGCATATGTTCTGGAACAAACTTCCTTTGAAATTGTTTCTTGAAAGTCTCTCATACATCTATTGCGGACATTGCTTTGAATGCGTCTCTGACACTCTTCCACCATGTCTTTGCTAACCCTCTCAGCATAGTGAAGTAAGCAAAACTCTTTGCTTGTGAGTGTAGACGATCGTATCAAACACATCCTCGATGTGTTCCAGCCATTCATTAGCTTGCATGACATCTTCAATGCCATGGAATTCAATTGCTCATCTCTTGCGGAGCTGCTCGAAAAGGACATTATGATCCTTTTCCTTATGTTGCACCACCACTTGAGTCTCAACATTATGTTGTTGTTGGACTGGTGGTACTAATGGAGTCTGCATTTGAGCTTGCATTTGGCTCTACACTTGTAACATGGAAGCCATTTGGGCTTGCATACCCATTTATGCCTCATGGCTTTTAGCTATTTGCTCATTGTTTCTAGCTAGTTGCTCTAGAATAGCAACAAATCGAGCATCAGCATAAGATATAGAAAGGAAATGTGGAACAACTTCTACAAAGTCATCGTTCCCAGATCCTGATCCAAATGCCATGATGTAAACAATATGGAAGGTAAGATACACATCTAAACACTTTCATCACATATATATCTCATCTAGTGAAAGCAATAAATCACAAATCCAATGTTGGATTTGTTACGAAACTTAACGTTCCTTACATCGTTCTCACATTTTCTAAGTCTTTTAAAAGTTTGTAACTTAGCTTTTTAAACTCGCTCTGATACCATATAGTAAGTATGTCACAATGTATATACAGATCTATGATAGTACATGCTATCGTACATAATAAATCAGTTTATCAACTCTATAATCAATAATCAACTCTAAACAATTCAAATCAATAACGGTAACATGTACATTCAGAGTCAAGTAATGACAATAACTACGTTGGTAACTAAAATAGTATCATTTCATTTCAGTTCTTCCAAAAGGAGGCATTCATTTCATTCTCATTTTCATTTTTCATTTTCATTCAGTGCATTACATTCAGTAACCTTTCATTGATATTCATTGATATTCATTAATATTCATTAAGTGGCTTTTTATTTCAATAATTTCTCTTCATTAAGTGACTTATCATTTCAATAATTGTGGGATACACCAATGTCTGGATCAGAGATCATTGGCATCACTACGGAGCTCTGGAACACCCTCAGTCCATCTACTGCAGTAGGATTGTTCATTAATTCATTTTATTAATTCATTTCATTAATTCATGTCAGCTCTATAACGACTAACGAGCTTAAGAAACTACTCGGGAATCAAATCAAATCAATAAATTCCATTCAAACTTCTAAGCCAAACATTCAGGTGAAACGTTTATTATCTAATGTACGTGTTATTCTTGATGAAATCACTTTAATTTAAATTTGTACATTAAGATAACCTTAGCTAACACCTATGAAGGTTTACATACAAATGAACAATTAATGCACACCCTTGGATAATGTTCAAAGTCATCGACAGTTCATTTTTCTTGTCCATAAGACTTAACAATCTTCAGTTACACTATAATTAGCCTCAAGTCTAAGTTATAAACCTATTTACACACATGAAAATAGTTTTTGATTCAAATCGGTCTGGACTCATCTGTTAGTCATCCAGTCAAACAGAACTGTAGACCATTAGATTCTACGTTTCAAGAGCTTTCCAACAATATATGGAACCCAAAATTCGACGTACGGATAAAAAGTTATAGCCGTTTGAAAATCTGCTAAATTCAATGGCTTGCCAAGAGTTCGAATGTTCAGTACAAGAGTCCGAACGTTCGGGTGCAAAACTTTCCAAGTCAAAAACCAGAAAGACTAAGAGTTTGAACGTTTGAGTGCAGATTTTTCATAACAGCACCGGTAAAGTTCTGTATTGCACTAATTTTTTTTCCTATTCATTTTCAGGTCTTTCCAAAGACCATTTAAACATTATTTGAATCTCTAATGCTCCATAAACAATTTAATCACCATACTATAACCATTTTATCTCCCCTAATACACTTATATGACATAAAATTCTAAAACCAAATGAAAATTGTTCACAAAACCAAATTAATGAACAATTACAAGCATATATACGTAAGAACTGATTATACTTGTCTCCCTTTGAGATCAATTGACAAAAACACCTCTTTTTTAGCTTAATTTGAGATGATAATCCCCAATTCAAAACCGTTTTTCAACCTAACATCCAAAAGCCATGCAAACATAGGATTTCTATGAGCGACATGTTCTAGAAACCTTTCCTAAACACCAATAGAACTTGAAAGTTCTGTAAATACATCTAAGGCACTTACTTGCAGCTTTTGTGAAGAGAAATTTGCACTTTCTCTTAAACTTTCACTCCAAGCTATTAAAGGAGAAGATGTCTCTTCAATCAACACACATGCAAGCTTTAATCTTGATGTTTGATGAAGAAAATGGAAGGAGAAAGAAGAGAAAATAAGAGCCTAGGGTTGCCTTGTGTTGGGACAAACGAATGAACTCAATGTTGAGTTCATTTGGCTTATGTAATGGCTTTTCTCATTTACAATTCGAGTTAAATGAAGACTCATTTAATCCAATTCATGTCGAATGGAAGCGCGCCTATTACAAAAGTCAACGTACTCTTTGAGATATACGCATTGGTATCAAGAGTGACCGTATTCGACAAAATACGTGAAAATCTATATTTACGAAAAAAAGTCCTTATTTTCCTTATTTGAGTCTAAAATCAATTCAAATCATTCAATCTCATTCACTATCATTTCATTAAGCCTAAATCATTCATTTAAGGCTAATTCAATTCTATTTGGTCATTAACCATCATTAGTTTAATTAAACATGATTAATTAGCAATAATTTTAATCAATTAAAATTAATCTTGATTAACTTGAGACGGCGTGTAACAAAAGCCCTAAGCACTTAATGAGGAAACCAGAGGAGAAAGAGAAGGAGAGTGAGAGTGAGAGGGGCCGGACATTCCAAGCTTGGGCGTGGAGTATATATTGGATGTCCAGTCCACTTCCTCATATATATATATATATATATATATAGGTTTTGGTAAACCTCCTATTTGACTAAAATTAGAAGTCTCACTTATATTTCTCTTATGTGTCAAAGTCCTCATTTCCTTAAGAGTTTCAATTGGAATAACACTTTCTCTTTTTAGAGCTAGCATGGGACCACCAGAGATTCCTTAGAATCTGGTTCCAACTGAAACATCTGGGCCTTACATCTCATGTGAACTTCGGACCCACGGTTAATTACAAATAACTCCACTAAAAAAATGTAATTGCACTCTAGTCTTAGGAATATTTACAAGAAGACCATAAACTTTCCAATTATTGCAAGTAGGTCCCTCCATAAATTATATTCATGTATCCATTGGAACTAAAATGTCCAACTAAATTGGATCCATCTCTTATTATCCTTGTGACCCAATTAATTAAAACAATTATCGGTACCATCTGATTCACTCTAAATCAAGACGGGTGTCCACTTACCAATGATAAATTTCATTAATTGATACAAGGGATATTTCCAGCTTAGATGATAGATTCCTTCTTGAGAATAAATATTCCCATAGTCTCACTACCATCTATCAAAGATATCGAGGTGTTGACTTACAGTTGGCTGTACTCATTAGTAACTCAATGTAAATGTATATATAGCAGAAACTTAAGTCTATTAATCTATCAGAATTGCTTGAAAATTTTGAGAGCATTCCTTAATCAGAGACAACTTTTGCATAAGGTGCTACTCATGGTCATTCAGTACATCCAATGTATTGGCACAACAATCAAGAGTTTTACACTCTGATAGTTGAGACAAACCACACTATCTTATAGTGATTGTGGTGCTACAACCTTTTTCATATGAAATGCACAGTCTCTTCACAGATTGTGAAAACACTTTATAAGTATAAGAGTTGTAATCTATGTATCATGTATATGAATCTCACCCACACACATGGATTACATTTAATATAGTTATGAGCTTCGGTTCATCTCATGAAGTATCATGTTATTTTGTATTTGTTATGTGCAATTATCAAATAAAATACCATTCATCACATGAGTAAAGCATGAAATTATTAATCAATTATTAAAATAAATCAATTTATTCACATCGTCCCCTGAATTGAGGACATACAGTATAATAATATTTATATTATGTATATATTGTAATTTGTACAAATTCAAGTATAACAACCCAATTTTTAGCAACTTAGTTCAGAGCCTAAGCCCAATTCTAAAACTATGAAAGTGTGAATTAGGTTTTCACACCGGCTGAACTCCAATCCATACTCGAACCAGCCTAAGTTGTGCCCCCGGGGCCTGTTTCTTTGTTAGAATTTCTTAGAAGAATTTAATATGTAAGTGTGATGGTTTGTCCCCCGGGAATTGAAATTCCATATTTCTTTTGTCAGAATTCAAAATCCAACTACCTAAAAAGTCTCTTTAGTCTCTTTGTATTTTTACTAGAATCTCAAATGCTCTATCCAAAAAGAGGATATAAAAATTCCACCGTAGGAGATATCTTTTAAAGAATTTGAAACTCTCCTGACAAGATTTCTATGAGCTATGGTAAAGAAACTTGAGCCATATGTGGGTGAGCATCACTATCCGCTAGATGCTTGGCACAAGGGGGAGAATACTACTGCGGCTTGTCCTGCAAATTTTTGTGAGTGCTCACTTATAGTATTCAAACCAATCAAAATAAATGAGTTCCAATGTAATTTTGATGCTGTGACGTTTTGGTTATTTCATTATATATATTATTTATTTCATTATTATTATGTAATTGATTGTATTTTAGTTAAATAAGCAATTAGTCTAAGTGGAGACCACGTTAGGCTTAGGTTTGTTGAGTTAGGCTTGTTGGATATGTGTCTTGACCCATAATTAACTCGAGCCCAGTTTAGTGGGTATAATTCTTCTCTAATCCAAACTCCTATCTATTTAGAACCCAAACTCTATGCCCTTTAGAATTTAAGTTAGATTACAACTCTTATTCTTATTTTCTATTCATACACCACAACATTCTTTTATTTCCACACACAACTCTCTCTCTCTCTCTCTCTCTCTCTCTCTCTCTCTCTCTCTCTCTCTCTCTTTTCTTTTCTCTGAGTTAGCGTTAGGCTTTTGCAATAGGAATTCTAGACCATCTCCCACAACCGCGGACCTCAGGCAAGTACTTAAACATAATTTGTAAATTTAATACTTGTGTTCTTCTTAGATTTGTGTGATGATGCATGTAGAAACTCCCTTTTGATGCCCTTTTTCATTTGATTATATAATTATATTATCTTATTTTGACTTGATGAGATCAGAGATTTGTGGATGATTCCATCGGTTTTGCTTTAGGCCATTATCCACCCAATCTGGTTTTCAAAACCCCTCTTTCAATCACCCAAGATTTTGTAAATTGTATGTTAATATAGATTGGATGGCCGGAATTGAGATTCTGGGGAAACCCATTGAGAAACTAGAGGATGAACAGACCAGCAGGTCCCGAACTTGAATAGTTTGGGGACTGTACCTGTGTTTTTGACCATGGGACCCAGGTTGGTTACCCGATGACCGATCTGATCCGTAGATCCGGAGGAAGACCCACGGGCGACCTTTGAAGTGGTGGACTCATGAGGAGTGGGTCCCATCTGGCCCACCATCTATTGGTTCTAAGAACCTGGGGCGGAGTTGCAGGTTGAGAGTTATGTTTGGGCAACATGCAGTAGCGGAACCCACTGGGGGATCCGATCACAGATCTGGCTCGATCACATTGCCTGTGTGGCCGGGTGATCCTAGAAGACCGATCCATCTGGCTTCTTGATCAGTGGAGCCCACTATCCACATGACCTTTTATATTAGGCGTAATGTGTGTGGAGTCCATTATTCTGAAACTGGGTTCTGGGTTATGTTATGTATAGTGGGGGCAGTTTAGTCCTGAATATGCATTAGGAGAGAGACCTCTTGGTTTGAGTGTGACCTTGTCCTTGCCCATGAGTTATTTTTATAAGTTGAAAAGAAGTTGTGTGTGTGAGTGTTGACCTAGGCACAGTTTTGAATGAGGAAGCCCATGTGTCTATGACAGAACAGAACATTGAGTTATGTTAGAAAGTTGTTAGCGTCATGGAATTTGAGAGTAGGCCCTGATTATGTTATAAACCCACTTAGACCCTTGGGCCTATTTTATAAGAATTGAATTTAAAAAATACTGTAGATGGAATCCTTAGGTTTTCTAAAATTATACATTAAGGTCGTCATTTGCAAATTTATATTTAAATAATAACTTTGGTGTTAAATTTATATTTTTGAACTCTATTAATTGTATCTTTGGACCAAGTAAATACCGTTCGGACACACAGTATATTACTAACATAGGGTTTAGTACTTCGTATGACATTAGGGATATTCTAATGGATTCGAGCTCAACCAATCTCTGTTGGAAAACCCTTAATTGGGTATGCACCATTGATTGAGAAGAGGTGCGTTGATCTTTCATCTATTAGAGATTCATGTGATTGTTGGGTACGAGATCTTATGTTTAACCTTAGAATTGACTTGTGATTATCCTTTAACCTTCGGGTTTGCATACATGATTGAAATTGATGTTGGTCTTTTAGTTGCATACCCTATGTTGATTAGATATGGACTGTGATGTGGCGTGGCAATCGATTGAGATATTATAGAGGTTAATTGAATGATTTGATTTGGATTCGATTTTGGATTGTGGTACAGCCAGCCCTTCACTTTGACCTATGTTTCTGTGTCAGAGCTTTACAAGTCACTAAGTTTACTCTATTATGATATATATATATATATATATATATATATACAGCGATTGAGTCATAATTGAATGACCGTAGTTGTAATTGAACAACTGATCACCGATGTGAGCGGACACTGTAATATCCGACTTGATTGATTGATCGGTATTTCGGATTATTGATCGATTTATGACAGCCGACGTGATTGAGATAGTTAGGGCCGACCACCCAAAATAGTAGCAGTGCTTCTGTGTGATTATAGTATTGCTCTATTTGTGTAGAATGGATTTAGATTGTACGTACTTTTCATCATTGTTCCATTGTTAATCTCTTATGATCATTACCTGTCATTACTCACATTGATCTTGTGTTTTATTTATGAATTATGCTTTCATACCTGCTGTTTATTTTGTTTATTGGTGCATAGGTACCGACCCCTACCCTGCCAAGGAGACGGAGGAGGGTCAAGCATTTTAAGCATTTGAATCAGTTAACGAACTCGAGTGGAGTGTCGATGATGGCTATGAAGCCGTCTAAGACCGCACGCAAGTTACTTTCATCGAAGAAACTATTTTTAGGAGCAATTTATTCATAATGAACATAAATTTAGTTAGCTGTTTTATTTAAGTTATTTTGGAAACTTTAAACCTTAAATACTCAGATAGTTACGTGTTGATTTAATTTTGGATATTGATACAAATTGATTTAATGTTTCCGCAAATATTTTATTATGACTCATCATGTTTCGGAATTTTGTGGGTCCAGATTTGGGATCTTGTGTTGCATTAAACAACGAAAAATAATTATTTATTCATATTTTTCACGTTATCCCTTGACTGTATTTTAGAGACATGACAGATGCGCCCAAATTTCATTCTGTTTTCGTCACGTCTAGCTGCTACTGGTAGAGTGGTAGTAAGTGATACTTTAAACTTTGTCTAGCTGCTACTGGTAGAGTGGTAGTAAGTGATACTTTAAACTTTAAGAACCAAAGATATCCTGGACAAGCGTGATAAGAAGGTACCAAGACCACCCTACAATGAATGCGTTGGCTACCTAATTAATTTTATCCCAGTGGGAGTTGGTCCAACTATCAAAACAATTACAACTAAAACACGGGAATAATATGTACGTCCGGCAGAAAGTCAAGGAAAACCATATGTAAAACAATTGTTGGAATGAGATTTTGTCCCGAGGCAATGCGCTGGGATATATTATTAATCTTCAAGACATGGGTTTTACATCAGAAATTGGAAACAGCTGAAATGATGAATGAGCAAATAGTATAAGCAAGAAAAAAAAGGTGAAGGAAAATTTTATATACACCCTATTATGTGCTATACACACCTAAATCTCCTTATGTAAATACTAAAAAATTACTGTTCACATAAGAAGATACGTGGGTGTGTACCGAATTACAGGGGGGTTTGCATATAGAATCTCCCAAAGGTGAAATAGTAAAACCAGTTAATTGGGTTCGTACTCCACTCAGGTGATACAGGATGTGGGGGCCCGGTATGAACTGCCTCACTAGTCACTACAAATAGTCGCGTGCACGCTGTTAGGAAAAATCACTATTCCCTCAACAGTTTAAAGCAATAATAGATGAAAGTTGTGAGATTTTGGTATGTTGCCGTAACACATTCCCTCAACACCTTCCCTTCTTCATGATCAAACTCGTACGATAATTGCATTTGTTGGCCAGGGACCTATACAACGAATTAAGGATCATTAATTGATCAAACTCATACAATACTTGCAAATATGCTTGTGAGACACCTCCCTTTCACAAAAATAATCAAGTTAAATCCCTAGCTATACTTAGGAAAGTAAACGAGTCAGTTCCGGTATGTATTTAGGATGGACTCAAAACTGGAACCGTAAATGAGAAGATGGAACTAAAACTGGAATCGGTTCCATATATGGGATGGGTTCAGGTTCGAGTCTAGATGTAGAATGATATATATGAAAAAAATATTTGATTTTTAGGAGGGATTTTCAAAACTGGAGATAATATGTGTCCCGCGTCCACGGTTCGAAACCGATGTGGAATTAGACTTGAACTCATTTAGGTCACGGGTCTAAAAGAAAAAGATCAAAATCCGATTTTTATTGGGTCGGGTCGGAATATCTAGTAATTGAAGAATCGGGGACTTATTTACATCCCTAACTATATTATTGAAGGTGAGAGACTTACTCGAGGGTTAGTGAATATTTACTACTAAAGAAAATATTGGTATAATAATTAGCACGAATCTCCCTCGGAGAATATAGGATACAGTGATATATTAATTATGTCCTTAAAAAAAAAAAAAAAAGCAGCAGTTTACAGCGTTGGATGATGTTGTAAATACCTATAATCCACTCCCACTTAATTTTAGAAGTCCATCCCTTATCCAATTTAACAGTTGCTACTGTTCAAATGGGCTGATCATCATTACCAATCCCAATTGTTATAGTCAGCACGTGTAGTCTACCTTCTCAATTCGTCCCTACTTTAATTATGACCGTATCTCTTTTAAGTTTTTAGTGAGATCTCCCACTTCTATTCTTCGTGCAGTGAAACCATCGTCATCATGAACGAGCTCTTGGTTTTGCTTTGTAGTTGGACTTCAAGACCAGTCACGGATTCTAAGGATGCTACAATACTTTTGATGATTTTGGGTTTGTTGACTCCAACTGTATACTAGTAAAGTAAAGTGAGGTGAATAGCCAAATTGAAAATTAAGAAAAGATGAAGGGTCAAATTAAAAAATGATGGCCTTTTGTCATTTTAAATGGAATATGATTGTATATTTGTCTTTAGTTTGCTTGATAGGAAATATTTTTGACTTTTTGTGTAAAATATGAAATATTTTTGTCATTTAGTTGAGAAATAAGGTTGTTTTTTTACTTTTTTTTTTTTTTTTTTTAAGAAAATTTGTTTTTTAAAGATATATACTTTCAATGGAACTCCTTACCAGAAAATGAAGGATTTAGATTACTCTTACTTTAACAGTAAATCCTCAAACGGCAGTAATTTCATTTGTCTGCAGGTACAGGTTCTTGTGCTTCACATGGTCAAGGGTGTTGTGAACGGAAATGGCAGAGGTTGCTGTCTGGGTGGGCTCGAACCGAACATCGAGTGAGAGGAAGGTATCGAGAGTGGTACACGCTCAAAAGCTTAAAGAGTCATGACGGTGGGCCCAGGCGTGTAATTGGTCTGTGATGGTTACCAGAGCCCAAGGTCAAGTCGTTGTGGGTTTGACAATTTGACCAATGAAGGCATTCCCATTATGTTCTCCATTACAATTGGGTCAAGGTCTCGATCTAGTCTACTTCTAATATTTTACTGTCTCGTGTATTATTCGTCTGTTGAAGGAGCAAGTCGTGGTCTTCCCAGTTTAATAAATTTCCTGGCAAATGCTAACCAAACATCAGGGCCCCCGCTCAAAATAATTAAAGAAGACTTGAAAGGATAAAACAAGCGTTTACTCCAACCGAACGGGGAACATGCTTCTTGCGTCTTCCCACTAACCTCTATGAACCTTCCGGTTGGAGTTGATTTAGACCAGAAGACTTTTCTTTTCCTCTTCATTCTAAGTTGCTATTGGACAGTGACGAAACACATGACATGTGGGTTCTTTTTTTTTTTTTTTTTTCTCTTTTTCAAATGCATTGCGTCACAGAAATTAAGGCAGTGTAAAGAAGTCGCTCAGCTGGTTAGAAAATTGGGTGCAAGAGTTGAGAGTGTGAGTTTCATTTTTTAATGGGGAAAAAAAGTTAAGTATGATGAAAAAACAAACCCATAAATAAATGAGTCAAATAAATATTAATTCACGTGCTTAATGACAATATCTGACGATCATATTCATCGCATTAATCGGGTTATAAAAAATTAAAAGCACCCTTTGTAGCTCACTGCATGTGCGGAATGTAACGCGCGGGCAGAAAGATCGGAATGCTTGAATGAAACAATCCGATTACAAATCTCAAAATCTGAATTAGCAAAGAAACTCACCAATATGATTGTTCAAATGGGATTGTTCTCAAAGCTTGAATTGAAGTTTCCAAAGCTCGTCTTCTTTGGCTGCATTGTTTTCTCACCTGTACTCGTTTAAAGGGTGGGGGCCTCACATTCATATCTGATGCCAACAACCTAAATGCAAGGGGCTCATCTCTTGCTCTCATAGTACCATAAAAGTAACTCTCACAAAATCATCTCTCTTATTTATTTATTCTTGTGTGTATTTTCTCTCTTCTGGATTGTTTTCTTTTGCTGTGTTCTTTTGGGGGCTTGCCATTGTCAAGCCTTTGTATATTCTTTCCCTTTTAATTCAAAGTTGTAATTCAGCAGAAAAAATTTAAAAAAAGTTTGTTCTGCCCATTTAGTTTGAAGGCCCTATGTAAAGTTCCTAATTAGTATAATTAATTGTATTATTAATCAATTAATTAAGTTCGTTTAGAAGCCAAATATGATCGGTTAATTATTAGGATCGTGTATGCGAAGTTTTGTCAGGTCCAAGCTCATTTAGATATAGTAGGACGGTTGTTCGTAATTTTTGAAAACTTTGGAGGGCTTTTCTATAATTTTAGATTTTCAAGGTTCTGGCACCGTTAGTAGGTGCTTTAATTCCATAAACTTGTCCATCTGCACTACCTTGATCCGGAACCTCAAACATCATCAAACATGGACCCGAACATCATTTCATTCAAATGGACTTAAATGCAAATTCTCCAAATTCCCACCCTTATATTACCGACTCCAAATTCAGCCCTTATCTTCAATTCCTCCATCGCTTTGTTTTTCTTTCCTTTCTTTCTTTTTCATTTTTTTTTTCATCACATCATGTTGCCAAGTGAATTTCAAGCCTCCATCATCATGATTCATCATCATCTTCATTTTCACAAGAGCCTCACCATCTTCATCATCATCTTAATTTATAAAGATTTTTATATGATTCTCTCGTTCAACTTTAGAGATCAAACACAAGAAAAATTATAAACTAAAATAAATAAAAGAGGGGGAATGGAGGAGTGTCAAACACTGCCGATGGAATCTCAGTTTGTCCGGTAGTGCCTAACAGTCTTATGGACTGCCCAGAAGTAGCTTGCAGGCCGCTCTTCTCTATTTAATTATTAGTTTGCAGAGTTGGCACGACCCGACCCGAGATTAAGATTAAATCCGAGATGACTCCGAGTCGTGACACATACTTACTCCCGTGAACTTCAATCACATAAAAATTTATAAGAGATATCAATTACACATCATGCGGAATATAAACAAATATACATTGCTTATATATAAAAATAAAAATTTATTTGCACTATGAACAACCAATCACTTGCATACAATGCAAGGATCAAAAGTGTGAAACGTTTCCAAAACAAATTTTTAACTCAAAGTTTTCATTTCGATTTCCATTTCAATATCATAATAATATGATATTACTTCATTTCCACTCAACTAGTCCTCCTGTAGGAACCAGATTGGTCGTCTCCGCTGGCACTGTGGCCTCAGAAGGACTGGCATGGGCAACTGTGCCTGTAATGCCGTCAATAATATTATGAATTTGACAATTTAGCAATGTATAAACAGGTACATGATTTAACATGCTAATCACATATTCAATTTGTCTAATTCAATGTTAGACCAATATCAATACAATTCATATTCACTAAGAGTCTTATTATTTGGTAAACTACAATAGCATTTCAATTCAATTCAATTCAATTACCATCTTCCTAATAAGGAAGGATTACCATCTTCCATATAGAAGGATTCATATATTGTGGGATTTATCAGTATCCGAGCCAGGGGCAACTGATATCACCACAGAGTTCTGAAACACTCCACATAATCTGCTGCAGCAGTAACAGCTCTAAAGAACTTATAAAAATCATCATGTAGTGCCAGACTCAATGAATAACACATTAATTCCGTTAAATTACAAATTAAGGGATGCAATTCAATAAACAATTCTTTTCAATTATGATTCATGTCGAATACCTTTCAATATACAATTCAATTTACAATTTCAATTAAATAATACCAATCATTCAGGTGAAATCCTCAGTTGTTTAATGTACATGTTATTCTCGATTGCAACACAATTTATGTGTATTTCGTATATTAAAGTCCCCTTAATTCACACCCATGGAGGTAAAACAACATTCAAAGTTATCGATAATTCTCCTTTTTATTGTCCATTAAGTTTAACAACTCTCAATTACTTTATAATTAGTCTCAAGACTAATTTACAAACCCATTTAAACACATAGGAAGAGCTTTTGATTCAAATAAAATCACCTTAGTTCAGACTCATTTTGAGTCATGCAATCGATTGAAAATGTAGATCATTAGATTCTACGTTCCAAGAGCTTTCCATCAATATATAGAACTCCAAAATCCGACGTACGGTTAAAAAGTTATGGCCGATTGAAAATCTGCCAAAATTAATGGTCTGCCAAGAGTTCGAACGTTTATGTGCATTACGTTCCAAGCCAAAAACCAGCAATGACAAGAGTTCGAACATTCAGTACAAGAGTTTGAACATTCAGACAAGAGTTCGAACGTTCAGATCAAAAGTTCGAACGTTCGAGTGCAGAATTTTCAGAACAGAACTTGTAAAGTTTTGTTTTGCACTGGACTTTTTTCTAACCTTTCTTACTCATCTCTAGGTTTTTTCAAAGACCATTTAAATATAATTTGACTCTCTAATATTCCATAAACAATTTATCCATTATTTATAACCAAATGGAAATTGTTCATAAAAATCAAATTTAATGAATCATACAAGGTTACATACACATGAACTGATTTTCCTGCACTAAAACTCTGGAACCTCCTGTTCTTTTCCTCAAACATCATTATACACAAAATAACACTTTTATTCCATCATCTAAATACCATATAATCAATCCATTCATTCAAATAATTTCACTTCTATAAATAACATGATTCAATACTCTAATTCTCACAAAATCAAATGAAGACTACATCAATTAGCACTTAATCATTAACAAACTGATTATACTTGCCTTATAGTTGAGATAATCACAAAACCCCTTTCTTTTTCAAGCTTCACTTGCCACAAAATCACCCAATTCAAACCCTAACATCATCAAATCATTCAAATTCGAATTCAATGAGCTTTTGAGATGGAAAAGGATCTAAAGAACCTAATTGTAACTAAAATCATTCTTAATACTCACTTGATAACTTGATACAAGAGAACAAGGGGATTTCCTTCAAACCCTATCTCCAAAACTTAACAAAGGAGAGGAAGAAGATGAAGAAGATGGTGTAGAAATCAATTTCTCTCTTTGAAATTCACTTATAAAGCTCCAAATTTGGACAATTGGTGAAAAAGAAATGGAAAAGGAAGAAGAAACCTGAGTCTTAAGCTCTTGAGTTCTCTAGAACCATCGAGTGAATGAAACACTTGGGTTCCTTTGAACCTTATAATAGACCTTTTTATATTTTAACCCTCTCCATTATGCTTAATTCCATTTTGAGTCAAACGAAGACCCATTTGATTCATTTCAGGTCAAATGAATATGAGTGTATTATGAAAGTTAATGTACCCGTCGAAATACATATGTTGGTATCAATTTTCACGACATTCGACGAAACACGCATAGATCCGTATTTACGAAAAAGTCCTTAACTTCACTAATTTGGGTCTAAAATCAACTCTATTAAATCAATCTCTTTCAAACTCGTTCCATTACACTTAATTCATTTGTTTAAGACTAATTTGACCGATCCTGATCATTAATCATATTTATCTTGATTATTCACGTTTAAATCACATTAATCTCGATTAACTAAAGTTAATCATGATTAACTCGGGACGAGGTGTAACAAGATTTTCTAGTATGTTCTTGTTCTTTCTAGGATTGTTACAGAGTATCTTGACAAGTTCATTGCGTTCTTAAACCCAAGACATAACCTATTTGCCCCTTAGACAATCTTTATGATCTATCACTTGTTTTCTCGGATGCAAAGTGTGAGATTTCGAGGGAGTACTTATCAGTGTGCATATTGAAAAATGAAAGATTCAAGGCAGTGTCACTCCAGGGCCTTTGCATGGTAGGCCAAAGTGATAAACACCAGAAGAGCATGAATCTCCCTTCATCCTAAGTGAAGAGGACAAAGAAACTTATTAGGAATTCGCAGCAGTGGAACACCATTGCATTAGAACCCTGTCTGATGGCAGAAAATTGTGAAAATAATTCTTTTGGGAGTGATCACAAAGTTCTAACACATAAAATAGGATAAATTTGGTATTCATTCAATGAGTTCGCATTTCAAGCCTCGTGGATGCAGGTTGTTTATAATTTTTTTGCTACCCCTCTATATGGCATCAGATGGATTTAAACTGAACAAAAGAACAAAAGTACATAAATTATGCATGATACATGACAAAAAAGACTGCAAAATGGATTCTATGAGTCCATGTCTGAGAGGTTCTTGTCTGTTCGGACATGGGTTTCTGCCTATACAAATTTTTCTTCTTCTCCCCTATTTTCTTCTCCAAACTTCATTAACGCCTCTATCATGGGTTTAGAATGGCCCTATTATGTAAATGGATGGGTGATAAACAAATTTTGACTGACAATAATTTTTTACAATCACCACTCGTTTATCAAAGACGGTGTATGTGCAGTCCAAACAGAATGATTGAGAATGATTGACACAACCCCTCTATCTGGCATCAGATGGTGTATATGCAGTCGATGATAGTTACTGGTTTATATGCCAGTAGGCGTTCAAAGTTGTGTCATTCCGACCCATATCAGTACTGAGAACTAGAAAGAAGCCAAGTCTAAAAAAGAAACACCCTTACTCCTTTGAGTGAGAAAGACAAAGAAGAATGATTGAACAGTCGTTTTGAGTTGAAAAGAGAGTGTAAGGCCATGAATATCAGTCCCTTCCTTTGGAGGAACATCTCCAAAGGTTGAAGACTGAATTTTGTGTGGCTAAAATGGATGTTTTAGAAACTAGAGACATAACTTCACCTTCTTGAATAGATGATCTGAAAAAGAGAGGAATTCTTCTAAGTTGTGGAGGGTTGGAGAGAGTTCGCTGCATTTGGAAAGGGTAGGAATGGTGTTTATGCCTTGAATGGTCACCCAAAGGCCCTATTTATAGAGTGGGAGGGCGGTTGCAGGGAGTTATAATTCAAAAATGGCTCCAAACACTTACTGCAAGTCCATGTCCGAGCAAACAGTGCTTCTCTAGGACATGGTGTCCATGTCCGAGACAGACATGAAGTTCATGTCTGAGAGGACAGACATGGGTTCATGTCTGACAGCCATTCAGACATGGACCTCATTATATGGGAAATGGGTCCAAATGATGTCTAAATGCTCTGAAGTTTTGGGGAATCCATCTTGGGATGATTTCTAGACTTGGAAGAATTTTTCATCATTGTTTGAGCTTTGGAAAAAATGGTCTTTGGACTTCATGTTTGTACACCCTTTTTTCCTTGGACTTTGATATCAATTGATCTACGATGGACTTGAAATTGTGAAAAACCTTCTTGAGACTTGAGATAGATCATCAGGAAAGATTTCATCTTGATTTGACCTTTACAAATGGGTCAAAGTGGATCCCAGTGGTTCAAATCTGAAAGTCATTCAGACATGGAGGGTCAATAAGTGAGAAATGGGTACAAATAACACCAATTGCCCTCCAATCTTGGGGAGACTCCTTTAAATTGCATCCTTAGTCTTTGGAATAGGTTTTATCTTGATGGAGTCTCTGAAAGTTTCTGATATGGGCATCAGCCTTCCATGTATGCACAAATTTGACTTGAGTTCACTTCACCTGTAATTTGCTTGGATTTACACCCAAATGGTCTTAATTTGTTTTTTAACTTGTATTTGATCTTTTGAATCAGCTTTTGTCCTCTAAAAGTTGGTGGAATGTGGGATTTCAATTCATGTATGCGAGCTAAGGTTTGTAGGTCTTTTGCATGGATTCCTATCCAAATGACCTAAGATTGCTTTGAAACTTTAGAGAAAACCTTGAATATACAATCTTTGACCCTAGAATGAGATTCTTCTTGGTTTGATCCTTCCGAGCCGTTATTGGGGTTCAGTTTGAGAATTCTGAAAACTTATTAGAATCCATGTCTGAGCATCGTGAAACTCTCAAATATGGAGTTGATTTTCAATGTTGAGCTTCTCCTTGAACTTCAAATGCCTTTTGAAACTTTTGCTAGTCTTCATTCAGCAGAGTAATGTATCCTCAATTTCATGTCTGTGATGCAGACTATCACGCTTGCCTTTATCTGATTAGATCTGTTTGGGCTACATGTTTGATTTTTTACATGCCAACATTGTCATGGCCAACCAACTGAGTTATCGGAGGCTGGTTACCTTGCAAAAAGTGAAGTGAAGTTTCTAGTGAAAGTTGGGCAGAGTTTGAAGCTAATTGCAGAAAGTGCTTGGTGAAAAGTACTGCTGCAAGTGCTCTTTTTATAGGTTTCGGGAAGGAGGGAGCAGTTGCAGGTCATGGGGAAAGTGGAGGCTATTGTAGAAAGTGAGAAGTTAGGTGTAGAAACTTCACTGTTGTCCACGTCCAGGAGCACTTCAGGACCCGGGGCCTAACTATTAAGAATTCAGAATCACCACATAAATCAAGTTATAACAGGGAACTGAGCAATGCATTTAACTTCAATTTATTTAGAGAAATCATTAATAAGAAATAAATGGTATCAAATCTGCTAACATGGCCATTCTTAAAACATAAAAGGAATCATATTCGATATTATTTAAAGGACAATTTATCACAAATCCTAAGCATCATAATTCGGATCAAATATCACGCTCTCTCATCAGCCACGCATGTTGAAGTCCTATGGCTGATTTCCTTCGTCACCAAGCTCCCTCAAATGTTGTGTACTTGAAGTGGGGCAAACCACTTATCAGATAACTGGTGAATCGTATTTCTAAATACACAAATCATTGTTAATATAAATGTATTAACAAGAGTGCGGAAGAATCACAAAATAATAGTGGATTACAAAATAGGGTCTTCTTGTTTATTTAGTAAGGGTACATAGCCAGTCTTTAACTTTGATAAGATCTATAATCCCAATTTTGGGTTCTTATGATGGAGTTCAACCATCAAAGTTTTCAGTATTTCAGTCCATTCCCAAGGGGAAGTCATTTCTATAATTCATTCAAAAATTCCCCACAAGGAGAATAATTCCATAAACAATATTTCAATCCCGGTCCAACCTTATTCTTCCTGGCCCTCAAACGGTTCAGTTTTCAATTCAATACTCAAATGTAAGGATCCTTCTGACATTTCAAATATGGTGTTCATATAATGTTCATATCGTAATATTCTCACTAGACAGTTCATTACTTTCTTATATTAATTGTACATTCAATAGGTCTAACATTGACCATAAGCAGTAATTATTTTTGATATAGGATTAGTTTCACAAAAATCGGGATTAATTAGGCCCCACACAGATTCAACAGTTGGTACCCTCTTTTATGGTACAAAAAGTCTACTTGGACAAACTTTTTGGACAGAATTTTGGACAAACCATATGGTATGGCTTGAATATACCCTATGATATTCAAGCCATACCATAGAGTTTGTCCAAAATTATGTCCAAGAAGTTTGTCTAAATAGTATTACTCTTTATGGTACTACTCCTATATCCTCTAAATTCCATATCATCATTATAGGTCCCGATGAACATAAAGAATTATTGTACATACAGAACTTGCCTATTTATCTGAGGTATTCATTATATAACTCATTTGGGCCCACAGTAAGATACAAGCCCAATAATGGAATCAGTATAAATATTAGATAATTTAAACGATCTAAAATAATACAATATTCATATATGTATTTCTGTACATAACACTATTATAACAGGGACCTTGGAAAATTCAAAATAATTAAGCACAGGTAGTCATCTTCATAGAATGGGTCTCACGCCCAATGTCGTGGATGACGAGATTTTGGTCCCTGTTCGTTTGAACGTCATGGGTCCAGGACCATCCTGGTCGCCCATCAATAATCTGCTAAATGGTTGGCTCTGATCCTTGATCAAGTAAATCGGTGGCCCCACATGTCTTATCGACATTTTAAAGTAACCCAGAGTACGTCTGCAACCCTTCTTCCTCCCTGCTATTACATCTTTCCATAATTCATTTCCAATCACATGGATTTCCTCATTCCATCATCTCATATCAAATAAATTATTTTTCTTTAGCAAATCCTAACAGTACTCAAGTCTGTTTCCAGCAACCATTAACAGACCTTCATAGTCAGAACAGGGAGGTTCAGATGGTGGGCCCCCCCATGGCTCAACTTGTTTGGGACCAGGCCTTCCTTGGTCGCCCATCAGGGACTGACCAGAAGGCCGGTCCTGATCTTTGATCAGGTGGGCCAGTGGGCCCCACACCCAAAAATACGTTAAACCATATTTTTCCCAAAACTACCGATGCAGGGCCTTTAGAATTTAGATGTGGGGTCAGATGGGTCCACCCCCACCTAGGTCGGCCAGGGGTTTGCCATCAGATCCCTGGATCAGATCTTGAATCAAGTGGGTCAATGGACCCCACAATCCAAAACACGTTGAACCTGGACTTTTCCAAAACTAACGATGCGGTAACTTTAGGATCCAGCTGTGGGGTCAGATGGCATCCACTCCTGATGGGTCCACCTACACCTAGGTCGCCCTGGGGTCCACTATCAGATCCCTGGGGCAGATGTTTGATCAAGTGGCCCCATGGCCATAGCACCCAAATCGACAGAATCAATATCTGTCGATGTTAAAAAAAAAAAAAAAAAAATCTAACTACTGTTTTGAAGTGTATCTTGTTTCCTCATTTATGATTGAATATTATGTAAAAATAAATATCTCATCATCTCATCTTCAATCCAATCATGATCAATTACTACATTACTATGGAAATTACAGATATTGATCAAACCCCTAAGAAAATTTCTGGATCTGTCAGTACCCAGATCTTGATTTCCTTGATTTCCCTTTGAGTTATTTTCATGAACAATGGAAATACAAATTAACCCAAAATCCATATTTCGGGTACTTCTAAATATTACTCACCTCTTAGTGTAGCATCCACTAGCATATTTCGGTTGGTGTGGGATCTCGAGTATTGCATCCACTAGCTCCTCTGGCTTCTTCCTCCCTCAGATCCTTCTATGCTGCTACCAAGAAAAGTCCTTCTGTACTTTTCTTCTCTTCTCTTATTTAACCCAAAATGGAACAATCGAAAATGAATAATGCAGAAGATAACGGAAGTTCTTAATTTATTTCAGGGATAAGATTTGATCTCTACAGCTTCCTGAGTATCAGAATGGAAACCTTCTCCCCAGGAGAAGTCGTTCTAACAACCTAACGAAAACAAAAGTCTTAAATGGATTGAAAACTGATGATGCCAAAAAGTGGTTTTCGGGCACCACCGGTCAAGTATAGAATAATTAATATTAATATAGAGAGAGAAAAAGAGAGAGGGGGTTTATAGTGGTTCGGTCAGTGTGACCTACGTCCACTTTAAGGTGATGATTTACTTCTCAAGTGTGTAGCGATTACAGAGAATATAGAAAGGTGATGATATATGTTGATTGTGATAGCTTGCCCCTCAGTGCTGGAGAGGCTCTGTGTTTTATAGTCGTCCCCTAACAGATGGGGACGACTCTTCAGCAGCGGACGCTTCCTTTTAGCAGAGTCTCCGAACCGCCCTCAACAGACGAGGCAGGTAGGATCTCCTCCGCAAGACTTGGTAAAAGTAGGTTAAAGGTAACGACGCTCTGACTTCGTACTTCGTGGATTCGGACCCGGACCCTACCCATGACGAGTGGATCTGGACCTGGGCTCGACACGGACCCGGGTCATTCAGACCTGACCCAACATCGTGAACTGAATCTCTTGGACTTGACCCGTCATCATGGTTTGGGCCTAACCCGTCGTTGTGGACTGAGTCATTTGGGCCTGACCCATCAAAAACAAATTAAGAAAACTAATTAATATAACCAAACTAATTAATATAACCCAACCCAACTTAGTGCCTACTGGGCCAAACAGATCTGGGCCTAATCTGGCCCAGGTATTACAAGTATCGGGAAGGAGGGAGCAGTTGCAAGTCATGGGGAGAGTGGAGGCTATTGTAGAAAGTGAGAAGTTGGGTGTAGAAACTTCACTGTTGTCTACGTCCAGGCAGTTTGTGGATTTATCCGATTGTGGAACTCAGTCAAAAGAGTACAACGTGGGTCGCAACGTGCAGGAACTGCCAAGAACCAACTCTTAGTTGTGGTCGGGTGATGCACGCAACGTCGGTTGTGCTTCATACATTGCACCCGGAAGTCCTTCAATCGTTGCACTTGGAAGCGTACAATGGATTTATCCAAAAGTGTTGGACTGACCTGCTCATAAGCGGGCATTATGTTCGAAAATGTTGGACAATGACTTTCCAAGGCTTATTTCTTGAGATTTTGACCTCCATTTGTTTTGGAATTTTGAGGGGATCTTCTTGATGATGCTTCTTGACCTTTCATGAACTTTGACCCTTGCTTTGACTTCTAGAGGTGGTCAAACTTTGACTACTTTGGCTTTTGGATTTTCCTAAAAGCTTTATTTTATGTGTCAACCTATGATGCCTAGATATTAGGGTTGTCAAAATGCCACATGACTCGTTAACATGACATGAACCCACGTGATATTAATGAGTTTGGGTCATTAACGGGTCAAATCCGTTAACATGTTAAGTTAATGGGTCATGTACAAATTTAACTAGTAATCCGTTAACGACCCGCTTAACCCGTTAAATTTTTTTTAGTCCCTAAGTGTAGATATAATTAATTTATGTTCATAACGAAGAAATTGAAATTTATTATTTTATAGTGGGGTTCACTTGAGATCCTCACTTACAGTTTCGCGTGGCATATATATTTTTCTCTTTATATATATATATATATATTTTTGTATGGATTTTTTTTTAATTTTTGAAATGACTTAATTACATAACGGGTTAACGGGTTGGGTCGTGTAACCAGTTAAAATAACAGAAAGTGTTCGGGTTGGATTTTTTGACCTGTTAAGTTAACGGGTCGTGTACGAGTTAAGGTAATTTTAACACGAATTCGTTAACTCATAACCCTAATTCGTTAACATGACACGATTGACAGACATGCGAAATACGGCAGGGACACGCCATAGACATGACAGGAACACGGATGTTACATGTAAAAAGTTAAATATTGAATACGATACAACACGATACGTTACCCATTTTGAAGTATATGTGCATCATAGGGGTTAACAATGTGGCCCCCATCTAAACATCCTAACCCCTACATCGATGGCCAAAAAGTTAAAGCCTTCTAAAAATTTACCATTTGTTCCAATGGTATAGACCATTTGAATGGGAGTAAAGAAATGAAGGCGGCGTAATTCAAAGGTGTCCCATGTGTGTGGTCCATTCAGATAATCATAAGGTGGGCCCCATTATGAGGTGTGCAAAAATCGCACGCGCACACATAGATATACATATTTTTCTTCTGCAAGACAATTGTTACCATCCACTGATAATCAAAAGATTTAAATGGGATCACTTTAAATATGAAATTTTAAGTCAATCCAATGATCCTAACCCAATAATATATGTGACCCACAAATTTAACGGTTGCTAAAAAAATAAAAACAAATGACACTAAATCAAAGAATTTAACCCATTTGGATTGGTGCAAATTTTATGGGATCAGCGACAGATAAAAGGGTTTTAGATGGTACAAACCGATTGATCGTAAAGTGCGCCCTGCACTATTGTGTATCGCACGGTATCATATGCACGTGATTGGTTTAAGTTTAAAGCAGTCAATGATGAGAAGTTTTGATATGCCGAGATCGTCAGTCCCAACTGCTTTATATAACAGTCCTTTTTCTCATCCATGAATATGATTCACCTCATACAGTGATTAGCCCGAAATCCGTCCAATGAAAATGCAATTCACTGGGGCTACAAAAAAAAATTCAGTGTCACTGTAAAACCGGACCGAACCGACCAAACAGATTCGGATCGATTTATAGTAGATCCGCTCGGTTAACGGTTTGAAAACTCTAAAAACCGCTTACATCGGTCGATTATCGGTTTGAACCCACGATTAACCACTTAAACTAAACCGACCATATACAGTTACTTAAGTATGACTTTTTTACTATTTTATACTTAGGGTTTCGTTTTTTACCACTTCCATAATTAAACTCGACAACTCCATTCTCACGTGAACCTCAAGAGTCAACACTGCCTCATAGGGTTATCGCCATTGGTTCTTCCTTCTCAGTTCTCACGACCATCGATCGTCCCTCTATTTGATCTTCTCCGGCACTGACGAAACAGAAACCCTCTCTTCTTCTCCATTTCTCTGTTTCAAGAAACCAAAGGCCCGATCGCTAGTCCTAAACAAGAGATTGGCGGGATCCCCCCATTTGTGGTGCCTCTACCCAATGACTCTCTCCCCCTCTCTCTGTCTCTCTCTCTCTCTCGGTTCTTGTTTCCCCCCTCCAAACCCCAGTCCTAAACAAGAGATTGGCAAACCCTAGAAGAAAACAAGAAGAAGGAAGAAAAGACAGCAGTTTGGTGGTTTGTAGACCCCATTACTCAAGGTGAGTAGACATGCAATTCTACTTGTGAATCCCTAGTGTTAATGGTTAATTCGGTCTCTCACTAGATGTGTGAAATTTGTAGCATCTGAAATGGCCGTGTTTCAATGTCTGGAACTACATTGTTTTGGATCCAGTTTTATGTTTACTCTATAACCAAGTATTCTAGTCTCAAATTTAACATGAAATACTATCATTGTAATCTGCTTCAGGTGAGCATTTGGCTGCCTCCTTGTTTGGGATTTAAGTGGGTGGTCCTTATGAGTTTTTTTTTCAACCCCATGAACTGCTGTAGAGGCAAACGTGATTAAGCATTTGGCAAACTTAGGGCTGATTAAAGATTTAAGAGGATTGGTTACACTTGATTTTAGTCTCTAGCAAAGACCCAAATCTTTTTCTTAGGAATTTCAGAGTCAATATCCTTGGGTGCAGTGTTTTAAGTTTTAACCCTGACACTTGTGCTAACTAGCTCAAAGACAGACAGGGTCTGTCTGTTTCACATAATTGAATATCTATATTGTATTTTATAGTGGTTGAACATGAATAAAATGACCATCAATTAATCACAACTTTAATGAAAATTGAATCAGGGCAAGGTGGGGAAATGAACATATGCTCATACTATCAGAAACAAACTACCTCATGTGGGGGTACAGGTGTAAGATCCCGGTCCCACTAAATATATTTATTATATTTTAATTAAAATTTTATTATTATTTTAATTGAATGTACTTTAGTTATTTAAGTGGTTAGGATTAAGTGGGGCACACGTTAGATTAAGTGTGTGAATCGGTGAGTTGGGTTAATAGGTAGATGACCTGACCTGTAGTTTTGACCCAATAACTTAAGCCCAGAGAATATTCCATTTTAACATAATCCCCTTTATTGCGAACACACGTCTTTATCCCTCTCCACTTTCTCTGCAACTCCTCCCGTAACTTCTTCGTCTTCTTTCTCTTTCAAGTTCCCAACCAATTGCAGTTTTAGGATCCAGCCATCAGAATTCAGATCTGAAAATACCATCATTCTTGGTTCGACTTCCTCATCTCAGGTAACCTTCTCCTCAGATCATTAGGAGTAGAACTGTACTTTTAAGTTATCTTCTTAATCTTTCCAATATTAAGATTTGGGTAGGAATACCATAGATCTGTTCATCTAAATATTCTTATCACATCTTTTTTGTCAGATTGGTATTAGGATTGTAATCAAGCGCCCTATAAATCTCGGATTGGGTATTGGTTAGGATCCGTTGCATTTTCTTCAACCCCGGTGAAATGCAAGTACCTAAACATAATTTGTAAATTTAATATATGTGCTTTCGTTGATTCCAGTGTAGTGCATATAGAAACCTTTGATGCCCTTTTTATAATATTAATCATCTTTGTGATGAGACTGGAGATTGGGGATAATTGAATCGTTTTCTTATTTTACTTGTCTTTGTTGACTGAATTTGTAGCAGAACCCCAAATACAGAATCATGAAAGTAGTTGTTGTGTATAGATGGTGGGACCCACCGGATGACCTGATCATTGATCTGGTCCAATCATCGGGCCGGACATGGCGGGGCAACGACAGAGATGGCAGACCCATGTTAGGTGGGCCCTATTTGGTCCACCATTCAGCAATTGAAGAGGAGGGCTGATGGTATTAAAGAGGGTTTGGGTTGTTTCCGTTTTTGGGACTGTGGGACCCATGTGGGCCATTAATTTTTGATCGGGTCCCTACATCTTGAAGAGAGGACTTGGGCGATCATATTGATGGGGGCTGATCAGTAGACTCTTGATCAGTTGACCATTACCTGAAGTGCACAGTTATTGTGCGCTGGTTACGACATCGGTTCCGTGTAAGTGAAGGGGTAAAGATGACTGTAGCATATGGTAAGGAAGAGATAACTGTAGCATATGGAAAGGAATAGATGAAGAAAATGATGTCATGTGAATAGATAAGAGAGAGAGTGATGGTGACGTGACTGTGTGATGACTGATGAGTGAAGTGGTGACAGAACACCATTTATGATCCTTTTCTTTTTATTTTATTTACCTGGTACTATTAATTTTAGAAATTTTTAAAAAAAATCAGACACTATAATTTTAATGAATTTAAATTAGGCCCTTTGGCTTATTTTAAATGTGGACAATATTTTTGGATGGGTCCCTAGGTTTTCTAAAATTATAAATTAAGGATTGTTACTTTTTTATTATCATTTGCAAATTAATTTTTAATGGTATTTTGGATTTTTATTAATTGTATCATGGGACCTAAGTAAATACCGTCCGGGCACACGGTATATTACTAACATAGGGTTTAATTTTGCATAACCTCGGTAAATCTTAATGGATTCGATTTCAACCAATCTCTATTGGAAAACCCTTAACTAGGTCTATGCACCATTAATGAAGAAGGGATGCGTTGATCTTATATTTATTAGAGATTCCTATGGTTGTTGGGTGCGAAACCTTATGTTTAACCTTAGGATTGATTCGTACTTATGTCTTAAATTTTGCATGCATATCTTAGTTTAGATTATGTATTCTCTTAGATGCATACCCTATTGTGTATTATGGACTATAAAGTGGCTTGGCAAATTATTGATGACGATTTGATTATGATATGAAATGTGTAATGGCCAGCACTTTTCTTTGACTTAGGATTCTTGTGTCGGAGATTTATTATTCAGGTCTATTATGCTTATATGTTTATGTTTATGTGGGTCATTTGTGGACGACTGCAGATCGATATGTGGACGGTTGATCACCGATGTGTCCGGATCACTTATAATCCACTTTGAATGTGAACAGGTTATCCTGATTTATTTTATTTGATCGGTTTATGACCACCGATGATGTGGACGGGCTTTTCCGATTTATTTAGGGCTGACCACCCACAACGGGGACACTTGTCTTCGTGTGAATTATATTGCTCCACTTGTTTTATTTGAATTTATGTCATACGTTCATTCGTGTTATATCTTTGTCTTTATTCATATATGATCTCCCTTATCCTTACTCATCTCGTTATCGTATTTAATTTCGAATTATGATTATGTACTTGTTATTTACTTTGTAATATTTGGTGCATAGGTACCGAGCCCTACTTTACCGAGGAGACGGAGAAGGGTCAAACGTTTCAAACGTTTGAGCCAACTGATGAACCCGAGTGGGATGCCGGAGATGGCTTTGGAGCCGTCTGAGCCAGCACAAGAGAGAACGTCATCTTAGAATTATTTTAAATGAACTCTCTTTTAGTGTTGAGACTTCTTTTAGAAATCATTTAATTTATTTTTCAACTTTAATTATTATTGTTTTAACTGATTTTATGTTGGGTCTTATTTATGAAAATTTGCTACCAACTGAATAAAGCTTCCGCTACATTTAATGAAATTTATTTTGACTCACCACAGGTTGAAATTTTATGTGGGTCCACTTGTCGAAGCTTGTGTTGTATTAAACACAGGAATTTGAATTTTTGTTTTAATTTTTCACGTTTTTCCCAATTCTTATTCTAGGGACGTGACAACAGGACCTGCTCAAAGCTGTATCAAGCCTTTAGATATCTGCCTTCCATTCTAGGAGAAGTAATAAAATGTTTTAAACTTTCTTTTGATTCTTCAATATGCAATTAAATGGAAGTTTTATGTTATCTTTACTTTTAGCTAATGGAGTATTGGCTGTAAATTAAAATAAGATTATGAACTTCAGCAACTAATCATGTGTTGTTTTTGAATTTCAATTACTAGATGGAAGTGGAACATATTGGAGATGCAGCTGAATGTGATGCTGGTGCTATTGAGCCTTCTCAGCAGAAGTAGCAAACGACTAATGATACTGAGAACTCTGGGGTGAAGGTGAAGGTGAAGGTATGCTCTAGCTCTATTAAAATAAGCAGTGGTCCTATTCCTTCTGTTTCTGAAGCATGCAGTCCTAAGAAAAGGGGTAGGAATATGATGTATGGGAGTATTTTACAAAACTTTATAAGAAAGACTCTAATGTAGTGGATGGTGCACAATGTAAATATTGTCCTCGTAAGTATTCTTACAAAAGTAAGAATGGTACTAGCACTTTGAGAAGTCATGTCGGAGTTTGTCCCGAGAATCCCCAAAATATTCAAGAGAAAATGAAAAAACAAAAGGTTTTGATGTCATCTCAAACCAAATTGGGTGAGAATAGCGTTAGTATGTGGAAATTTAGCCAAGATTTTTGTAGAGATACACTTAAGATGGTTGTGATGGAGGAATTGCCATTTAAGTTTGTTGAGCGTAAAGGGTTTCATTTATTTTGTGCTGCTATGCAACCTAATTGGAAGCAAGTGTCACGTATGACTGTTACTAGGGATTGTTTGTCTTTGTATGGTAGTGAGAAAAGAAAATTGAAGCAAATATTCATGAAATCAAATCAAAGAATTTGCCTCACTACTGATACATGGACCTCAGTGCTAAATCTATCTTACATGTGCCTCACAGCTCATTGGATTGATAAAGATTGGAAATTGCATAAAAGAATCATAAACTTTTGTGTGATTTCCAGTCACAAAGGTGAGGCATTAGGTAAGGAATTGGAGGCATGTTTGGTTGATTGGGGTATAAACAAATCATGCACTCTTACTTAGATAATGCATCTGCAAATGATGTTGCTACTGGATATTTGAGAAGAAAGTTTTCTAAGATATCTATGACTTTTTTTTTAGGCGGTGAATGTTTTCATATGAGATGTTGTGCACACATTATTAACTTGATTGTGAAGGAAGGCTTAAGTGAATTGAAAGCTCATTTGGCTCGAATTCGTGCTGTAGTGAAATATGTTAGGGGTTCTCCACAAAGAGAACAACGCTTCAAGAAGTGTGTCGAGATGGAGGGGTTGGCATGTGGTAAAAGTGTGATATTGGTTGAACCAACTAGATGGAACTCAACATATCTCATGCTAGACATTGCAATGAAATATCAAAAAGCATTTGAGATATTAGAGGAGGATGATCCACTATTTGTTAGTGAAGTTGCTGATTTTGGTGGACCTCCTGCCCTTAAGGATTGGGAAGAAGCTCATTTCTTATCACAGTTTTTGAAAAGATTTTATGATGAAACTATTTGTTTGTCTGGCTCTTTGTATGTGACTGCTCATTTGTACTTTACTGAAATTTATGCCATTAAAAGTTTCTCATATGATATGTCATTGAGTTTGGAAGAGTCTTTGAGTAACATGGCTAAGAAAATGAAGGTTAAATTTGAAAAGTATTGGGAAGGATTGATAAAGTGAATATGATGTTAGTGGTTGCAGTTGTGCTTAATCCTCGTTTGAAATTGGATTATGTGAAATTCTCTTATTCTAAAATTCTTGCATCTGCTGCGGCGGAAGAGCTCACTAAAAAAGTAAGAAATGCATTGAATCGTCTTTATGATGAGTATCAAAAGTTTGAATTTGAGCCATTTACTTCATCTTTAGAAAGCTTTGTTGTTGATGTGGATGGAAGTAGTTCAAGTGCTACTACCACAAGTACAAGTGTAAGTGCTACTAGTCATATTTCAGAGTTTCAAAAGTATATGAAAGAAGCTGTTAGTGATGAAGGGAGGTCTGAAATCGACAAATATTTGGAGGAGACAGTTGAAAAGATAGATCCAAACACAAATTTTGATATTTTGAATTGGTGGAAGGTGAATTCCCTAAGGGCCCGTTTGGTAATTTACTTTTAAAATAAAGTGGAGTGAAGTGAAATAAAAAGAATGAATAAAATATAAATGAGTTATAATAGTATTTTGTTTTTAGTTATTTGGGATGGAATATTTTTGACTTTTTGTATGGGGAAATTGAATTTTTTTGTCTTTTAGTGAGTAAATGTGGTTGCTTTTTTACTTTTTTTGGAAAAGATGGAGGGAATTTTTTGAAAAAGTGCTTTTGATGGGATGTTTAACTTCACTTCATTTCACTTGACTATATTAGTAAAATTATCAAACGGGCCCTAAGGTATAGGGTCCTTTCTCAAGTTTCCCGGGCTGTATTGGCAATTCATCTCTCAACAGTTGCTTCTGAATTCGCATTTAGTACAAGAGGTCGTGTTCTAGATAAATTCCATAGTTCTCTTACCCCTAAGCTTGTGGAGGCCTTGATTTGTATAGAAGATTGGTTGCGTGATTCAGCAGTCTCCATTGATGTGGAGGAAAATATTAAGAAATTAAAGCTATTGAGTCCGAGGTAGTTAATCTGGTAATTACATGCTTTATGTTTATTCGTTTACAAGCTTAAGCTATGGCTTGAATATTGATTTTAGGGCTACATTAATGCATAATGTTTAATGCAGCCTATTATTGATTGTTAGTTGTGACTATTATTCATTGTGAGTTGTGACTGAAGTGCTATGGCTTGAGCTTTGTGATGGTTGAGGTGGATGCATTTGGTAATACTTTTTATTCTTTTTAATTTTGTTGTCCACTAATTTTTTATTCATGCAAATTCTTGTAAGAACGACCTCTGAAAGACTGGAGAACCAAGCTAACAAGCAACAAAACAATTATCTAAAAGAACCCACATCTCAAATCAACATGAAATCCAAATCAAAGGACATGCTATCTATGGTAATACAGCCGACTTCTAGAAACCTAACAAACAACAGCACCCTAGTTCTCCAAATTGGATCTCATTTCCTAACATAAATATGCTTAAAATGTCCCATCAGGTGCGATGGCTTATGGAGTTGAAGTTCTATAGCTTATAAAATTGTTGCTGGAGTGCTAGTAGTTTGGAGTAAAGTTGCTGCTTCTTTGGTTATATATTATAATTTTCTTTGGGATGTTATGAATTTAAATATTTATTATGTTTTATGTTGGATTTGCTTTGGGATGTGATAATTTTAAAGTTCAAATATTTCTGCTTGGCTGTTTGGTTAAGACTTAGTGAGTACTTGTGCTACTATTATTTGCAAGTATTTTGATGATTTCTATGTCACTTTTTTTCTTGCTCTATTTTCATCTTTTGAGATTTTCTTTTCTTGATTACATAATTCACTATTGATGTCATGGAGAAGAACACCTGAGGCACATAAATGGTTCTGGTTTTTTTATACTTGTATCTTTTTCATGTTTTGGACTTTTTCTTGGTGCTACCCTGGTGCTACTGACAATTTAATTGGAATTGAATTTGATCATTATAGCACGTTACAGATGGAGGGATTACTGTACATGGTATTTTCCTTCCATCATAATTCATATCTTGTTTCAATGAAGTTTTTATCAGAAGGCTGCACTTTTGAGAATGCTAGAAAAGCTAGTAGAGCCTAGCTTTTTTATGGTTAAGTTTTGGTCTCACCTAACCAATGTGTTAAGAAACCTTCATTTCTGAAAAATACAGTGGGTTTTGATATAGATTCCGTTTGTATGACTTTTCTTCACATGAACTATTATTCTATTGTAATTCCCAATGGCATCATGTGGAATGAATGTTTCACTGCAAGCTGATTATTAGTTTTTTTTGTGCGCTTTCGTTTAGTCCAAACTCTCTTTTTGGAGTAGAATTATTTTTTATATGCGTTTAGGCCAGTCTGGAATGTTGGATTTTTATATTTGCACTAAGCATTGGAATAAATGCAAAGGACGGGGTATCATCATTTTGAAATTTTCAATGTCTGATTTTCAAAAAAATAAAATAAAAAACAACGGTTTAACCGAACTGAACCGAACCGTGTGGTTCGGTTCTGTTCGGTTTAAGCCCTCTCCATCGGTCGGATTGGATCAGTTAATTAAAAAACCAACAGATTCAGTTTGGTTATTGGTTTTAGTGTTAAACCGATCCAAACCACGCATGTGCAGCCCTACAATGCACTACTGTATTATCATTATTATTATGGGTAAAACGTTAGCTTAAGATGCCTCAATCCACAGGAGGATCTCCTTGGGTCTAATCCAAATGACACGATGAAATAAATATAAATAATCTGAGAATGGGGAGGAGCTTACCTGACTCCATAGCACTTTCTTGAAGGTAACAAAAGTTCCTTGGAATGACAGAGTCTTGAAACTCACGTGGGGCTTACAATTCCTTTGTCTTTGCTATTATTTCTTACTTAGTGATGGAGGCCAAGAAACTATTAACCAAAAAGTTACCAAATGGATTCTTTTATAGGAGATTCCTAGCCATCAAGGAACCATTAACCCACAACTATCACCTAACCATTTAATATCAACATATTATAAGCTTGTTGGCAAGTGAGTTCAAAATAACTGGATCTCTTAAATATGTAGACAACTAGAAAAGTTGATATAATTAAATATCCTTAAAATGGGCTAGTATTCTTGTGAGCCACACCCATTTAATCCAACATAAAAGGGATAATCGAACACAGGCACTTAAACTCACACACCAATGTCCAGAAAAAAGAAAAAATAATAATAATAGTAAAGTGGTCTTCACTCCAGTAAATATTGTAAATTAAAGGAGAATTTACTCCATCCAAACCAACAACAAAAAGAAGGACCCCTTTGTATTTTACTGGGTCCAGCATGACCAGCGGTGATGCACAGTGCGTGCAGGGGAGTGTTACTTCTTAATAATAGTACAGTGAAGTACTCTTGACAGTGCGTCCAGCAACAAAGGCCCTGCAAAAAAAACTCCTTGAGTCCCACTCTCATTTCTTTTTCACAACATTCACAATAGAATCATCGCCAGTGTGTTCCGCCAAGCACTTACATTTCTTTGTTATTGATGGACTTAAGACCAGACAGAGATTCTAAAAGGATCGATGCTATTCTTCTCACAAACAGTCCGAGCCTGTGAGTGAAGGACGACTACTTTCGGTAATTGATCTCTAGAGACTGTTGTTAATAATAATTATGGAACTTATAATTAGAGTGCTGATTTGATGAATTTGGAGGAGTCGTCCTGTTTTGTTGTTGGCTCGCTGATCATGGTTTGAAGCTCAGCAGCGAATCTCTCCATTGCGGGCCCTGGCAGGCAAAGTGGGACCACAATCCCGTTGCGGAATGGGACATAGAAGACCGTAAATCCTGGGATGGCACCCATGCCACCCTTTGCGGGCCCGCCATAAACCGCCTTCCCCCACCCGAAATCCACCTCCCCGAACCCGGCCCGGGTCACATCCGACACCACGAAGGAGCGCACCACGGTGAAGTGGGGCCTGCCCTTGAGCACCATGAGGTCAGCCACCGACTGCATGTACTCCTTGCTCAACTCCGACTTGGCCCTCCTCACCAGCTCCAACGCGTACCCCAGAGGATTCTGGCACAGCTTCCCCGCCGCAGATACAGCCCCCGGGAAGGCGAACGCGTTGCCGTAGTACCCGGCGGGAAGAGGTGGGTCGTGGAACTTGCCGCGGGCGTTGATGATGCAGAGTATCCTCACCTCCTCGTCGGGCTCCGGGCGGATGGCCGCCGTCCGGCACTTCCACAGGCACGCCGTCAGCAGCTCGAAGGTGGAGGAGCCGCGGAGGTGGTGGGGGACGAGGCTGCGGAGGGCGGCGATCTGGCGGGGGCCGAAGAAGAAGGAGCGGTGGACCATGTCGTCGGAGGGGATGGTGGTTCCCTTGGTGTCGTCGACCTCGTCGTACTCCCGGTGGACACAGGTGACGCGAGGTGGGTCCCGGGCGTTGAGAAGGTGGCGCTGCCACACGGGCGGGATGGATGGTGCACGTGCGCCTCGGGCCATCTCGCCCACTGCGTTCATGAACTGCACCAGACCGGCAGCGTCGCTCATGACGTGGTTGAGTCGGAGGGCCATGATGAAACCCCCACACTTGAGACGGGTCACCTACATTAATTGCATGGCACCACAGGAACACACGTGAACAGAAATACCAAGTACTACAATTTTTTATTGTAAGATATTTATGGGGTCGTTGAAAGTTTTTGAGTTTGTTTTTTTTTTTTTTTTTTTTTTTTTTGGATAAGGTCGTTGAAAGTTGAAATCCCTTCTCGCAGAGGCGCAGCCTTTTCTGCTAACCAAAATGTTGCACGTACTTGTATGTATATTTTGTTCTTGTAGGCACCCTTTTTTTTTTTTTTTCTCCTTTCGTACACCTCTCTTTTCTCACTAGTTATCATGTGGTTTTTAAAAGATTTTATTGGAATGATGTTGTTCCTAATTGGATGAAGCTTAATTGTTTTTTTTATTTTGTCTTAATGAATGAAATTCTTATTTACCAAAAAACAAAAAGTGTTGTTTAAATGGACAAAATCAATACCAAGGACCCAGCAACGCTAGCTCACTAGATAAATCTAGGAGTATTAATTAAACAAAAGACATGAAAGCAAACACACGCATTATGCCAATAGCTATTCTTCAAAGGGAGCCTCGATTGGCACTGGAGATTTAACTCTCCCCACCGCACTGAAAGACCAAAAAATAAAAAACTTCTCTAATCTCCCTCCCTCTCCCCGCAACCTCCCCACGGTGAGCAGCCCCGACCGGCCAACCGGCCTCCCTCCCGCTCTATTTTCTCTCCCTCTTTCCCTTCCTCTTCTTCTCTCTCCTCCCCCTCCTACTGCCCGATCTCCCTCCTTGCCGGCGACTAAGAGGGGGTGAGAGGAAAGGAGACAAAAGAAGAGGAAGGGAGAGGGAAGGAAAGGGACAGAAAATAGAGGGAGGGGGGAGGGAGGGAGGGAGGGTAGGGAGAGGGGTAATTTAGGAAAAAAAATTGATGCGGTAGGAAAAGAACTTTCCCTAGTGTTATAGCTGGTAATATATTATAATAAATCATATACCAACATAAAATCTTAAGTTAAAAAGTAGAAAACACATATAGATATATTAAGACATGTTTAAGTCTTCTTTTACGCGACGTGGGATGTTGACTTCTCGACATATATATATATATATATATGTATGGTTGAAGAAGTTAGTTTATAAAAAGCAAGAACATAAAAGTTGTTGTTAGAACTTAGAATAAATCGAATAAAGATTAATTTGTATGCGTTTGATTGACTAAATCATGATTAATCACCTGAATTAAGATCAAGGGGCAGTCGATGATGCCTTGAGAGCCTCGGACGTCGTAAAGGAGCTCCTCCATGAGGGGGAACGGTGGTTGGAGTGCATCGCCAAACTGGTGAAGCCCGATATCAGCATCAGCCTCAATGAACAAGACGCCTTCTCCTGTGCACTCCACCACCAGCTTACGTCCGGGTCCTTCCCTCAGCCTCCCAGCAAAGGGGTAGTAAAATACGAGGGCCCGCCCCAGGGCCTCTCGGATCACCCGAGCCGGGTCTCGCCCTTCCATGGCAGGGTCCCTGGGGTAGAACTGGATGATTGGGATCTGGAAACGGAGACTCTCTTGGTCGTCGATGTCCGAGACGGGCTTAAATTCGTGGGGCGTAGGCTTAGAAGGAGGGACCAGCACAGGTTGGTGCCTCTTCACGTTGAAGACAAGAGGAAGAGATGATGATGGAGCCATTGGGCAAGAGCTGGTCAGGGAGAGATTAGGTGGGGTATTGCACTGCTTTACCTCTTCCACTGCGCAATGGTTATGAATTTATAGGACAGAACCTACAGACAAAAGTACCTACATTGAGTGGAGACGCGTAAGGCCATGTGGGTAGGACCCACTTAGCAATCCGCCCGGTAGATATCGAATTATGAACCTACGGATCAAGCACAACATTGTCGGTTAGCCTTGATATAAACGTGCAGAATTGATTTTCATCACGTATTTATAGATTCATGACACTGTTTTCCAAGTGACTATCTGGAAGTCTTTATATTGAATTTTTCTTCTTCTTCTTCTTTTGTTGTGTTGATATATATTGGTTCTGCATGTTTAATTTCATGATATTTTCAGCTTTGACAACGTTTTCAAAATGTCCGGATTTCATCAGGAAAATAGCATAAGGGCTTGGGACCTAATTGAAAACTTTGATTATTTGAAATAGAGCTGCTTAATTTGATTATATATACTTGTTTTGAAATAGGGTGGTTTAAAATAGGCTTGTTAAAAATAAACATTTTGTCACCGTTTAGTTCTAAACTAATTAAGAAGCCTCAAGATACCACAAATTACGCAACTTATCTTCATTATATAACCAAGGAACAGCCAAACCGGATCAATGCCATCATAGCAAAAGTTGTAAGACATGGCCTGAAGGGCAAGCTCACTATCCAAACAGAACTGAACAGAAGGCTTTGTATTTCTCAAATCATGACCTTAGTTTGACATTTGCCCGACAATCTGATTTAGAGGCATTGAATCAGAAACTTCAACTCTATCAACCAAGGATTTTTCAGATCGAGTCCTTAATTGGTCATATGGTTCAAAATGCATGATGAAGCGGGTTCCAGTTAGTGCGAAAAAAATTATTACGCAGTCTGTCTCTATTAAGTTTTGGGGTCCCAATGTATCCCATTTTATAATCATTTTTTCAATGTTAAACGGGTGATAATATGAGAGGTATCTGTAAATTTTGAGGGTATCTTATCGCTTTTCCAACGGGGCATGTTTGATGATAGGTAAAGAATATGTGAATTTGAGGGATATATATATATATATATATATATATATATGCAAGTAAAATGTTACTGTGCATGTATAATTGTGAATTTGAGAGAGGTGATGGAGATAATGAAATGAATTGAGTGGTGAATGTAGAGGACAAGGGTGTCTCACGTGTTTAGCCGTGAAAGTATGTTTATTTATATATTGTGGCTGAAGTTTATCGAGAAGTACTTGCAGTTACATCACATTCGGGCTGCAGTCGCCATCTTCATTGCCGATTTTTCTTGGTGGGGCTGTGGCGTGGCAACCATTTGCGGTATCTCGTGTGGCTCGTGTTCGTCAATTTTTAAGGGTTATTCATTTTATTTGGCTAGCAAGTGTTCGTCGGGTTTTTCATTTTATTTCTGTGGTAAATATTTAAGCATCGTCAGTCGTTCCTGATCATGATTTGAAATCGTGGTATCGACACCGCTGCAATCCATAGAGCTACAACCGACTTGAATTTCCCAAGGAAAAAGAATTTAGTGATTGAGCATTTTCCTAATAATTGAGAGCATGGTTTAAAATTTTGGCCGATACCAATTCATATCGGCCAATATGAACCGGTATCAGCCCATACCGCGACGATGTTTTGCCACGATATCAAGTCAGGCAAAATATCGGCCAATATCGGCCGATATGGTCAAAATATTGGTTTAACCGATACCTTGGCCGATTTTACCGATATATCGGCCGAGATGGCATAATGTTTAAAAACCTTGATTTTTTATAACTTTTTCCCTATTTTTCTATCTTCTTCTCCTCTTCCCTCATCTCCCTTGAGCAACCATGTCTCCATAGCTCATTCTCTTATATATTTCCAACTTCCAACACTATTTCTTGAATAAATCATTTTATTTAGTAAGAGAAAATCAAATTAACTCCCTTATTTTTACTATTATGTGTTTTTTATTTTTTATTTCTAGATAAAGCATAAAAATGAATGAAACGATCATTGGCATGTCATTTTTGGATTTGTGTTGTGTTATTCACTTAGATCTATATACTTTCATGCTAGATCTACTTATAAACATGATTTTGGGTGTAGAATTTTTTTTTAATCTTCTATTTTTTTAAAAAAAAATTGAGTATTTATGATACTAAATAGTAAATAATAATAGCTTATTAATAATGTATAGATAATTATTATGTTATCTTTATTTTCTTATATTTTTCACTAATAAATTGATCTTGAGCATTAATAATGGTTGCATTATATGAAATACTGGAAAAGGCAGCGAACTGCGACACAGACAGGACTCATAATTTAAGGTGACAGAGATTTTAATTTATTATTGTTACTAATGGAAAAAAAAATATTGTTTTCTAGCATTTTCTAATATTCTAGATTTTTTGGATATTTTTTTGGATTAAAAAAAAATTCACACCGTGACGACCGTGACGAACCGATATCTGTGACCAATACCAATATCATATCGGTTTTTTTACGAGGCCGATACCGCGACCGAGACAGAGATTTTAAACCATGACTGAGAGTCATGTTTTCATTCAAATTATTGAGTATTTGATCATCGCAATTCTCTCCCTTGAGGCAATCCTCTTCCTTAGCAGGTTGTCTTCTCCCCAATATGTATTTTGTGATCACTCCCACATCAGCTAAGTCTATGAAGTGTCCGGCCTCTTTAGCTAGTACTGAAAAATAAAAATCAACAATAAATCCCTCCCTTTTTTTTATCCCTCTGTCTCACCACCAATAGCTCCGTGGACTAGGTTTGGAATAATGTTTGAAAAGTATGTAGGACATGATTACTTTTAAATCATGAAAAGTATGTAGGGAAAATCCTCTTAGGCCGAGTGGAGAGGAAAAAGGGCCCAAAGTTTAGTTATTCACCGTAATGGTCCTAAGGCCCATTTTTAGTTTTTTTTTTCTTCTTAAAGTTTCCAGAGCAGGCCGGGATATCCCCGCACCTATGTTCTTTAAAATTCATCTAAATTTCTTCTTCTCCATGAGCTTTCTTCTTCATCCTCTTCCTCTTTTCTTTTCCATAAGCTTTCATCTTCCTCCTCTACTATTCTCCTCCACGAGCTTCCCTCTTTTCTTCTTCTACCTCCTCACTTCTCCTCCACGAGTTTTCTTTTTCTTTTTCATGATCTCCTTCTTCCTTCATTCATCTTCAACCTCTACTCTCCTCCATCAATGGCGAGCACTAGCCACCACAAGGTGACCCCGAGTTACCTCTCTTCCCTCCCTCTTCCCCCTTATTCCCTCTTTGCCTCTTTTTATTCCTTCGTTCTTCCTCAACCATGGCCAACCCCAACTGGACCCTATTGCTGCCCTTTACCTTTGCAAACTCCATTTAATTCGGACGCTTACTTCAAACTCTTTAAACTAAATCAAAATTGTTTGTCCGACTTGATAATGAAATTGTAGTACAGTTCTCCTAACAAATGAATCGAAACTCCTTTTTATTTAATACTTTTCAAACCCTTCTAAACAGTGTGAGAGACGTACACTGAAAAAGACTGAGATGGAAGAAGAAAATAAATAGTACCCACATGATATTCCCCACCCAGCACATTTAACATACTCAGTTAAGAAGGGATATCCCCACCCAGCATAATCAAAACACTCAGTTAGGCAAGTGTTTTAATTTTGATGAGCAGGGATATCCAAGTTCAGTCGTTCATGAGTGGGCGAGGATATCCTCACTCATTGAAAAATGTGAAAAGATGACAAAAAAATGGTATCCCCTCTCATGTATAAATTAACAGGGATATCGTCGCTCAGCAAAAATGTGGGGAAAAGGACAAAAAACTGGCGGGAGGACCTATATGGTCTATATTGAAATTTAAAGGCCCTTTTGGTCTTCAACGAGTTTAAGGGGATTTTTCGGTAAAATCCTCTCTTTTTTAATTTCTCTGGCATATATTTAGGCATCTTCCATTCCTCTTAACCATGATTTAAAATTGCGGTATCGGTACCCCTGTTGTCAATACAGCTACAACCAATATGAATTCCCTAAGAAAAAAAGGACTTTAGTGTTGAGCATTTTCCTAGTGATTGAGAGTTTTGTTTTCATTCAAACTACCAAGTGTTTGATCTTCACAGTTCTCTCCCGACCCTTAGGGGGCAGGCAATCCTCTTCCTTAGTAGGTGGTCTTCTCCCCAGTATGTGTTTTGGGTTCACTTCCGGATTAGCCAAGTCTATAAAGTGTGTGACCTCTTTGGCCAGTACCGAAAAATAAAATCAACTATAAATTCCTCCCTTTTTTTTAATACCAATAGCTCAGTGGATTGGGGTTGTGAATAATGTTTGAAAAGTATGTAGGATAGGATTTTTCTTTGATCATTATAAATAATAAATAAAATGTAGGATTTCCATATTCCTCCGATTTTTATTTTTTTTTATTTTTTGTTATTTTAGCCCAACATACTCATTTTCCAACAATATTATGGAAATATCATGACACTAAGGAAAAAGTAACATTTAAGCATCTAAATCTAACACTATATAATAATTTGAAACTTTTCACAGTACTGTCAATATTTGTAACTATGGTTGGAGTCGGCCATACCAGTGCGACACTCAAAGATTCAGACTCCTACAACCTTTTTGTTTGTAGGAAATATGAGAATATCAATTGGGAGTATCCGAATTGTCCAGATACTATTTCCTACATAGATTCACAATTGCAGAGTACCACAATATTTTGGGAGCTTAAATTTAGATACTTCAACAATCCAAAAGTGACAATTCACCCGACTGGGTCTTTGGAATCTTAATAATCAAACGAACGCACATCCCCCTTATAGTTGGAGGAGCTAGCTATGAGGCCATCTTTCTGTTTTAAGGGGTTAAAGCATATTAACACCAAGCAAAGAATTTTATAATTTGGGAGATTCTCTATCAATATCAAATCCTTGTTACCAACACACTCATGGTTGAGTTGGTATTGGCACCTTAGTCTCACACCTATGTCCAAAGATCGATCCCGGGTCCTCAATTAAAGTTTCACTCTTAGACTGGATAACCAACATAGCAAAAAGTATATATCAAAACCTTGTCATTTGCTCACTTGATGCAAAAAGTATATATCAAAACCTTGTCATTTGCTCACTTGACACAAGGGTGGCTCGACCACTAAGGCAAGAAAAGCCTTTGCTTTAGGGCCCCCCCCCCCCCCCCCCCCCACACACACAAAAAAAAAAAGGCCCCGTAGTATCACATTCTATTAAAGTCATTTTTTCACATTCTAAAAAAAATATTAAAGCAACTGCCATAGGTTTTTCTTCACTCAAAAAATAAGGCCCCATAATAGTAATCTGTATCACATATCACTAAAACCATTTTTTCACAAACCAAAAGGTAGTAAAGAAACTATCATCCTTATTTTTCTCTACACAGTGTCTTTTTAAATTCCAAGAAATCTCAACCTCCCCGCCACCTGACTAGTTAGGTTTATCAAATGAATGTTTCTCTAATAGATTAATGTTTCTCTTGCCATATTAAAACGTCTCTACCGAAAATTCAATCTCCACCAACGTTTTTCCATTTAGGTACTTTAACTCTCTCACCCTCTATGGTAGCGTTTGGTTCGTTGTAATGAATGTCGGAATAGAATGGTCATTCCAACGGAATCATCATTACCGCGTTTAGTTCTCAAAAAAGTGGCGGAATGACCATTACTTCTGGAATCACCATTCCATTATGTAAAGGAATGGCCATTGCACTGAGGAGGTAGAGGAATGGCCATTCCATTCCTCGACAATTTTTTTTGTAAGGCCAAAATGCCCTTTATCTTTCGTTTTCAACCAGGAGGTACCTCTGCAACTAGTGGCTTCTTGGTCCGGCCTAGCAACAATGGCAGTGGGGAATTCGGCGGTGATGCCCTTCTCCATTTCCGGCGACGGCGGTGGAAGAACGAGATATGTACAAAATAGAGGAAGAACGAGAGAGATGAGCACCTATTCGATCCTAGATGAATAACAAGAGAGATAGAGGAATGACCATTCGATCCTAGATGAAAAGGAGAAAAAAAATCCATGGCTTTTCCTGCAACAAGAAGTCCCAACTTCTCCTTCCACCTCCTGACCTCCCCAACCCAAAACCCCACATCTCCCTCTAAACCCAAAACCCCCTTATTTCTCAAACCCCCCAAGACCCCACTTCATCTCCGCCTCCATCAACATCTCCAAAGACGACAAACCCATCTCTAAAAAGCCCCAATCTTCGCCTCCTCCACCCGAGGACGACTTCTTCCGCTCCCCATCCCAAGAAGAGCCAAAACTCGACTGACGGCGGCTTGAGGAGCGATTTGTCGTCCTCAACACCGGAATCTACGAGTGCCGGTCATGTAGGCACCTCTACAACGAGGCCACTGGCGACCCCTCGTACCCAATTTCGCTGGGGTTGCAATTCGGGAAGCTGCCGGAGGACTGGCGGTGCCAGACGTGCGATGTCGCGACCTCGGACCGAGACCCGGGCCCCGCGATGATGATTGATGAGATAAGATAATTAATTTCCCACAAGTTCCCACGGTGAGGATTCCGAGGACACGGATATCTAACTCACACGATCAAATAGGTGGAAGTGTGTAGCAAATCATATCATAACAATATACGAACATATGCAACATCAAGACCAAAATATCAGAAAAAGAATTATAACTTGACATTCCCATCGTAGTTTAAGTTACAAGATTAATCAAGGTGTGTTAATTTGTCACATCCCAAAATAAGAAGCCAATAAAAGCCAATACAATACCCAAAATTATACAAAACCCAAAACGTGACAAATCGAACTCATAACCCGTCCCAACGTCTAGATGACGTCGTCGGATTGCCACTCGCGAGTTGGGGTGGGCTCAACAGCCTCCTCCGGCCACTCCTCCTCAATGGCAAAGCCGCATGCACCTAGGCACCAAAATAACAAGCATCAAACACAACGGTTTGGCAAGTAATCAATTTAGACATGAACATGGGATAATAATGTTTTATCGAAAAAATGTTAGAACAATTTACTGAACTTAAAATAAATACTTGACTGAGATACATTTCAAAATTTGAAACAAACTAGTATGAATACATAATATATCATGAATCGTAATTCCACAAAGAGCCCATCATTTCTCTATTATATATAATGAAAAGAGTAAGCACGCACGACGAGTGCGATATACATAATATAATAAGACACATTTCTCACAAATACGGGATTCCGGCCGGGGAACCGGACACACACGATGTGTAATAAAATACACGACTAATCTGCAGATAGTCCACATGTTTAAGGACCCATAGACAGTGGATCAGGCTGAAGGGGCAGTCCAAGCTCTGTGGTGTTCACTTGAATTCATGAATGCACAAAACACGCGAAACACGGTCCAAACACGTCAGAATAAAAGGGGAAACTCACTTAGCAAAGCAAGACAAGGCACGGCTAGCAAAATGCATAATATGTATGCACACAACTTAAGAAGTGATCCCCATTAGGTACTTGAAACAAATCTTTGAACGAACTTAAAACTTGAATTCAAAGCGGGTACACGATATTACTTGTTGTATTAAACCAAAGTTCAAACACGAAAATTTCATCAAGTATATGCTAAGGCCATTCATTGACCCTTGTGTAATTAATACTCCGTTGTTAAAATGAGAGAATTGGTGTCCCCGAAGTTGAATCGTATCTTAGAGTTCCATTTACACAATGTCAAGTTAAAGTCCTTAACATAGCCTAGTTTTCAATCTTTAAAAAGTATAAAAATGGGATAAAATTCCAAAATCGGGATTTGACAGGTCGCTCGAGCGGTCTGAACAGTTCGTTCGAGCGAGACAGTTTGCTCAAGCGAAACGTCAGGTCGCTCAAGTGAAACGTCAGGTCGCTCGGGCGACCAAGGTTCTGTCTTGAAACTGGCCAGATAGTGGACAGTTCGCTCGAGCGAACCAATGGTCGCTCGAGCGGACAGTCCTCTGTCTGCGCTCGGACCAGGCAGTGGCCTGGTCGCTCGAGCGAACAGGCTTCTGCCTATGCTCGCTGAGTGCAGAAATTGCACTTCTCATAGATGGTTCCAAGCCATTTCTTCCCTCCATCTCACACTTAGACCCCCTGAAATCCCCTGAGCCTCCTTGCTCTCCAAGGGGTCAAATTCACATTCCAATACCATTCATTCCAAAATCTTAAACATTCAAATCCCATTTCTTATCAAAACAAGCCTAAATTTCTAAAGGAGTAAGGCTTACATACAAATAGAAAATCTGAAAGTTTGGAAGTTGCTTAACATCAATACATATACTTGAGTAGAAATCATAAAAATAGGAGTCTAACAAAAACATAACATTAGAGCCCAATAACAAATCATGTGCAAACTTCAAGGGGAATAATGAAATCCATCAACACACATGCACAATTAACCTATAGAGATCACTTGCCTTTACCCAAATACTAACAAGATCTCCTTCAAGCACTCCTACTCAAGAGGTAAGCCAAGAACTACAAAAACCCATGAAAAACATTCAAAACTCACACAAAAATGCAAACAAGGAACCCATTTTGAAAAAGGGTGTTGAAAGTTAGAAAAACAAGATTCTTAAGAGTCAAAAGAACTCCATTGAAGAGATGGGTTGGAACTCTTACCTAGAGGTGCCCAAACAAGAAGCAAGAAAGGAAATGGATAGCTTGCCCAACTAGAAATCCAAGGAAAATAGCATCAATAGAAAGCTTGGGATGAGAGGAAGAAGATGGTAGTCATAGAATTTCTTTTGGAGGTCTCTAGCTCCTGTATTCAAGAGGAGAATGTGAGGAGGAAAAAGGGTTTTTCAACCCTAGGTCTTGAAAATTGCAGAGATTTGGTAATGGAAAGGGAGAGAAGGGGAAAAGTAGCTTAAGTACTTTGCAAGTGGGACTCCATTAGTGCTAATTCTTGCATGTGTGAAAACATGATCTTGCGGGCCTCGAATGAAGTTGACGAAGCAGGATAAAATGATCCTTGAAATATCTAGTTTCCGAAAAGTATATTTTCGACATGGTTTTGAGATTTCAAAAATTGTGTCCAGATTTAGGTGTGAAAAGACAATTTTACCATTTGGCCAAAAACTTGAGTTTCCGGGCTTCAAACGCAGACGGGCTAAACACAAAAGTTGTAAATAATCATAAAACCATTCAAATGAAATGAAAATCACGATTAACACAAAACTCAACACAATCTTCTCATGCTTGCACGTACACCCAGGCCTTCCTGAGTGTGTCTAACTAACATTAAACATTCTCAAAATTCCCCAAAGTTATTTTCAGGACTAAGACTAATCATATTCTAACCCACGGTAACTAAACCCACTTAGGACTAAGCACACACTAAGAAAAAACTATCGGGTTAATCCTGGGTTGGGGTTTGACATCCTCCACCCCTTAGGATATTTGGTCCACCAAATAAATTAAACTTTTACTTCTGGTAACAAGTGTGAATGTTTCCTCTGAACTTGATCTCTCAATTTCCAGGTGGCTTCTTCTGGTTCATGATTTTCCCAAAGTACCTTGACCCAATGTATTGTCCGATTCCTCAGCTCTTGCTCCTTGGTATCAATGATCTTGGTCAGCTTTTCCACATACGAAGCATCTTCTCGAATCTCCAAAGGCTCGTGCTGTAAAATATGAGAAGGACTAGGAACATATTTCTTGAGCATGGAAATATGAAATACGTTGTGCACCCCAGAGAGTTCCGGCGGTAACGCAAGCCTATAAGCAACGTCCCCAATTTTGCTCAAAATCTCGTACGGACCAATAAATCTCCTTGACAATTTTCCCTTCTGTCCGAACCTCAGAGTCTCTTTGACTGGTGAAACCTTCAAGAACACTTTGTCACCCACTTGAAACTGCAATTCTCTTCGGCGAGTGTCAGTATAACTCTTCTGTCTACTTCGGGCGAGCTTCAAGCGTTCCTGAATCAATTTGACCTTGTCACTGGTTTCTCCAACTATAGTCGGTCCGTGAAAACTACATACACCGACTTCCTCCCAACAAATTGGAGTTCTGCATCTTCTGCCATAGAGTGCCTCAAAAGATGCCATACAAATGCTAGAGTGGTAACTATTATTGTAAGCAAACTCACAAAGTGGTAAGTACTCATCCCATTGAACTTTGAAATCTAACACACATGCACGTAACATGTCTTCAAGAGTCTGTATCGTCCGTTCTGACTGACCATCTGTCTGAGGATGATACGCTGTGCTGAATTGGAGTTTGGTACCCATGGACTCAAGAAGAGTTTTCCAAAACCTCAAAACAAATCAACTATCTCTATCCGAAGTGATGGAGACGGGTTGACCATGCTTACTAACAATCACATCAACAAATAATTTTGCAATTGGTGTCATATGCATCATATTCCCTGTCTTCATTGGAATGAAGTGGGCAAACTTGGTGAAACGATCCACAATAATCCATATTGCATTATTCCCCCTCTTAGTATTTGGCAAACCGGAGACGAAATTCATGGTGATATGTTCCCATTTCCACTCTGGAATCTCCAATGGTTGTAGCAAACCTGGGGTTTTTTTATGTTCTGCTTTAATCAACTGGCAAGTTAAACAACGAGATACAAAAGCTGCTATCTCCCTCTTCATGTTGTTCCACCAAAATCTATTTTTCAAATTCTGATACATCTTCATGCTACCCGGGTGCATGGAGTATCTTGTGTTGTGGGCTTCAATCATTACACTACAACAAATGTGATTTTCAGTGACGAAAATATTTGCGATGCAACCCAAAGCGTCGCAAAAAATAATTTTTTTGCAACATAAAATTAGACCCGTCGCAACAAGTTAAGTATTTGCGACACAAGACTCCATGCGTCGCAAATAGATACTTTCTGCAATGAATATAGTGCGTCGCAAACAAATGTGTCAAAAAATCATTGGCGCCAAATGGCAGTAAAATTATTCGCAACGCTAGATACACATTTGCGACAAATCCATCTGTCGTAAATAAAGGCCTCTATTTGCGATGCCATCGCCGCGTCACACATAATTTATAGTTTGAGCTATGTAGTAAAAAAGTTAAGGATTTTTTGCAAAAGTTTCCTTTTTACGTCGCACATAATATCTTATTCACGACGCTGATGTCTTTAGGTCGCAGATAATTATTATTAGCGACCTCCATCATATGGTGTCATAAAAATTTTAAGCTAAAAAAAGAACTAATTTCTTACCCCCTCCATCATTATGGAAAAAAATTATACATTTATTTGGGACGCATTTTGGATGTTGCAAATAATATTTAGTTGCGACAATATATCTATTGCGCCGCAGATAATGAGCTTTTTTGCGACGTGAATTTAAATGCGTCGTAGACAATAGATTATTAACGACAGTATTTGATAGCGTTGTAGTTTACCATTAGTTTCGTTGCCCGCTTTTTTTTCTTTAATCGATCCCCGCCTTCACAACAGTGTTTTATAGACGCATCTCTCTATTCTTCCCTCCATCTCTACACTTCACTCTCTGTCTTTCTGCCCTAAATCCAAACAGCCAAGATCTTGTCGACGATCCTCTACAAGACAATATAGAAATCCGTCCCAATCTCCTCTCTCTACCTCCCTCTCTACGCTTCAATCTCTGTCTATCTCTCTGCTATAAATCCAAACCAAAACCAAGATCTCGTCGATGATCCAATAGAGAAATCTATCCCAATCTCCTCCGAGGTATATATATACATTCCTTCTAAATCTTTAGGGTTTTTATCTCCCATACATCCAGACGTGTTCTAACTTTCAATTTCATTCTACTATGTGCACCTATCTTCTTCAAGCCTTCTTTACCATCGTTTCTAGTTTTGGGACTAGCGGAGGAATCTTCATTCGATTTCTTCTTCAAAGTAGCGGTGCCTGAAGAGGGTCGATCTCTTCCTCTTCTTTTTTTGGTTCTGTTGAAATTTCTTTCCACGTTTGTATTTTGGATTTTCTTTATTCTGAAATTGAACAATGGAGATCTTGATTTGAATTTTTTTTTTTAATCTTTGGCACTTTGGATTGTTTACTATAAATTTGAGCAATGGAGATCTTGATTTGTTTGTTTTTGTAGGGTATAAGTGGGGTTTATGAATTGATTTGGATCAGATGTGGTGGGTCTTTTTTTATTTATTTAATGATTTTGCATTTTTTGTTGGGTATTAGGATTATTTTTTTTGGGTATTTCATTATGGGTGTTTGGCTATTTGGAGACTGCTTAGTGTTATTTTGTGCTTCATATGCATGTTGATTTTGATAGGATTGATAGTTATTGTGGGTTTGGGCGGGTTTGTATACCGTTCTGGAAGTTATTGGATTGGGATTTAATACTTATTCTCTTTATTGCTTGTAAGCGTTGGAAATATGTTTGTCCTGATTTTTTTTATATTATTATTAAGGATTTCAATTGGAGTTGGGTTTTGGTTGCGTGTGTGTGTATGTTTTTCCCCCCTTTTCTATTAGTTGGATGTATGGAGATTTGGTTGGTGTGATGGTATCAGAGAGAGAGAGAGAGTGGTTTGTGGTGATCTGTGTCTGTTTTTACTCAGGATGCTGGTTCTTTATCTGTTTTTACAAAGTGAGGTTTATTTATAGTTGTTTTCTTTTCTATTGAATGAATGCAACTGTTTACTCTTATGTTCTTATTTTTCTTTTACCAATCATTGATTCTTTGTTGATCTTTCAAAAAGGTGTAAAAAAAAATGATTCTTTATTTATTTCAGTAGGATTATTAGTCAGATGGTTGGGATGAGATGGATTTCACATTTTTTTTTCCTCTGATTTTGGGGAGATAAAATATAAGTTATGATGTCCTCACATGATTTTGTTCCTATAATTCATTCCTTTGGGACGGTGGTTCTAAAGGTTTTTAGACATCAGAACGTCAACACTACGTACTGCCACCAAACAAGTTCCACAGAACAATCTAATATGACGTTGCCAAACTGCTTCTGCACAGCATGTGTCAGCACAACCCAATCTCAGTACAACCCAATCTCAAAACAAAACTGAGAATAACATAGGTACAATGCCAAATAGGCCCTTAATTTCCACAGGGTTAGGTTAGTTAGACCAGAAGTGATGGGTTTTTCACAAGTCCTCGGATTTCTAGTGGAAATCCAATTTTCAATGAAATCATGCTTATAACAAGAGACCCCATTTCCTCTTTTGAAAAATCCATGGTACTTTTGGTTCCCTCCAATTTTATTTCCCAGGCACTAGATGTGTGACTTAGCCCCTTCTAGTCCCTAGTATTTTATATCAAGTCAACCCTTCTAACATGCAGTTTCTCACCTTAGATGTTCAAGAAAGATGCATCTGCATATGCACATGAACATGGGAGATGGAGGGTGTAAAAACAGGAAGAGGGGAGATGAGGTTTTTAAATTTAGGACCTTCTGTGAACCTGGTTATCCGGCCAATTTCAATGGCCCATTTCATCAGAACATCGGGTCCCTTCTTGAATTTGGGCATCTTGAAGATACTGGTTTGTGGGAAGGAGGGATAAGGGATTGCACCACATCAGTCATGAAAGGTCTATAATCAGCTTCTGGCTGCACACAAACAGCAGCGATTGCGGCTATCTGCTTCAATCAGAAGAGGACATAAGGAATAAGAGAAAAGTAGGTTAGATTGGCATTTTGATGGTGTCAATGATGATGAATGTGATTTATAATGCTGCCCATGGTTTCTGTGGTGTAAAATGGAATGGTTGTAGAACTCACACCCTCTCAGCATTTACATTAATTACTCACCACTGAGGACATGGATTGATGATCTTTATTAGTTTGGGAAGAGAGATTTTAGGTCTGATTCAGAGACAATGCTTTCTTTCTAAATATTCAAATGAAATTCATATGAAGAATCTTTAAGGTTCCTTTCTTCAAATTCCACCCACTGTAACTTGTCACCATGAAAACTGACGACTAAAGTAAAATATTTGACTTTCATGGTAGGATGATGTATTGTTTTTTCCTCCTCGAACACAAAATACCCACTTGCCCAACTGATGTCCATTAGACTATAAGAAATCATTTTCAAATATTTTTAAGCCATGTTTCTTATTAGTGTAAACTGAAATTGAGATCCGATCAGTTGTTCACTTAGTAATCTTTGATCCGGAGCAGTAATTTAAAGTAGACAATGTACCTTTCTCAGTTTCACAATGTTGGTAGGAAGAGATTCCCACAAGATGGTTTCTTGCGTATGTTTCTTGTGACTACTTATCAAAGAGGAAATCAGGCTGGGGCTCTGCTTCTTGGATGTTGAACCTTTTATCTCTCTTTCTTTAATGTTGGTTCCAACATAGTCTTTCCTTTGTTCTTAATGCAGCAAATTGGGTGTCCAAAGGAGTTGAGGGGCTTGCTTGTAATGCTAGGACCAATTATAATCGTTGGATCATTTTAAGATACTCCAAAATCAAATGTAAAACTACTTTGGTAGGAGTTGAGGGGCTGTCTCTACACCACCACCAGCTACACACAGCCTCTGCACTTCTTCTTCTTCTTTGCTTTTCCTCTATTTACTTCCTTCTCTTTCTTCTTCTTTTCCTTTTCTTGTTCCCTTCCTCTTCTTCCCCATCTCCTTCTTCCCCCACCATGCCCACCTTTCCATCTTATCTGCACCAAAGGTAAAAGACTCAACCCTATTGTAGATGAATGTCAACTGTTTAAATATATTTTTATCACATAAATTCCTGATAGAAACTCAACCCTGTTGTAGATGAATGTCAATTGTTTAAATATGTTTTTATCACATAAATTCTTGATAGAAACTCAACCCTGTTGTAGATGAATGTCAATTGTTTAAATATGTTTTTATCACTTAAATTCCTGATAGCTCCTATATATAGTGATGAATGTCACAAATCTTTTGCAGCCACTTGACTTTTTCCTAAATTGATAACTGTTTCTACTTCTCTTGGCAGACAAACCCTTTTACCACTTGATTTTTTCCTAAATACATAATCAAATATTTTTCTTCAGATTTTGATCATTAATCTCTGTGTAAAAAGGTTCACTGTCATCATTGGGTCCACCAGCAACTTGATCCCTTCCTACAATATATATCCAATATTTTCTATCAATGGATAGGATAAAGATGGCTTCAAATTTTGCACATTTCATTCTTGGGCATGCATTGGACCTTTGCTTTATTTATTCTGGCCCAAATATATATGGTACACAACTTGAGAGAGACATGTAACTCCATGACCCAAAAGGGTTGATCATAGATTTATTTTATTCTTGGGCATGCATTGGACCATTTGCTCTATTTATTCTGGCCCAAATATATATAGTACACAACTTCCATGACCCAAAAGGGTTGATCATATATTAAAGCTAGACCCTGTTAGAGGAAAACAGGGGGAAAAACTTTATTCTAAATTTAATTAATCTTTTACATCCAAAAGAGGCCTGACTGCAGTTTTTCATTCTTTAAATCTGCTCAGCTGTGAACTTAACCCATTTGATCATGAAAAACAGAAAAAGTAAAAAATAATTAAGCCTAATTAAACGTATGCATTAACTATATTATTAGTTATGTGCTCAATATTATGATACACTCTATTTCAATTAAATAATATCTTTTCTCTTACTTTAATTCTATATATATTCTCAATTTTGGGCCCGGGCAATGTAAGTTAGTGATGGTGTGATCACTTGATCTTGGGCATCTTGTTAATATGTCAATCTTGGGTTACTAGAGATAAACATTGGATAATATTGCGGTTATGTAAAGTAGATCCTCCACTTGGTATCATAACTTGGATTTCAAGTAGGCCGTCTACATCAAATCAAGGTATGGAGTTTGTTATTAAGAGTCTTCCTCTTTGTGTGTGTGTGTGTTTTATTTATTTTTTTTCTTTTTTTTTTATGATGCAGGACTATAGGATTGATAGAAACTTACATTTTACAAACTTCTTGGTTTTGAGACGTCAGATTCAACTAATAATATACTTATTGGAAGTCTTGTATCAAGTCTTACTTTCTTGTACAAATATTTGAGAGAGATTGTAAATGCATTTGTCACCACCATGCCCTTCTGAGAGAAAAGATGCAAAGAAAAAATTGGAGGACTAAATCTGGCAAAGCAATGTTTATCCTTTAATCCATGGTGAACGAGTAGAATTATCTTCATATTCAAGATATAGTTGGTTTTAAAAAACATATAGTTGGTTAAGAAATACTAAATTTACAGGTGCATGATGAGACCAATTTCAATAAGGAAGATGCCCTGTTTTTTGAAATATATATAAAAAAAAAAAAAAGGTGATGAAAGGGGGAGACTTTTGAGAAAAATGCGCACTTCAATCAAAATAAAATTTATGAGTTCAATAAAAAACTGTAAAATATGTTGATATATTATGATCACATGAAGAAGGATTCTTGACTGCAGTTTACATTTAATGTTGCAGTCTGCAATGGGGAGGAAGCATGAAGGTCAGAGTTTAGCTCTTATTACTACTTCTGTTAATGTTGTTCATACATTTGTTTGTATGGTCTCATACAGTGGTGGTTATAATATGAGAATGATTGGCTTGTTGTCTTTCATTGCTTTTATGTCAATAAATGGGCCACATATGCTATATTTAAGCCTACAAATAGCTTTTTAATGAATCAACACTTCAATGGTCCACACAATTTGATCGGTGGACTCTTTTGAGTCTCATGACATGCATTTTGGGCAGGGCTATTAATCATCTTTCTTAAATATATTTACCCTGATTTGGTTTTGGTGGGGCCACCATATGATATGCAATAGGAGGCATCTATCTTGTTTTATAGATTTTAACATCTATCTTGTTTTATTTATTACAGATCGAAATGGGAGATGAAGAGAAAATAAGAAGAAGCAACATTTTTTGGGTCGGTTTGGATGGCGCAGATCAATTTGAGGATGTTATATTTTATCGTGGAAATTGTTCGTTGTCTCTCCGTGATACATATCGAATATCACCTTTCAGTCACTGTTTCAATGTTAAATTGAGACCAACTATTATATAGATTTATGTTTAACATAATTTTATCTGTATCTTCAGTAAGAATTTGTGATGAGGATAATTGTTTCATTGCACTCAAATTCAATGAATTAATTTAATTTATGTTTTTAAATCGATGGAGTGTTATTTTCATACATGAATTGCTACTTAGAAATATGATTGTGATGATCTAATGATGACTTTGCATTAAAGATTTGTGAATGGATGATGAGATTATATTTGTATTGATTGGGTATCAAAACGTGAAAATTAAATATTTTTTGAAAATATTAAATAAATATTTTTTTTTCTAAAAAAGTATTATTTGTGGCGCTTTTATTACGTTGCAGATAACTCCATGGTAACAAAATGAAGATTATTTACGACATCACAAAAACGTTGCAACAAAATGATTATTTGCAACTTTATAAGAGCGTCGCCCTTAATGATTTATTAACGACTTTTTTGAATCGTTGCAAATATAAATTTTTGGTGACATAATTTTGCCGTTGTAAATAAATCCTTATCTGCGACGCTTATAATACGTCGCAATTGATACATAATTAGCAACTCTTTAAAACCGTCGCAAATACTCTCTCCTATTGCCACGCTGCAGTCTTTAGCGTCGCTAATCTTTCTACGACCACATTATTTGCGACCCCTTTGCGACGCTAAGGTTTTTGCGTCGCAATTACTTATTGCGACGCTTTTTTTTATTATCTATGACGCTTTTTTGGCGTCGCAAAAAAGCAAAATTGTAATAGTGTTATTTCATTCTTCAGATCATCCACATTCGGTACACACAACCGATCACGATAATACAATACTCCATTCACCATCTTGAAATCTGGACGTTCTGCGATATGGTCTACAATCCTCGCCAAATCTGGGTCTTGTAACTGACTGTCCTTGATCTTCTGGATAAAAGTAGCCTCTGACACTGTCATATTTGCTAACATTACACCCAATTCTTCATGAGCAAGAGCGTGGAGATTGCGGGGTTTGCGCAGAATCAGCAGTTTGGGCTAAGAGGGAATGCACTGACGTCGGGGCAAAAGGCGGTGCTCATTATGCAAATTCAGCCCCTGCGAATCATCATCAGCAGTAATTCCCGTTGGTGAGATGATCGTCATAGAGTCGCTCTGTACAAAACAGAGGAAGAACGAGAGAGATGAGAGAAATTTGGAGCTGAGGAAGGACGGTATTTGGTCAGTTTTGCTAAAATTTTATTCCATTCCAGACATCATTCTAGCGTACCAAATGCAAGAACAGGAATAAGAATTCCATTACTTGATTGATTCTTCAGTAAAACCAAACATTGGAATGGAAATGACTATTCCTGCCTCATTCCATTCCAAAATAATTCCACTCTCCATTTCATTCCTCCCCAAAACCATTCCAGCGAACGAAACGTTACCTTTGTCTCTTTCATAAATTGCCTGTAACTACTTTTTCTTATTATTTCAAAAGCAATCTTCCTTAAGGATCTGCTGATTTGGTTTTATCCTTTTTTTTTTAATAATATATGTGGATATGTTATGTGTGCCCATGTGACCTGGGCGGCAAAACGCCCAACCGGAATATGTGATATATGGGCATGCCCATGTTACCGGTAAGCCATCGCCCCACGTTCTACTTGGGAAAGACAAAAACCCTATTTCCTCTTCATCTCTGATCTCTCCTTCAGCATCCTTCTTCCCCTCCGGCAGCGGTTTGGGCACAGGTTTGGGCAAAACTATCTGCCTCATGTCATTCTCTTTCTCTGGCAACATTATGGTAGGTATTCCCCTCTCTCAATCTCTTCTCTCTTCTCCATCCTCTCTGACTCTCTCTCTCTCTCTCTTCTCTAAAATCATTGTTTGGTACTATGAATTGATAGAAAATGGACTATTTTCATATTTTTAGATACTCTCATAGGAAGTCTAGAATTGTTTAATTTTGATACTTGAACTATTGGATTTGTTTGAATTCCTATCTTTGATTTTTTATTTCTATATTTATTTATTTTTATAGGTTCTCTAGGCATTTGGTTGTTGGATAAGATTGATTGTTCGGTAAGAGCAGAAGACACCTTCAAATCAAGATCCAAAACTTGAACCTTTTTTGTGGGTTTTGGAAGAATCTAAGACATGAGTGTTTTTTTTTTTTTGCTATTTGTATGAATTTATTAAATTTGTTTCATTTTAATTCTTGAGAATATATATGGATTATTATTGGTTTTTCTCTAGATTAGATCTCCAACGTAGGGCTCGATACAGAAAAAAAAATATGCAAAACCCATTAGCTATTTTTTTTGCCAATTGTATATATCAACGTCTCCATGTAAAATCCATTGCCCATTTCTTATTTCTTACTAAAATATTCTACCATTAATTTAATTCGGTTGGAACAACTTGTTAGGTATTGACTAGGCATGTCAATAGGACGAGCCGGGCCTGGGCATGGGTTGTCCATTCCCATCCCGAATATTGGACGGGCCTGCTGGGGGTTGTCCAATCCAGACCCTAAATTGAGCGGGCCTATGTCAAATCCCATCCTGGCCCGGGTCCGGCCTGAGCTTTAGCACGATCTTGAACATAAGATCAACATTCTCTAATTATTCCTATACTGTCACCGGACTTTAAACCCTCCTCCTTTTTTCCGAGCTTAGGACTGGCAATGCACTGCAACAAGCAACATGGCGGAGTTCTTTTTTTTTTTTTTTTTTTTTGCCCGTGATAGTAGAAAATCAGAAAATCAATAGATGTGAGTATCATATGTTGGTGGAGTAATGTCTAGAAGAACTTAATAGACCCTTGAGGGGCCCTCTCCAAGACAGGAGCCTAAATTGCAAAACCGTGGCCTAAAATCTATATGCAGATACTACAATCACTTGTGATATGTGACCCTCCTCCTACTCTTTAAATCAGAACTAAAACTAATCTAATTTCATTGAAATGCTCAACTTCCTTTTTTCTTTCTTTTGTGATAAAACCAAGGACTGAGGAAGAAAGAAATAAAAGCTAATATTTGTTCTGCAACTCATTTTTCAGTATATTTCTCTCTGAATCCAAGCCCGTGAATAGTAGGAGCTCTGCTGCTAGTTAATGAAAGCAAATCATGATTTTTAAAGATGTTATTATTTTTATGATTGATAAAATATTGTAAATTCTAGCAGCAAAACAAAGAAATGAGATGTGAGGAAGAAAATAAAAGGCATCTACAACTTAACAACAGAGCAGCCACTACATGAATACATACTAGATCTAGTAGAACGTCTTTATGAGGGCAAAGTTATAAAAATAACCCTCTTAATTAGCTAGTTTTTTACTATTTGCGGGCGGGCCGGACTGGACCTAGACGGGCTAGGAATGCTCTGCCCATTCTCAGTCCCATATTGGTCAGGCTTTCAAATTGATTGTCCAAGCCGAGCCCGCTGGGCTCAAACTTTTAAAAAGCCCCATGTTTTCTGGCTTGGGCCAGGCCAGGCCGGGCCGGGTACCTATTTCAATGGACTAAATTGATAGGCCTAGTATTGACCACCACCCACCTCACCCAAATGAAAATCCTGAGTCTGCCACTAGTTGGGTATGCCATATAGACTTATCTCTTACAGGTTTGAGAGTGGTTCATACCAATCTGGATGATTGATCAGTAGGACCTTAACCCCACATGCTTTCAAGAGCGACCATGTCATTTTGTATGTGTGCTAAAGTTATACATGCTATACCTTAGGAACTCACTTGCAAACATGGCAATCATTGGTGGGAAAGGTTTTAATGTTTCTTTACAAGCTATTTGTATTAAGAAAATGAGAAGCATCAAGTGATGTATTATATTGGATTCCTTTTTTTTTTTTTTTTTTTTCAGCTATCGGAGGGTTCCCACCCCTTTGGGCTGGACTAATCCCTCCAGGCCTAGAGGGAAGCTGGGTAAACTCCCATGTAGCCCCAGTGTCGTAGTGCAATTTCGAATCTACGACCTCCGGGTGCAAACTGTGGTCTTAGGCCAACTGAGCTACCCCTTGGGGTTTATTATATTGGATTCCTTAAGTTGGTCTAAATCCCAGTGATTAGATAAACCTGCTATTCAAAATTTACATGATCAATTCAGGGGCCTATAAGATTTTGATAAATATCAAATTTTTGCTTGTGGCAATTCTTAGGGGATAGTGTATGCGCATAGTTATACTTAGGGCCGTTTAGATGCATAAGAAAACACAAGAAAATAATATTTTTTAGAATATAATTTTTCATTTTTTAAATAAGAAAATCTTGTGTGTTTTGTAATTGAAGAAAAATTTGAAGAAACGATTTTTTTCTTTCAAAAATCTCAATATTCTCTCCTACAGCTCCCCTTTTAAAAAAACTTTCTACAAGATAAGAATCTTTCAAAATGACGATTACAAAGTGGTAGAGTAAAGTAAAAACTTTAGTTCAACAAATTCATCATAATGTGTATGTTTACGCATATGGTAAAGTAAAGTAAAAGTAAGTCTCACAGGATGGTAAATATGGGGTAAAGTAAAGGTGGGATAAAGTACATTGTGAAGTAAAGTGGGAAGGAATGGTAAAGTATTTTTTTTTTTACTTTACTTTATCACATTTTATCGTAGTTTTATATGGTAAATAAAAAGTGACTTGTTTATGGGTGTGGTAAAGTAAAATAAAGATTGATGTCATATCATGATAAAAGGTGAGGTAAAATAAGGTCAGATGAAGTATGTGGTAAAGCAAAGTAAGAGAACGTTATAAAGTAGTTATTTTTTCATTGACTTTACTTTACTATACTTTACCATGGTTTTATGTGATAAAAGAAAAGTAACTTATGGTAAAAACATGAAAGTTAAATTTCACTTTACCACATTATTTTTTATCCAGACATGGTAAAATACATATAAATTAAAATATTTAATAAAAAAAATATTCTTATAATGTAATTTACTTTAATCATAGCACCTTCCAAACATCTCAATTTAAAATATGTAATATTCTTAAAAAATTGCCAAACGGTAAAAATATTATACTATTATAATATTACATTATTGTATTCTATACTATTTTATTCTTACAATATTTAAACCTGTAAATATTTTATTCTGTAAACATCCAAACGGGCCCATATGGTGCCATGTAGCACCACAACTTGAGTATTCTTGGCTCAATTCAGGGGCCTATAAGATTCTGATAAATATCAAATTTTGGATTGTGGCAATTTTTAGGGGATAGTGTATGCTCATGCTTAGTCATATAGAGCCATGTAGCACCACAACTTGAGTATTCTTGGCAAAGTAATGATAAGATCATCTCTTAAGATTTTGCCCCTTATTTATATAGGGCGTAGTGTTGGAAATAGGTGGGCCTCTATGATAGGTTTCAAAAACTTTTGACTAACTTGATCCAGTGATCAACTATCCAGAAGGCTATAAAACCCAATCTAGGATCCATGTCCTCAATCTCAGCCATCATGATCAGTAAATAAACCTATCAAGAAGATAGAATAGCAACCAACAAGCATCCATAAAAATCTACAACATGTAAGGAAGTAGATTATACCTTTGGAGTTCGGTTGTGCTCTAATGGAGAAGTTGCGTCTTTCTTTGATGGTGAAACTCTTTCACGTATCAAATAGGAATCTCCAAGACCTTTTGATCTTTCACGCTATGACCCACTATCAGATCTTTTTTCTCAAGAAGATTGGTGAAAACTTCAAGAGAAAATCCAATAGAAACTCCAAGGAACTAAAAAAGAAAGAGAGGAGAGAAAATTGTGCAACACTTGTGCAAAGAGGAGGGCTGGGCGTGTTCTCTATGTTGGACGTCCAAGAGGGATTAATTCCCTTATTTATAGCACCTTAAGCCTCCTCTTTTCCTATTTGAAATAGAAGTTTAAACTCCCATTACAAATTAATTAGTAACTTTCTCCCTTTCTAATTGCTATAGAAGTCTCAATTCCACAACAATTAGTAAGTATACTATTACTACTATTAGAAGTTTTACTTCAAATAGAAATAGTAACTTTCTAATTCCTTCCTTTTGGAGTTCAACTAGGATTAGCATTTTTCAAATAACTTGGGCTAGCGTGGGGACCACTAGGGATTCGATCCATAAAAAGCTGGCTCCAACTGGGACACCGCAACCCCACATCTGATATGCAATCCGGGCCTACAATTAATTGCAAATAACACCACTAAATAAATGCAATTACACTCCAATTTTAGGAATAAATTACAAAGAAGACCCTAAACTTCCCGATCACCACAAGTAGGCCCCTCTATCAATATCCATGGATTAATTGGATCAAACATGTCCCTTCCAATCTTAGATCCACATCTTATTATCCTTGAGCCCCAATTAATTACAGTGATCATCAGTACCATCCAATTAACTCTTAATCGAGATGGGTGCGCACTTACTAATGACAAATCCATTAATTGACATAAGGGGATAATATAGATAGATTCCATCTTGACCATTAGATGTTCCCACAGTCGAACTGCCACATACCTAAGACATCGAGGTGTTGACCTATATTTGGCCTCACTCATTGGTGACTCAAAAAGCAAATGAATAGATAGAAACTTGAGTTCATCAATGTCTCAAGATTGAAAGCCTATTGCTAGGGAATTATGAGAGCAAATCTTAAAATCGAGACAGTATTCCATAAGGTGCTTCTCATAGTCTTTCAATACATCTAATGTACCAGCACCTTGATCCAAAATCTTACATTCTGATGATCGAGACAAATTACACTATCTCATAGTGATCAAAATGCTACAACCTTATCAGATGAGATGCCCAGTTTCATCACTGGTTGTGAAGATATTTAAGTATAAGATTTGTGATACATGTCTCCCGTGTGTGGATCTCATCCATATACATATATCACATTTAATATACTAATGGGACCCGATTCAACTCATGAACCATTATGTCATATGTATTGGTCATGTACATAAAGTAATAAAACACCATTCATCTCATGAAAGAAAAGCATGATTTTATTGATAGAAAACGAAAATAATCAATTTATTACATCAACTGATAGATTGAGTCCATACAATCTAACAAGTAGATCTAGTATGATGAACTCACCAGGACTTACTTGGGGCCATGACCATCATGGTGAAGGTGGGGGATGGAAAAGTCTCAAAGATACCTATTGGCATGCAAAATATGAGGCTCATTAGATCATTTTAACTATAAATTATTATTATTAATTTTTAACTGAATCCAACAAAAAATTGGCCAAATTTTCAGATGGGGGAGGAGAGATAAGATTATGAAAGAAGTTTGATTGATGAAAGGTGCACACAAGTGGGGCCCATAGAACTCTCCTTGCACAGTTTACCATTCCTATTATGGACAACTATGCAACTAAAGAAGAAAAACACGTAACAATTAGTGGGGACCATACTCTCCTTGGATAAAAAGAAGAATACGACCCATCAACCAAATCATGGGTCAAATCAATTTCTCTTCCAATTCATGGACCATGTTAAAATGAAGGGAGAATTTCAAACAAGTATAAAAGTTTTTCCTGATTTTTAAAATATTTACAAACAAATTTAAATATTTCAAAATAGTATAAAAGTTATTCATTAATCTTTCAATCAAGTCCACTCCAGTAACTTCCGGCGACTTTTCATGTATTTTTTAAAATGACGAAAATACCCTTAATGAGAGCACGTAAGAAGGATTCTTGTGTTTTGAAAATCCCTCAAAAAAAGTATCAAACTTTTACCTAAAACTTCAAAAGATTACATAACTTTTTGCTCATTTTAAAAAAAGTACACCACAAATTGATTATTTCAAAAAAGTATAAAAGTTTTCCATAGTTGTTTCAATCAAGTCCTCACCATTGTTTCAAATTGATTATTTTAAAGGGGCATTCGACGACGGGTCCCTCAACATTTCACTTTATGGCCTTAGATCCACAATCTTTTTTCATAGTGTGATAAGTCCTTTTTCCAAATTTAAAGATCTAAAATGTCTAATTTACCATTTCATTAAATCATATCCCATGATTGGTGGGATATCCCATTAATAATGGTCAGCTACCATTTAATTGGCCACGATTAATGGAATCCCATTAATGAGATTTTCAAATAAATTCTAAACACTCACAAATAAATTTCAAAATAACGCAAATAAATATCAAAAGAACGCAAATAAATTTAAAAAGACGCAAATAAATTTTAAAATATCCAAATAAAGTTCAAAAAATATAAATAAATTTCAAAAGATGAAATTCAATTTCAAAAGATCCAAATAAATTTAAAAAAATGTAAATAAATTTCAAAAGATGAAAATAAATTTCAAAAGAGGTAAATAAAAATTAAAAAATAGAAATAAATTTAAAAAATAAAAATACATTTGCCAAATCTAAGATAAACCAATTTTTCAAATTTCAGAAAAATTTGCCAAAAACCCAAGTATTTTTGTCAAAACTCAGTTAAATTTATTTCAAAAAATACAAATAAATTTCAAAAGACATAAATAAAATTAAAAAACACAAATAGATATAAGAAAATGTAAATAAATTTGACAAAAATACAGAAAAATTAGTTAAAAACTCAATTAAAAATTTCAAAATGGAGATAAATTTGTCAAAAACGCAGCTATTTCAAAAACTAGAATAAATTTACCAAAAACTCAGATAGATTTGTTCAGAACTCAGATAAATTTGTTCCAGAACTCAGATAAATAGCCAAAAAGTCAAATAGATTTGTACAGAACTCAGATAAATTTGCGCAAAATCCAAATAAATTTGACAAAAATAATAAAAAACTCGGATAAATTTGACAGAAATTCATATAAAATTTATCAAAAACTCAGATAAATTTGACAAAAACTTAAATAAATTTGATAAAAACTCAGATAAATTGCATAAAACTTAAGATAGATTTGCCAAAAACGATATAACAGCCCTGATTGAAATTCAGGCTATTAGATGCAAAACCAAAGAACACTGTCTTCTTAGGTTCGAATTGCACCAAGTATCTCTTGTCGTTCATCTGTCTCTTTCCATCCAACCAAAGAACCTTTCTCATATCAATGAAATAAGAGGAGAAGTTGAGTGGTAGAAGAGAGGAGAGAGAGAGTGGGAGAGAGAGAGAGAGAAGAGGAGAAGATGGAGATGAAGAAAGGAGAGACCATAATCCTTTATCCCTCTCCAGGCACAGGCCATCTCATCTCCATGGTAAAGCTTGGAAAGCACATTTTAGAGCTCAATCCACCTTTCTCCATCACCATCCTCATCGCCCAAACCTCTTTTAACGTCGGCTCCACCGCTGCTTACGTCTGCAGCGTGGAGTCATCCTAACCCTCCATCATCTTCATCCACCTCCCTCACATCTCCCTCCCCATAAACGACTCCACCTCCCCACACCACGAGGCTCTCATCTTCTGCCTCAACAACCCCCTCGTCCACCAATCCCTCCTCTCCCTCTCCCTCTCCTTGTCCGTCCTCGTCATCCTCTACGACCTCTTCTACCACCCTGTTCTCTATGTCGCTTCCCAACTCCACATCCCCTGCTTTTGCTTCTTCACATCCGATCAAGCAGTCGTGGCTCACTTTGAATATCAATCCGGAACTGAGAAACCAGATCCTTTTGAGACTTGTAGAAGTCCTCTTTGTTTCCTTCAGAAAATGGAACCAAATTTGCAACAATCTGATCTCTCTATTACAATCAACTGCAACTCCGGTCTGCGCTGCTGTCTTCATGTCGTCGAGGAAGAAACATGATTTTTTCGGCTCCTCCTAGCAAACAGAGGCACGATTTGGGTGGCATCTTGTTGATTGAAGACACATTCAAAGAAGAAGAAAAGAAAGAGAGAAGAGAAAGAAATAAGTAAAACAAGAATAAGAACATTTGTGTGGGCATGTTGGGGTTGGGGTTTAAGACACCCCCACTGCCAGAAACCACCCACATCCGCATCTTGTTTTTTTGGCTAAATCCCACACAGCCAAGGACAACTGTGCGTAGAAATAACAAAGGGACGATGGTGTTGAGTTCTATGCATAGAAATAACAGAGGGAGAATATAAGATTTTAAAATTTTAAATTTCAAAATTTTATTCCTAAAAAGGTTGAAAAGGGCAAATCAGTCACGGAATATGTGATCATACGAACGTAGGGACTTCCGGCTACAAAATATTTAGCTGCGTGGACCCGAGCTCTTAAACAGAAATTGTGTGGACCAGAGCCTCTAAATGTTCCACTTTAGAGACCTATCACTAATTTACTCTATTTTAAAATACAAAAATCCTTCTTCGTTGCTTCCATTAAGGGTATTTTTGTCATTTAAAAAAAATACATGAAAAGTCGCTAGAAGTTGCCGAAGAGGACTTGATTGAAGGATTAATGAAAAACTTTTATACTATTTTAAAATATTCAAATTTGTTTGTATTTTTAAAAATAAGGAAAAACTTTTATACTTGTTTGAGATTTATCCTAAAATAAATTAACCCAATGACCCTACCAATGCATGAGATAACAAACGACACACAGTGACACACACAACACATGCATATCGGGTTAGTTTTCCGAAAGGTGAAAAAGATGAGCCAAGCCGTCCGCAGGTGACCAAAAAGTGAAGTTTGTGCTGTGTCTAGTGAAGGAAAGAAGCACCCATGGCATGATTAATGTGTCGGTATGAGTGCCCCTCTCGGCTCTGGCTCTTTCCCACAACAACCCCTCACTTGCTGCTGCCAGTTCCCCCCTACAACAACGAAAACAACATCACCACTCAAAACTCAATTCACTCGCGCGACTCCTCCAAGTCGGAACATTTTTTCTTTCCTTCACAAAATAATTTCTACATCTTCATTCACTACCACCACCATCCCTGCGTCTCTCTCTCTCTCTCTCTCTTCCTACGCTTTCCCACCAAAACCCTAAAAATAAATATTTCTCTTTGCGGAAACCCCCCCCCCCCTTGATGAATCGAATGCGTTTGTGATTTTTTTTTCTCCCTTTTCATTGGAAGAAGAAGGAGAAGAAGAAGAGGAAGAGGATGGAGTTGGATTGGTTCTTCTGGAGCATAATCGGCGAGGAGCAATCCAGCTTGGTAGGAGGAGGTGAATTTCAGAGGTAGAGAGCCCATGGATGCTGAGGCTTCTAGTCTTGGATTGAAAGACAAACCTCCTCATGTACTGGCGGCTACTACGAAGGAGGAAGTCGGCCCGTCTCGGCCCACATGGAACCCTTGCTGTTATGCTTTTGGCCCTTATCTGCCACCGTCGACCTCTTATGCGGGAACTTCACAGCCACAACAGAGATCATCATCATCATCATCCAGTTCTCTGCGGGTCATCGTGAAGAGGCCTGTACGTATTATAAAATTACAATCGTCATTCATCATCGTAAATTGAGTTAATACTTGATAGTGGGTTATTATTGCATTTGCTTGTTGAATTGCTTCTCTCTTTGATCGAGCCATTCACTTGCTTCTTGTTTGGTGTGCTATATTGTGCCATTTGGGTACAAATCTAAGAACATGCTATGTGGGATTGGGAATGGGTGAAATTATTCATGTGCTGTTCTTTTCTGGATTAGGTTTTTAATGCTTTATGCAGTTTTGATTTAAATAAATGCTTTCATTTCTCAAGATGTTACTCTGTTTCTTGATTACTATAAAATTTTATATGCAATATCAAAATTTCATCATAGAAAAGCAAAGGGAGCTGAATAGAGGGCTTCCTGTTTGTTAGTTTCGAAATATAACTGTTTTGTCAAACAATATTACAGAACCTAAAGAGAAAAAAGGTTTAGTCCTAGTAATTTAACTTCGATCCTTTATTAGAGACTTCTACATGCACAATGTGTTCTCCCTATTGTAATTGTTAGAAAGTGAGAGGATAATTTATAGTAATATATTACATACTTTTATTTGCTTATGCTATTAGCATTTGAAGGGGCTCCCTTTCATAGCTTGTGTCAAGACGTGTCTTTTATATTGTAGTAAGTAACTCAACCCGGCAACGTTTAGCTGCTGCAACAATGGGCACCCTCCAGTGTGTTTTGATGCATTGTTAATGGGTAGTTATGGAGATCAGGAGGCCTTGTTTAGAAAGGAGCAGCGTGCTTATACCTCAAACCCCAACTTCCTACAAACACACACCCCCATACACAACCCCCACCACCCCACAAAAAGGAAAAAAGAAAAAAAAAAGTAGCAATGCTGTTGTAAATTTTTTTTTTCGTGGTTGGATGTTATTATAGAAGTGCGAGTGTGTAGGGTTGAAAATGCACCAAAGTTAAATGAGGGAGATTTGAGACTTGAAATTTTTTTTAATCTGTGCAGCTAGTTGCAAGACTAACCAAGGACATAGTAGAGACATACCAGATATGCAACCCGGCATTCAAGTATTCTGAAGCAATAAATCTAAAACGGTTCCTTACAAACCCCTCTGTTGGAGTGCTGAATGACGGCTTTGATAATGCAAACTCAGATCTCATTTTGACTGTGAACTTTGTCTTGGTCAATGACAGCTCACAACCACAACAAAGGTTCGTCTTTGTTGCTTTATCCTTTATGGCCATCATATTTCCATCTTCTAAACTTCAGTAGTGTTCTTTAATGCTGTGCCTTTGACAATGCATAAAAATATATATGCTTTCAGAAAAATCTGAGAATGAAATTTGCGTTTGGTTTGTCACATTTTTATTCACTGTGTTTGGTAAACTTTTCATTTTTAATGTTCCACTTAATGCATTGCCAGTCAGTATTATCTTCTTAGATTTTGTCAGGAAATCTAGTGTATGTTGCTCACATACCTGGATTGCAAAACAGTTTCCTTCCCTCGAGGTCTTTAAGTTTAGATTCAAACTTGATACTCGAGATATGTAGACAATTTTGAGTTCTCATTTGATCCAGGGGGGCATTTCAAGACTGCAAACGGGGGTTATGATCTATGATGCCCAGATACGGACACGGGTACGGATACGGGACACGGGAACGAGCGTCCGATACGTAAAGTTCAAAATTTTAGGATACGGATACGGGTACGACATTCCTATAAATATATAAATATAAATATTTGGTTAGGGATTTATTTTAGGTGGAATGCTTATTTTATCTCAATTTAAAGCTCAAATATTACAAGGCCCACTGTTTGTTTCAAATTTTCAATGAGGTGGGCCTCACAATACAATATCTCAGCATAGAAAAAGAGAAAATGAGAAAAGTGGGCCGAGTGGCTAATTGGATAAGTAGCCCAACATTAAAAAGAGAAGAAAAGAAAAATGGGCTGAGTGGTTGACGGGCTCAGTAGCCCAACATAAAAAAAGAAAGAAACAAAACAAGCCCAACGGCCCATACTCGTTTATAAGAGCGATGTATTCTTTTTTCCCCTTTCGTTGGCATCTCTAGGGCACGAACGAATGAGAAAAAAAAAACGAAGAAAGAAGAAGAAGAAAAAAGAAGAAAGAAAGAAAGAAAAAAGAACAGAGGAAGAAGAAAAGAAGGAATACCTGGCACCTGAAGGTCGAAGTAGCAGCGGCAGCAACAGTCGAAGTATGAATGGAAAGTAGTCGAAGCAGGAGCCCTAGTCGAAGCAGGTGGGTCTCCTCCTCCTCCTCTTCTTCTCTTTTGTTTTCCTTTTGATCAAACTAAGAGAGAGACAGAAATTGGCCAAAATGAAAAATCTGTTGAAATATTGGGCGAAAAATAATGCAAGCCGTATCCTAAAATTGGCCCCCCGTATCCGAGCCGTATCTTGCCGTATCCCGTACCGGTATCTGTATCAGACTGTATCGGTACGGGTACCACAAGTAATTTGCAGTATCCGGGTATCATAGGTTATGATCCTATACTCCTAGATCTCAGGTATTTTAACGACCCTTTCATTAAACCTTCTACCAAACACCTGGTGTTCCCAAAGTTTGGTTTCCAACCTTTTTATTGAAAAGGAAAAAAATTTCATGTACCCTCCAGTTGATGCTTCTCTGTATCTTGAACATGTGGGATCACTGAGCTGTTAATCAATTATTTATCATTGTAACTTTGATGGAGTAAGAAGTTGCTATTTGGGGACAAAAAAACCCTATTAAAGGGAGTAATAAGCTCTTTTAACTTAAGTTGGTAATTGCTTCATCCTTAGGGCTTCTTTGTGTCACGAGATTAAAACATGCACTGCTAACAGAACCTTTTGACTAATCTTTTTGAGGGGAGAATAAGTTAATCGTGGTTTAAAAGCTTGATCTGACTGTCTGTTTATAACTATCAAGGCTTTCAGTTCAACATGGATGATATCATCCAGTGGGCTTGATTTCTCAATTTGCCCAATTGGCATGCCATTTAATCTTGCATCAGATCCTCCTACGTGCTTGTCTATTGACTATTGCCCTCCATAAGAAATAAGGAGGAGAGGATGCATGCATAGAAATAGCTGAACTTTGTACTTATGGAAGCACTTAAAGATAATCATGTGTTTTTTTACTTGCCTAGTTTCCTTTGATAGTGAAAGTTTTTATATATATATATATATATCATGTGTCAGCTCAGTATTATATAATCCTCCTAGTCCTAGCTGGAGCCATTGACCTTTGCTCTCATATCTTAGGTACATTGTTAAAGATATTCTCGGTCAAGGGACGTTTGGACAAGTTGCAAAATGCTGGGTTTCCGAAACTAATAGTTATGCTGCTGTGAAGATCATTAAAAACCAACCTGCATACTATCGACAGGCACTTGTTGAAGTAGCCATTCTGACAACAGTAAACTGAATTTTCTCTGACATTTTTTTTAAATTTATCTGAAGATGCCTTTATGAGTTTCTTTCTTCTGGCTGAATCTGCAATTCTGCCTACCTTTTGTGCAGTTAAATCAGAAGTTCGATCCCGATGAGCATCACATAGTTCGTATCCTGGATTATTTTGTATATCATCGTCATTTGTGCATTTCATTTGAAGTGCTTGGCTCAAATTTGTGAGTTACCCTTATTTCATACCAGCTTGAAAATGATTTTCTTCAAAATGGCTTTATATTGATCTAGTAAAAATGTGACACAGTTTGCTGCAAGAAAATCTCTTAAAACTTATGTTCAAGTTCTCTTTATTGGTGTATTCCAGTAACCCTATTTTCCTACCATTCAGATATGAGCTTATCAGGGCGAATCATTTTAGAGGGCTGCCTCTGAGCATTGTCCAGTTGTTCTCGAAACAGGCATTGCTTTCAGATTAATTCATGAATAGGTCGTAGTTCTCATTGTTTTCTGTTCAGAATTTGGGCGGGCTGCTTATTTTTCTTTATTTTATTTGGTTTTGTAGATCTTACATGCACTAGTTGTCATGAAAGAAGCTGGTATTATACATTGTGACCTGAAGCCAGAAAATATTCTTTTGTCAACAAGGTGAACTATAATTACTATTGATTGTAAGTCGGGTTAGATGTCTCTCTCCGTATATTTTACTTTATTTTAATGTATCATCCTTAACTTGCAGTGTTAGGATACCAGAAGTTAGAATAATTGATTTTGGGTCGGCCTGCATGGAGAATAGGACAGTTTACTCCTACATACAGGTCTCTCTCTCTCTCTCTCTCAAAAATACACATATATATTGCAAATTTTGTCTGATTGCCACACTGATGTGTCTGTATATAGGATGCATCAGAGATTCTATGCTACTGGTAGTTGTTTCTTGTTTAATATATTTTTTTTTCTTTTTCTTCTATAGAGCCGTTACTACAGGTCACCAGAAGTTGTTCTTGGATATCAGTATCCTTTTGAAATGAAATTTAAAATTTATTTGTATCTGCCTGTTTTGATTAGTGTAATTTCAAATCCATTATGGTCCATCTTCTGTTCTGATTGCATGTGTTGCCTAAATCTGCAGTTTATGCTTCTTTTTATGTGGTTTTCCTTTGATTGTGTTTCCTGACATTCTGATTTGCATCCGGTTTCCTGCATGGGTTTAATAGTCTTTTTGAAATTAGGTTAAGACCAATACAATGGGCTACTGTTATTTCAATTGTAATGGTTTGATTGAATTCCGGAAACAGAGTGCAATATGGGATGGCTTTTTGAAATTAGGTTAAGACCAATGCATTAATGGGCTACTGTTACTTCAGTTATAATGTTTTGAATTTGAATTCCAGAGACACAGTGCAATATGGAACTAGCACAATAACCCTTGCTAAACACGGGCTTACTGATTAAATTTGTAGCAATATGTGTAAAGATCAATTAAAAAGAAGTTCAAATCACGTAAAATAAAAGAATATTAAAATTTACTAACAAATACTTACTAACAAATTTTACCATAAACGATTTAGTATAGATAGAGCATAAAATTTTAAACAAAGAATAAAAGAATTGAGGTACCTCTTTTCTGAATCCAAGAGTCTAGTGTAGAAATGAAGTAAGAGAATTGATGTGAGAAGGAAAGAAGAATATGTTGAAAAAGGGTACAAGAGATTGGTGATGGAACCGACGTTGTTGAGAAGAGTGAAACGTGTGATAAAGACTTGAGTGGTTTCATGATGGAAGTGGGACTGTGGGAGGAAAATGTGGGTAAGTCATAGAGAGTAGTTATAACTAATAGTCAAAATTAGAAGTTACAATCAAAATTAGCTTGAAAACCCACTGCTTTAATATATTATAATGGTTTTGTGAGGAGCGAACCTCGATTTTAATGGTTTTTATAGTTCTTTCTAAATTGCTGTAGACACAAACAGAAGCTGAGTATATTTATAGAAAGCCAATATAACAGGAGTTCCCATGAAGTTTTAGATTTCATCCATGCACTCGTTCAGGCACAGCTGAATCGGTTATGTGTGGTATCAGTTGCTTTCAGGATGGTTAAAGTTAACTATCGATGGAGCAGCTTGAGGAAGCCTGTACCCACAGGTATTTGGGGTATTCTTATGGACAAATCGGGAGCTGTAATGCTAAATGCTAATCTTTTCACAACCAATTGGTTTGAAGTAATTTAATGAGATGGTCTTTGTTGCCACTTGCCACTCTAGAAGTTAGGGGTGTACATAGGTATCTGAACATCTGAAATCTCCAGACTACAAGAGGGGAAAAAAAGAAACGGAAAAAGTAAACAGTTATGTAACCTACTTTTGGATTTGGGAGAAATTTGGATCTGGATACAGATCCATGTGTACAGCATCAGTGAGATTTGGATCTTAATCCAGACCCCAATGACATAGGTATCTGAATATTTGAAGTCTCCAGACTCAAGAGGGGAAAACATGTTGAGAAATTTGGATTTGGATGCAGATCCATGTGCATAGCATTTGCTAGTTTTTGGATCCGAATTTAGATCCCTGTGTTCCAACACAATCATGTTTTGGAATCTACAAGAGCCATGTGTTTTAACTTCATTCATTAATGTCATCTTTGGCCCACCCCATCTCCTCAGGGTTCGTCAACTTGCAAAGTGAAACTTTTCCTCATTAGCGCCATTGTTGACCTGTATTGGACATGTCCAAACCATCTCAAATGAGTCTCTTTATTCATCACCTATGATGCTACCCCTAAATGCTTCCGAATGTGCTCATTTATAATTTTGACTTTCCTAGTTTTACCATATATCCATCTCAACATTCTCATCTTTGCTACAATGATTTTTTTACATGTGTTGTTCTTGATTGACCAACATTCTACTCTATAGGTCATAGCTAGTCTAATAGTGTATTGTAAAATTCTCCCTTCAATCTTGTTTGTATGCGCCAATCACAAAGCACTCTAGAAGAAAAGTTTCCACCTCAACCATCAAGCTCTTATCCTATGTTCAACATCATCCTCAATGTTTCCATCCTTAATAATTATAGAGCCAAGGTATCAGAAGGATTCTCTTTCTGGTCTCTTAAGTCTTGATTCTCACATGATCTCTTTACACATCCCCAGTGAAGTCCCAATTTATATATTTTGTCTTTGTACAACTTATTTTAGAGTCATTGGATTCTAAAGCCTCTTTCCATCTCTCAAGTTTCGCATTCACTTCAATTCTCAATGCATCCACCCACACTAGTCACTGTATCATCAACAAACAACATACATGAGGGTACCTTCTCTTGATTATGAGCACTTAGCTTGTCCATAATTGTGTAAAAAGATAAGGGTTTAAAGTTGACCCATTATATATATATATATGTATGGGGAATTCCACAGAAAGCCCCTCCTTAAGAGGGGCGTTTTTTCCCCTCTTCTTCTGTCCAATGCGAGTAAGCCACGTCATGGAACCTTTTATTGGTTTAAAACGCAGCTCGAGAATCCTGTAATTTTTCTTTCTTCTCCTCTCCTCCTCCCACTGTCCTGCTACCTACTTGTTTTTCTTCCCCACCTTCAGAAGCCTCTCTTTCTTCTTCTTCTCTCCGTCTCCCACCCTCCTGCTGCTTGCTTCTTCTTTTTTAATTTTCTCTTCTTCTTTCTTCTACTAGCTTTCTTCTTTTCTCCAATCTTCCAAACACAAGAGGAACTTATGATCATTTCAGTCTTCTACTTCTGCCATTTACCACCCCTTCTTTTTAATTCTTCTTCTATCACTTCGAGAGCCCATTCTGTATTTTTATCTAAAATGTCCCTCTAAAACAGAGTGCCGCCTTCTTGTCATGGCACTTCCCAAGCATATTTCTTCTTGGCCCTTCTTATTCTTCCTCATGCAGCCATGAGCCCTGATTCCATGATCTGTTTTCCGGTAAGCAACCTTCTTCTTCTTCTTCTTCTTCCATGACATCACCCTTGGCGACCAAGTTCAAATCTTCAGTAATTCTCTATTCTTCTTTGATTCAAGCAATTGGCTTTCTTCTTCTTCCTGCTTGTCATGACCCTCTGCCAATCACATCTTCTTCTTCTTCTCATTCTACAGATCATCTTCTTCCACTTCATGGTCCTAAGATACAAGCCATGGCCTTATTTAGATCCCATTACTATGCTACAACAATCTACCGAATTGGCCCACCTCTGATTTATCACTGCAATATTCGGGCTCACAAGAAATTCATGATGGTCCTCAGTGGGGCCCAGTTAATCCTCATCTTTAGGACTATGCTAGAACAATCTATAGAATTAGCCCCACCTCCAGATTGATCCCTACAAGATTTGGATTCACAAGAAAATCTGTTCACAAGAAAATTGGCCACCTCAGATTCATCACCTCGTGATTGGAATTCCTTGAACTCATGATGGTCCTATGTGGGGGCATTTATGAGAAATCCACAGTGGTGAAAATAAATGACCCCACATGGGCCCTCACCATATTTCATTTGAACAGGAATAGGCCCACAGTGAAATTTGGGATAAAACAATGATCTAACACTGGGTTCTGATGGTGGATTTGGTGGGAAATTTCACTACGATATATTAATTTAATAGTCGGTCATAATGCTATTGGAATGAAATTCGGTAAGGGACTATGAAAGAATGGTGAACAAATTTTAAGTGGTTTAGATTATTGTAAGTGGGCCTGTTTATCTACCTCAAGAATCTCTTGTGAGACAGTAAGGAATTGCAAGAAGTTTTCCTTTCCAGTTTAAAGCCATGGTGATCTGACGAGAAAAATGGGGCCAACAGTAAGAAAGTTGTTTCTTTCCCATTCACAGCACACCGTGTGAATAGGTTGCAATGAGAATAAATGCTATGAAATTAGCATTGATCTTGATCTAGTAGGACCCCACCAAAGTATTTTTTTAGGAATTAGAATTGGGCCCCACCAATCTATTTTTCATGAATTAGCATTGATCTTTTTGCTTTTTTGGATTTAGCATTGATTTAATTTCACTTCATTCAGATTTAGCGTCATCAATAGATTTCATGTGTGGCCCCATTATAGCTTCAGTTGATAGACGTCCTCTAAGTTGGATATTGAGATTAATGCTACTATGCTAGTTATCCTTTCTAAGTGGATAAGAATAACAACTCATCAAGTCCCACCCTTCTTTTCCTGAATGGAAATCCCACCCTCAAAATTTGTATGAAATGAAAATCTCCCATATTTGTAGGAGAAAACAATTTAAGTGGAACCGCCCAGGCTACGTTGGGAGCATTAAATGATGCCTTTCACGTGGTTGTTTTTTACGGGATGAGAAAAGGGGTGTTTCACTTTTGAAAATGCCCGGGCGCCATATAGACCTCCCCTATATATATATGTGTGTGTGTGTGTATATATATATATTGAGAATATTCATGTGCATCCATCCCTCACCATAGGGTGAGGGAATAAATGGAAATTTTCAAGTACAAAAGTGAATTTTCAAGTACATAGGGTGAGGTACACTTCCTTGTCTTCATGTGCAAAACGGAAAAATGCCCTCACCCTATGGTGATGGGATAGATGCACATGAATGTCCCCCATCTATCCCTCACCATGTGTGGTGAGGGACACCCCTTTTTGGGAAGTTTCAAGTACAAAAGGGCTTTTGTACTTTTTGAGAAGATCCCCTTTTATACTTGAAACTTCCCAAAAAGGGGTGTCCCTCACCATACATGGTGAGGGATAGATGCACTTGAATACCCCCCTATATATATAAAAGTTATCAGGTGCGCAAGGTGAGAATGGAAGTTGGGGCCCACATGGGGATGGAGCTGGGGGGATTTAAAGATCTGGTTGTGGCCTTCCTATGTACAAAAAATCAGCCCCATCCGATCATCCTAACCCTATCATCCACGGCCCACAAATCTAGTCCATTTGCATGGGTGTACAATCGATCCAATTGTCCAGTCCATTCGCATGGGTGCTAACCCAGGGGGCATATTGGGATTTGTGTGGTCCACTCGGATGGACCATCAGATGGACCCCACTGTGGGTGTGCACAATGCACACGACGTACATAGGATAGTTTTCCTATATATGTATATATATGTTTTAAGATCTGAGCTTGTATCGTATTGATGCTTTGAATCTACAGAGCTTGAACCATTTTTCCATTTAGAGTCGCATTTGTATCCACAGAGCTATCAATGTTATTTATTATTGCCCTTTTTTTCTTTCAGTTTCATGGAGCACTAGTTGTTGTTGTTGTTTTTTTTTTTTTTTTTTTTTTTTTTTTTTTTTTTTTTTTTGTGTGCGCGTGCGCGCGCATACATTCGTTTACTCCATTTTTTCTCCTATATTCTATACTATTTTCCTTTTTGGTTGTACATTTATTTATCTCATATAATGAACTATAAAAAAAAGGTGCAGTTGCTTATAAATACATTTTTCCAGTTTCATGTAAAACAAGAGAAACATGAAGTAACGGATAAAGAGGCTCAAAATTGATCTACTGTCTGCATTACTTACATTAACAGCAAATTACAGAATTGTCATTAATCCAAAAGACAAGCTTACTCCCTTGGAATGTAATAACAAAATCAACCTGATTATCGTATTCTTGTTAGCAGGTACTTGTAAAAGTTGGGGCTTATTCTTAAAATGTTGTGCTTAATATTCAATATCAAATTTATAATAAAAAAAATTAAACAAAATGACTGATGATCTTTGTTTATATTGTTATTATCATCAAGCCTCATGCCATCTATCTATCATGTAATCATGTTTCTTTATGAATGACATGGAGGTTGGTTTGTTGGTTCTTGACCTAACATTCAGATATACTACAGCCATCGACATGTGGTCTCTTGGCTGTATTGTTGCTGAGTTATTTTTAGGGGTGCCATTATTTCCAGGAGCTTCGGAATTTGATCTTCTCAAGAGAACGATTGAAATTCTTGGGTAAATTTAATTCATGTTTTCTTTATTGTGTGTTAATATTCCAAATCATAACTTAGCACGACCGGTATTCTTTTGGGTCTGATTTTGAAGGATGATTTATTTTGTGAATTTGTTTCCATGCATGTTGCAAAATTTCTAAGGAATATTCCATTATTGTCTTTTTTATGCAGGCCTCTTAATGCACCACCTGTGGTGAATACACTTGCATATATGCAAATTGTTAAGAGTCCTAATCTAGGCAGTGGAAAGATTTCCATTACCTAGAGATGTGATTTAGGTGATCTGAAATTTGACTTGTGCAAATCATTGAGTTTTTCATCACCCATCTTATAACCCTAGATTGATGTATGCAGGAGACTTCATCCACCTCCCATTCATGTGGTCTCTCACATATCCCACCCACCCAAATAAATTGTTATTTTCCTTGGTGGGCCCCAAATGTTTACCACACCACCATTCCTTTGTCCTTGATTAGGATCTTGAAATTGTACACTCCAAATTTATCTGTCTTGCTGAACCCAATGTGTGTACACCGCATTTGCAAGTAAAAGAGATATGGAACAAACTTTGAATGACTGTAACTGACAGTTCACAATTGGCTGAGTATTCATTCCGTAAGTAGTTCCAATACCTTGTTCTGGTTGAATCCCTAGATTCATTTTTAGCAATTTATTGCTGAAGTCTTATTTATTTCAGCTGTAATGAGTTCGCTAAATTGCAGTACTAAATTCCTACATGACTGAAAACCCAGTCTTAAAGTTTCACTTAAGATGTGCCTCATTCATGTCACATTGGATGGTTGTGTTTCTTTCATCTTCTGATAATATTGGAGTGCACGATAGTGGAATTTAAATCTCGAACCACTTATATTCTTCTATTTTCTAATAAATCTCAAACCACTTATATTTTTCTATTTTCTATCTTCTTGTTATTTTTGCCTTTTATTGTTATGAGGATGAGGTTTACAGGACCAGCTCTAATTGGATCATGTGGTGCTACGGTGAAAATATTTTAGTCATCTTCCCGTCATTAGTGGGTTGTTCCTTAAAAGTGGCAATAGTCCCTTTCAGGTGCATAACATGCCCATCTAAGCAATTTGCGCAGTCTTGTTGCCCCACCTACAGCCAAGTCAATTCATGGTAAGGTGGGGATTGAAAAATGTGGATGTGACCCACGTGTGTGCAAGATTTCATGTCCATCAGATCATTCTAACCCCTTGATCTTGGCTCTCAAGTTTAATAGTTTTAGAATTTATTGTGTTTATTTATTTCAACCCCAACGGTCAATCCCATTTAGATTGAAAAGCATCAGATTGGTGACATTCATAGGGCTTTTCAGGTGGGCCATGCTTGCACATGAGCTCACCTAAAAATTCCTCTCTATCTATCTATCTATCTGATATATATCGAGCTTAGGAGAGCCTTGCTCATATATATATACATATATATATATATATATATATGGGGAATGTTCATGTGCATCTATCCCTCACCATATGGTGAGGGACACTTCCATAAATGGGGGTTTTTAAGTACAAAAAGTAAGTTTTCAAGTACATAGGTGAGGTACACTCCCTTGTCTTTATGTGCAAAAAGGGAAGTGTCCCTCACCATATGGTGAGGGGTAGATGCACATGAACATTCCCCTATATATATATATATATAGAGAGAGAGAGAGAGAGACATGACTTGATCCCACAACCTCAAGAGAGAGAGTGTGTATATATATATATATATATATATAGAGAGAGAGAGAGAGAGAGAGAACTGGCATGCCTGCCTTATGCTTGGAGTGCTTGGCCTGTCTAGCCAACATGGAAGCATCCAATTTTGTTGTCTTTCATTGAGGCTTTAAAGTTGTCTAAGTCATAGCTGTTAGGTAAAGTAGGATGGTAATGGCCTACAAACTTGAATGATTTTCAAATTTGGATCAATGCTAATTCAAGAAGAGAGGTAGTAGGGGAAGAGATGGGGAAAAAAGAAAGAAAAAAGGAGTCGGGTTGGGCCAAGGAGTGGGTTTTTTTTTTTTTTAAAATGTGTGCATGAAGATATATATATATATATATGAGAGAGAGAGAGAGAGAGAGAGAGAGCTTGAATATTTCCTTAAGAAACCAACTCTTATGGGCCCATAATATCGGTCCGATCAAATGATCCTAGCCCTTGAATCCTCAAAGATTAATGGATATATAACTTGCAAATTTATTGTGATAAAATCCAACGATGACTAATGTCAAGATCATTCTCAAACTAGGACTAATTCCAATCTAAAGCAGGTAGGTACATGTGAAGGGATTGGATGAGCATAGGTGGGCCCATGTATTAAAACAAAAGGGGAAAACAATATTACAATTGAAGCACACAGGATAATCAAAAGCCCAATATTTACACCACAAGGAAAAATGCATTCTTCCCTTTTTGGGTCACTACTCAACTGTAAACATAAAGGTCAGCTCGACCTTAATGGGTCAGCCCTCAACCCATGAATTGGGTCAGCCCACAAATCTACAGATTGTATGAGTTGTAATTAGATATTAGTTACCTTAACAGTACATGTAATCATGTAATTAGATCCTCTAATCTAGGAGTTGTAATTAGATATTAGTTACCTTAACAGTACCTGTAATCATGTAATTAGATCCTCTAATCTAGGCAATATTGTGTTATATAAGGATCCTTCGTCAATACAAAGATATAAAATTCTCTTGCAATACTTCTCTCTTCTTGTATGCTTCTGAGTATTTCTGGATACTCTTTACATGGTATCAGAGCCCATCAATCTGTTCATTCAGGCATAAGAGGAGCCCTGCTCAACTGATAGGAGAATACTGTATTCGGCTGTGACAAGCACTGCACTACTGTGATCAAAGGTGGCCCATCTGTTGATGATCATTCTGCATCAGAGAAATCTCCCCATTCTAGTCGTCCATTTATCCTAGGAATTCTACACATTTTTCCCAGATTTTATGCTCATCTGAGTTAGGCCATTTGATCTGATCTGTACCTGTCATCTTTGTGCAATTAGTTTTCATCAAGTCCGTTCAGATTTCTTGTTTCTCAAGCTTTCACCTTAATTCCAGTTAGAGGTGTTTCGGATTTTTGAGGCAAAGATCACTATGTGATCTGATCATCCAATTGATCATCCAGTGGGGCCCACAGATCAGATCTGTGCCCAGATTCAAGGTCGCCTAGACCAATTTTTGGATTTTGTCACATCTGCTTGCACACTGAAACTGAGATCCTTCATCTGATCACTCAGTAGGGCCCATAGCACTCATCTGTGCTCAATTTCTAGTGATCTTGATCTATTTATTGGAATTTTTTCAAGATTTGTTTCATTATTGTGACTGGATTTCAACTCTGACTTAGCTTTGGGGCTGGATTTCACATATTTTCAATCTGTGAGCCATTTGTCTTGCTCCAATGTCTACTGATCGGACTGTTTCGGGTATTAGCATCAAACTTGATGGCACAAACTATCCATATTGGTCCCATCTCATGCAAAATTTCCTAAAAGGTCAAAAACTATGGAAATATGTTGCTCAACAGATCCCTACACCAGATAGTAAGGCTGATACTTTTGAGGAATGGGAAGCTTCCGTCGGAAAAATTAATTCTTGGATTGCCAATTCAGTCGACCCATCTATTGGGAATCAATTAGCTAAATTCAATTATCCTAAGGCTGCTTGGGATTATTTAGCCAGATTGTATACTCAGTCTAATGCTGCTCACCGGTATCAGTTAGAATGGGAAATCAAAACTGTAGCCCAAGGAATTGACTCCATTCATGATTTCTTCATCAAAATGATTGCCTTATGGGATCAACTGGCTCTAATGGAACCCACTTTTAAAACAACTGATGATGCTCACACATTTGAAGTCTATAGTCAGCAGACTCGCCTGGTTCAATTTCTTATGGCCCTCCGCCCTGATTATGAACATGTTCGTGGTCAGTTATTACATAGGTCACCACTGCCTTTCGTTGATACAGCACTCTCGGAACTTCTGGCTGAAGAACAAACTCAGCTTTCTCTTACAAAGAAGAAACATGTGGAACCCACACATGTCCTATCAGCAAATGTTAGTACCTCGTAGCATGATCGCTCTTTTCTATCTGGTACCAATGACTTTTGCAATTATTGTAAGAAGAAAGGACACTGGAAACGGGACTGCCCAACCAGAATTCAAGGCCAAACAATAAAACCAAACACTCTGGTCAACAGCCCCATCGTGGTCCCATGCAATCTTATCCACAGCGACCCTATGCGGCCAATGTTACTGAAGATGATAGTTTTGTGCCTCCACAAATGGATCTTGCATCTCAGATTCAAGCTATGGTTGATGAGCGCATGCAACAGTTATTTCTGGCTTCCTCCACTGGTTCTGCTTCTCAAATGGCCACTACCCCCTCAGCCTCTGGTTCTGCCATGACCATTTCCGGTCCGTTAGGTACTTTTGATACTACATGGATTTTTGATTCTGGTGCATCCTATCATATGACAAATGACGTTTCCAAACTTCATAATTGTTATACCCCTGCTAGCTTTCTCACCATACATATAGCTGATGCCACTCCTCTACCAGTCTCCCTTATTTGCTCCGTTTCAAATAAGTTGATCTCTCTCACTAATGTTTTGTGTGTTCCTCACCTGTCTATCAACTTAATCTCTGTTAGTCAATTGACTTCTTCTGGATTTCTTGTCTCATTTTCTTCTACTGGTTGTTCTGTGCAGGATCCGCGCACCGGGAGACAGATTGGGACCGGCCTTAGGTCAGGAGGACTCTACTATCTCCACTCGTTGCATCTTCCATTCTCCAGCATATCCCCTACCGCACTTGTTTCCTCTCCATCACCCTTTGCTCTTTGGCACTCTCGTCTAGGCCATTTATCTTGAAATAAAATGAATTTTTTATTTACTAGTGGTGTATTTGGAAACATTTCTGTATCAGACATTTCTACTTGTTTTGGTTGCCAATTCAGTAAACAACAGGCCCTTCCTTGTAATAAAAGCACTTCTTTTACTAATGCTCCTTTCGCTTTGGTGCATTCTGATGTCTGGGGACCTGCCTCTCAGCCAACGAAAGGTGGTTCCATTTATTATGTGTTGTTTATTGATGATTTCACTAGATATACATCGTTGTATTTAATGAAACACCGTTCTGAGTTATACACTATCTACACTGCTTTCTCCACCATGGTTTCCACTCAATTTGACAAGAGGATTAAAATATTTAGATCCGACTCTGGGGGAGAATACATGTCCCATAAATTTCGTTCTTACTTGACCAGTCAAGGGACTCTAACTCAATTATCCTGTCCTGCCACACCACAGCAAAATGGTGTCGCAGAACGGAAACACAGACATATCCTAGAGACTGCTAGATCCTTGATTTATTCCTCCCATGTTCCCCTGCAATTCTGGGGGGAAGCAGTCCTGACTGCAATCTATCTGATTAACAGAACACCATCCTCTATTTTATCTGGCACATCTCCCTATGAAAAATTGTTCACTTCTAAACCTGACTTGTCCTATCTCAAAGTTTTTGGCTGCACATGTTTTGTTCTGTTGCATGATAACGAGAGAACGAAACTTTCCCCCAAATCCACTGTCTGTGTCTTCATAGGGTATGGCATCGAACAAAAAGGCTATCGATGTTATGATCCTAAAACTAATAGGTTACGGGTCTCTCGTAATGTCACCTTCTTGGAACATATACCTTTCTATACATTACCTACACAATCCCTTTCTCTTGCGCAACCTACAGTATACCTTCTTGATCCCTTTCCAGACCTGTTTCCCTCCGATATCTCTTTTTCTCCACCTCTACAGGTATATCATCGTCGGCCCAAACTTCCGTCTGTTCCTTCGGAATCTCCAGCCCCACCTTCTACTTCTGACCATGGGCCTATCTCCTCTGCTCTAGATGTGCAGGATCCTCCTGAAAATCGAAGGTACCCATTGCGCACCAGAATTCCTCCATCCCAGTTTGGCTTTGTTTGTACTGATCATTTTTCTTCATCGTATAAGTCCTTCCTTGCAGCAATTCATACTTTGGCAGAACCATAATCCTATAAGGAGGCCATTACTCATCCCAGCTGGAGATCTGCCATTGCCGAAGAACTTGCAGCTCTACAGAAAACTCACACATGGGACCTTATTCCTCTTCCCTCCGGGAAACGGGCTATCGGCTGCAAATGGATTTTTAAGATCAAAACCAAATTTGATGGTTCTGTTGATCGTTATAAAGCTCGCTTAGTTGCAAAAGGCTACACACAAGAATATGGAGTAGATTATGAGGAGACCTTTGCTCCGGTTGCTAAGATGACGACTGTCCGTACTTTTATCTCTATTGCCGCTGTTAGACATTGGCCCCTCTACCAGCTTGATGTCAAGAATGCATTCTTGAATGGATTCCTTCACGAAGAAATCTATATGCATCCTCCTCCAGGTGTTGTGAGACCTCCTCATTCAGTGTGTAGTCTCAAACGAGCTTTATATGGACTCAACCAAGCCCCTCATGCTTGGTTTGAATGGTTTAGCAACAGCATTATCAATTTTGGTTTCTCTCAGAGTGCTCATGACTCCGCTCTCTTCACTCGCTACTCGCGATCTGGATGTGTTTTTTTGTTACTCTATGTCGATGATATGATTATCACTGGCAATGATGCTTCTGGTATCCTATCCTTGAAGCGTTTTCTTCATCGACAGTTTGAGATGAAAGATTTGGGACATCTGCGGTATTTTCTGGGCATTAAGGTTGCCTACTCTACCCAAGGATATCTTTTGTCCCAAACGAAATACTGCAATGAAGTTCTTCAACGAGCTGGACTCACAGATCTTAAGCGTGTATCTACTCCAATTGAACATAATCTGAAGCTTCGAACTACAGATGGAGATCTACTTTCTGATCCAACTCGTTATCGTGAGGTGGTCGGCAGCTTGGTTTATCTTACCATTACCAGACCAGATATTGCCTATGGAGTACATGTGGTAAGCCAATTTGTTGCGCAACCCACTCATATTCACTGGGCTGCTGTACTTCGCATATTGAGATACTTACAAGGCAGTTCCAATCGCGCCCTCCTTCTCTCCTCTAGTCAGAATCTTACTCTGCATGGCTATTCAGATTCCGACTGGGCAGGAGATGTCAATGATCGACGCTCCACAACAGGCTTCTCCATTTTTCTTGGCTCCTCTCTTATCTCTTGGAAGAGCAAGAAACAGGAGGTTGTCTCACGGTCATCCACTGAAGCTGAATATCGTGCTATATCTCACATTACTACTGAAATTATTTGGCTTCGCTGGTTACTTCGAGATTTAGGAGTTCTAGTTCCTAAATCTACCCCTTTACGGACAGTGAAAGTGCACGGAAACTGGCAACAAATGATGTCTTCCATGAACGATCTAAACATCTTGAAGTAGACTGTCATTTCATTCGTCAACATGTTCAGAGTGGTACTATAAAGCTTTTTCAGATTTCATCAGCTGCTCAAGTAGTAGATTTTTTCACCAAAAGCCACTCCACATCTCGTTTTTCGGAGCTAGTTTCCAAGCTCTCGATGGTCACATTCTCCCATCCAAAGCTTGAGAGGGGGTGTAAACATAAAGGTCAGCTCGACCTTAATGGGTCAGCCCTCAACCCATGAATTGGGTCAGCCCACAAATCTACAGATTGTATGAGTTGTAATTAGATATTAGTTACCTTAACAGTACATGTAATTAGATCCTCTAATCTAGGAGTTGTAATTAGATATTAGTTACCTTAACAGTACCTGTAATCATGTAATTAGATCCTCTAATCTAGGCAATACTGTGTTATATAAGGATCCTTTGTCAATACAAAGATATAAAATTTTCTTGCAATACTTCTCTCTTCTTGTATGCTTCTGAGTAGTTATGGATACTCTTTACAACTTCCTCCACCTATGATGAACCCACACACACATGCATCCTGGTCACTTGATATTTAACTCTATGCATTTTCAGTTGTTGCATGTTATAAGTAATTCAGAAGGCTGTGGTTTCTCTTATTGAACTGATGTTCATTTTATGGCCATGATTGAACTCGTTTATATGTTCTTACTTGAGCAGAGGACAACCCCCTGATCATTTACTAAGGCTGGCAAAAAATACATCTAAGTTCTTCAAGTGTGTTGGAAGTATTCATCGGTTGGAGGATGATGAATTATATGTTGGAGGTAGGAGTGCTTATCAAATGCAAAGTGAAGAAGAATATGAAGCTGTGAGTAACCACATTTTGATATATGAAATGCTTATGCTTTGACACTGAATTTTCTTCTCGCTCTATTTTTTTTTAAATATCTGGTTTTTCCTCTCAGAAGGAATCGAAAAAACCAGTAGTAGGGAAGAGGCATTTCAACTTCGTGAAGCTTGAAGACATTGTCATAAATTACCCCCATCGAAAAAACTTGCTCGATGAAGATATCTCAAAAGGTTAGCTGTTTTATTCTGATTTGTAATTGAGTAAACTATCTTGGTTATGTGATGATCCAGGTCATGTGATAATGTGGTAGTTATTTTTCAATTGTGGTTAATGGTTCAAGTGAGGTTCATGGTTCTCCCATCATGTTACAGAAAATGTAACTCGCTTAGCACTGATTGATTTTCTGAGGGGTCTCCTTGAGTTTGATCCTGTTAAAAGATGGTCTCCTTTGCAGGTTTTAAACTTCTCTAGTGATTGCTGTTTTCATCATATTTGTGCATTTTTGTTCGGGTAAGATCCATCATTTAATGATTGATTTTTGTAGTTTAACCTTTTATTTGTAGGCTGTACATCATCCTTTTGTAACTGGGGAACATTTTACTTGCCCTTATAAACCTCCCCCAGAAAAGCCTCACAATGTAAGTGTATTCCTATATGAATATATATATATATATATATATATTTTTTTTGAAATGGTCCTATATGAATATATTGGATCTTAGGTTTTTAACGTACATTGCGTCCTTGGTTATGTTGTCTTATGTTTCTCTTGGTCCAGTTTCATGAGTCTAGGATGTGCTTTCTTTCTTTCATGCAATGCTTTTGAAGGCCTGGAAAGGTACATGCTTTGCTCCACGTGCACACAACATCGAGTGCGTCATCATCTGCACAATATCAAAATGGAAAAACATTCCACTTGGTGAAAGTGTGCAGCTGGACATAGCTACATTCCAGTATGTATTTTTCCATTACCATTCAAGGGCGCACTTATAAAACCCTCTGCTGGTTCATGATGAAATGCACAAGCATGGGTTGGATGAGTTTTGTTACTGTTACTGACACTATATTTTTTCAGCCTGGTAGCCAGAATATTACAGTGGACCACAATCCAGGAGGTGGGCATTGGTTTGTTGCAGGTCTTTCTCCACAGGTCATTCCCACAGCCCTTTATGGACAACTATTTTTAAAAAATATCAGAACCCTTATACTTTCTAATCTTTATTGCTGTTGTCATTGTCAATTGTCATTGCTTTTCTTGTGAAATTTCCCCTCTTCTTTTCTTTGGTGGTTCTGATATCAAAGCCAGCAACTTTTAAGTGGTGATACTTTGCCTGTTCAGTTTGTGCTTGAAAGGGTTATTAAATTCGGTTTTGTAGGTTGTGAATGTTAAAGGTCCCTCCCAGAATAGACCCCATTTTCAGACTGATCCTTCCTCTCTTGCAAGTAGCCATGTTAGCTTGGGGGGCCATGGAAGCTACAATGATGGTGCTGGTTTTGGAGGCAGCTATGGAAGCTATGGGGATAGTGGTGGTACATACATGAATTTTTCACCGGCCAGAACATCTGAATTAAACTCCCGATCACAGGGAGGAGGAATGAATGTTGGTGCATCTCCAGATGCAAGGTGGAGAAACTCTCAACTTCCTCATGGAAATGAGTTTGGTGTGAGTCCATCTACAGAAAATTTTGGTCCAATGTCCCTTGGAGTTAGTCCTTCACAACTCACCCCTCCTAGCTCCCAAATTCATGTCTCAGCTGGTTCTCCCAGAAAATATGGTCCATCTCAAGCAAGAAGCTATGCTCATGTATCCCCTTTAGGGAAAGTGGCTACAGTTGGTCAATCTAACAGGAGAAGAAATTTGGGATATTCTGGGAAATCTCAAGAGATTGCATTATCTCAACGTGGGCAAGGGCCTCATGCTGACAGCATCAGCTATAGTCAACCTGAGGGGAATTCTCGTGGATATGTTGACTCTTCTCGTCGTCTGCAGTCATCTTCTAATCATCCAATTCCAACCTCGAGGCTTCAAAGGGGTGGGAATGGATTCTCTTCAGGGTCGTCTTCCACACTATATCAAAATATTCCCCCATCCATTAGACATGGCTCCCAATTTGGTTCATCATCTTCCTTGGATCCTTCTGATAATTCTGAATGCAGTACATCAGAGACTGATCCTGGAGATTGGATTCCCGATTATAGGTAAGCGTTAATGATCTATCATTTCACAGTACATAATCTTATGTCTTTATATAATTATATCTAAACTGAAAGTTGCATTTTATCCAATTCAGAATGCTTCTATCCCTAAGCTGCCACCATTGGAATTTTCCCATTTGCTGATGACTCACTGGAGGTAGCTGAACAAATTGTGCAACAACAGTTGTTATGAAGGGCTTTGTAGCATTTTCAAAAAAAAAAAAAAAAAAAAAAAAAAAAAAAAAAAAAAAAAACTGGCATTTTGAAACTGGAACTATGTCCCATGCTTTTTCCTGAAACTGAAAAACATGATTTTAACTCATTTTAATGAAAATTGTACCTACTTTTTAAATATACCTTGAAAAATAGCGTTATGTTAGTGTTGTTAAAGGGATAAATGCAAGAGTCACTTCTCCACTGATGGAGTTCGATGTGGCAATGAGCATGCTCTCTCTCTTGCACACGCTAAAAGTTATCCTTTCAGGGCCTGTTTGTTTAGCAGGAAGGAGAGTAAGAGACGAGTAAAATAGGACATGAGGACCATAAATGACATTGATTCTGGTATATTGAGTTTGGTGTTGAATTTGGAGTGGAAACAGGGGAATTTTCCTTACTTATTAAATTTTCACATATTTTAAATGGCCCAGCGAATTAGTATCTCATAATTCAGTTTTTGCTTGTTTGCTTATTATTTTATCTGTGACCACAATTTTTATTTATGAGTATGTTTTTGCAAGCCATGTGCCAAGTGTTGATTCTTTTTATAATTTTCTTTCTCAATTTCCAAACACATGATATTTGCATGTTTAATTTGATATATTCTTTATATTTATTGTTATTAGTAAAATTATTTTATTTTCTGTATTATCCTGTTACTATCTCGAGAAAAAGTCCAAAACTTTGAAAATTCCCCATTAGTAGTTCCTCTGTTATTCACTTGTTAACTTTTTTCTTTCTTTCATATCTGAAACATAGTTGTCAATTCCGTTCCGTTCCGTCTGGAATTGGCCGGAACGTTCCAGAATTAGCCTTGGGCCGATTAGAATGCCCCTTAAAAGTTTCCGGTCTGTTCCGGTCATTCCGACCATTCCGGCCCAATTCCGACTCCAATTCTGGACCAGTTCCCCCCATTTCGGCTAAGGTTTGATACTTCCTTTCATATGTATAGAAAACTAGAAAATGGTCGATTGTAGAGTGTATTTTAATTGAAGAGATGTTGCATTTTTAGTATTATTTTAGCATTCAACTAATTTTTCAATTTTAGGTATTCTTTTATATTTGTTTTTTCATTTTTCAATCGCATCTTTTTTGGAATGGAATACTGGAATTGACTGGAATGCCAAAACGTTCCACTATAGGGTTAAACTGGAACTACGGCCGGAACGGAATTGACAACTATGATCTTGATTTGAAGATCTACACCTCCAACGGTGAGATCGAGTCCTGGGACTCAAAAACCAAAAACCCTAATATCCTTATGAGAAACTCACGTGCAAGAAGAACTGAACTCCTATTAAGATTATTGCATAAACATTACAATGGGGATCTCTTCTATATATAGAGTAGGATTAATTCTAAATAGGAAACAACTAATCCTGTCTTAAATAGAAATAGAAAGGAAATCAATTAAGGAATCTACTAATTTAAAAATTATCTAAGGATAGGGATCCCAAATTAGAGATCATGTGGACCCCCTTAAGCGGGTCATCCGGTCTTGCGGGCCTTGGCCTTTGATCGGCCTGCATCAATTCTCCCCGGTTTGGAAAAACTCGACTCGGGCGAGTGAATGGCCTGATATCGCTCATACAAATCGGGATTAAGACGCTGGAAATCCGTAGCTGTGATCCACGTGGCATTCGAGAGGGGACGATGCTTCCAACGAACAAGAAACTTCTGAAATCCCCTTTGTCTAGTGGAAACAATCTGATCATCAAGCACATAAACAATATTATCGGCAGGAGCTAGGGTAGGTGGTAACTGAAGCTCATGTTCTACGGACGGACTGTCGTGGTCATGACCCTTGTAAAGTGTGAGATCTTCAACGTTGAAGGTAGCATGCAAGCCAAGATCTGCTGGTAAATCCAACACATGCATTAGGACCAAGTTTCTTGAGAATCTTGAACGGTCCGGAATCACGGGGGTGCAGCTTTTTGTTGGCTCCGGGTGGAAGGCGCTCGGGACGATTGCGAAGCATAACCATATCACCTTCCTTAAATTGAACGAAACGTCGACGCTTGTCTGCATGATCTTTATAAGAATCATTGCTTGCGGCAATATGACGGCGAACTTCTTCATGAACCTGCTGCATATGGCGAATATAACTGTCCACATCAGCACTTGGTCTAGCTTCGACCAGAAGGGAAACAAGATCAACTGGTAGACGTAGTCTGGTGCCAGTGACTGCTTCAAAAGGAGAAATTCCTGTGGACTGGTTGACTGAGTTATTATAGGTGAACTCAGCCATAGGCAGAACCTGATCCCATGTAGTAAGATGGTCACGCACGAAACTACATAGCAGATTTCCAAGGCTACGGTTGACAACTTTCGTCTGACCATCAGTTTGTGGATGATAGGCAGTAGAAAATTGCAGCTTTGTTTTGGACATGCCCCACAATGTCTTCCAGAAGTAGCTAACGAATTTAGTATCCCTGTCGGACACAATGGTCTTTGGAAGTCCATGCAGACGAACGACTTCCTTAAAGAAGAGCAGTGCAACTTTGTAGGCATCTGCTGTGTTGGAATAAGGAATAAAATGAGCCATTTTGGAGAAACGATCCACAACCACAAAGACAGAGTCTACTTGTCTGCGTGTCAGAGGCAACCCAAGTACAAAATCCATGCTGGTATATTCTCAGGGGCCCTGAGGAACTGGCAATGGCTGATACAATCCCGCATTCTTCTTGCTTCCTTTGGCGAACTAGCAAGTACGACACCGCTCACAGATACGAGAAATATAGGGTGTCATGTGTGATAATATCTATCTCCGCCAAGCGCGAAGGTCTTATCACGACCTAGATGTCCGCTGCATCCTCCGGAATGAAGTTCCCTGATAACATGCTCACGGATAGAAGTATTTGGCAAACAGAGGCGACTGTCATAGAATAAATATCCATCATGAATGCTAAAGTAAGGATGCTTGAGATGCTCACCCTGAAGGATTTCTTTATAGATGATACCGAAGTCTTTGTCAGTTGCATATGCCTCCTTGATTTGCTCAAAACCCGATACAGAAGTAGCCATGGTAGTCAGGAGATGTTTCCTACGACTGAGAGCATCCGCTATCACATTTTCCTTGCAGATTTATGGCAAATGGTAAAGGTAAACTCCTGAATATAAGCACTCCATTTGGCAAAATTAGCGCCCATTTTATGTTGTGAATGAAGGTGCTTGAGAGACTCATGATCAGAGTAAAGCACAAATTCTCTACCTATCAGGTAATGCCTCCAATGGCGAAGTGACTGAACAAGAGCGTAAAATTTCAAGGCATAAGGAGAGTACTTGTGCTTTGAATCTGAAAGTTTCTCACTATGGAAAGCAATTGGATGTCCCTCTTGGCTAAGGACACTTCCAATGCCAACATTGGATGCATCGCAAGCAACTTCGAACACTTTGTCAAAATCTGGAAGGCGGAGGACAGGAGCTTCTGTGATTTTGTGTTTGATCTGCTCAAAAGCTCGAGTTGCGGTATTGGTCCATTTGAACTCGCCCTTCTTTAAACACTCTGTAATAGGAGCAATGATACTGCTGAAATTCTTAATGAATCTCCTATAGAAGGTAGCAAGTCCATGAAAACTCATGACTTCAGTTACTGTGGTGGGAAGTGGCCAATCCAGAATTGCTTTGACTTTTGCTGGATCCATTTTGATGCCTTCCGACGAAATGATGAATCCCAAGAATATAAATGAACTGCTCATGAAGGTGCACTTCTTGCGATTGATGTAGAAACTTTCTCTACGAAGGAGATGGCAAATAGTGTGGAGATGAGTGAGATGCTCCTCTCTTGTTTTGCTGTAAATAAGGATGTCGTCGAAATAGACAACGACGAATTTCCCGATATAAGGCTGCAATAGATGGGTCATAATCCGCATGAAGGTACTGGGAGCATTTGTTAACCCAAATGGCATGACTAACCATTCATAAAGACCATCTCTGGTTTTGAATGTTGTTTTCCACTCATCACCGGGACAGATGCGAATCTGGTGGTAACCACTGCGCAGATCAATCTTGGAGAAGATGGCTGAACCTGTCATCATATCAAGTATATCATCTAATCGTGGAATAGGAAACCTTTATTTTACCGTGATCTTGTTGATAGCTCGACTATCAATGCACATGCGCCAACTTCCATCCTTCTTAGGAATAAGAAGGGCTGGTACCCCGTAGGGACTGAGACTTTCCTGAATGTACCCTTTTTGTAATAGGGCATCCACCTGTTTCTTGAATTCAGCGTGCTCTGCATGACTCATTCGATATGCAGGTAGATTGGGAAGTGAAGAACTAGGGACTAGATCAATGGCATGTTGTATGTCCCTCATTGGTGGAAGAGAATTTGGCAATTCATCCGGAATTAGATCGGAGAAGCGTTGTAGGAGTGGCTTGACTTCTTCCGGAATGGACTCATGGGGAGAATCATCTGGTACTTGGCGGATAACCAAGGCATACATCATATCCTGATCTATGCTTTCCTGTTCAAATTTACTCATGGTTAACATATGAGGAGTGGCCGCTTCTTTTGAGGCATTAGCAGCATGTTGGGGTGGCAATGGCCATAACCGGGTCTTATTACCTTTCCACAAGAAAGTATGGGTGTTTGTGTCATTATCTGTGACAACCTTCAATTGCTTTAGCCATGGGCGACCAAAGAGTATGTGTGTGACTTTCATTGGTATAACATCACACTTGATTGTATCTTCATAAGAACCCAGTTTGAAAGGAACCATGCACTGCTTGTCAACCGGAATAGTTGAATCATTTACCCATGCAATTTTGTATGGCCTTGGATGCTTTGTAGTAGGTAGCTTTAGCTTGTCCACAGCATCTTTAGCAATAACATTCATAGCACTACGTCCATCAACAATCATATTCAAAGTTTTGCCCATGCAGTGAACTCGAGAGCGAAAAATAGGTGCATGATTAGAATCCTGCTCCTCCTGTCCATCTTCAGTGATAAGAAGATGGTGCTCCAGATATACAAGTGGTACTCCATCAGCAGGGAATTCTTCAAGGCAGACGCTTTGAGTGTCCGTTGGTTTTTCTATTTCAATGTGCTCATCGAATTCTTCACTGTCGTCAGCTTCATCTTCTGCATAGAGATTCCGATGAGGACATTCTTTAGCATAATGCCCTTTTTGCTGGCAGGTATGGCAGATCACTTCCCTTTTGTCAGCACGTCCTCGCGCACGAGGATCATGTTGTGGTGCCTGTTGCCGCTGATTTTGTGGAGGAGGTGGCCGTTGTTGAACACCCTGGGGCGGTTTTTGCAATGTCTGCAGTGACCTCGGTCGAGTAACCGACTGTTGGGCGTTAGAGAAAGTCGGAGACTATAACCCTCTAGTGGAAAACTCCCCGGCTTGAGATCTTTCTCGCCTCCTCAATTGGATTTCATGCTATGCTTTGCGGGCTTTACAGTAGGCTTCATTGATATCATTGAAATCAAACATAAAAATCCGTTGCCGAATATCAGGTCGTAAGCCTTCGGTATATTTATTGATAATGAGTCCATCATTCGCCCGCAAATTGCAGCGCACAATATAGTCCCGAAATAGATTGGTATACTCATCCAACGAATAGGCACCTTGTTGCAAACTAAGATATCGTTTATGCAGGGAATCAATATAGTCAGAAGGAAGGAAATTTTGCTTGAGACGCCGCTTCATATCTTCCCATTGGAAAATGGGATGCCCAAAGGCGAGTTCATTGTTTTCAACACTTTGCCACCAAATGCGTGCAGGCCCTTTGAGTTTAACTTTTGTGAAGGCTATCTTCTAGGCATCATTCATGTTGTACGAGGCGAAATAGTCATCAAGAGAATTGAGCCAGTCAACGAAAGCCTTGGGATGAAGATCTCCTGAAAAATCTGATTTCCAGTCTCACTCTTTTGGTGATGTCATCTGTATGTGGTGCACTGCGTGGTTCATGATCACCATGTTCAATAAAAAGGCGTTGTACCATGTCAGACATGGTTTCATGATGCTGATACTGAGGACCAGGTGTGACTGGGTTTACTGGGGCCATTGCTCCGGATGCATGGGGAGCGGGATTTACACGATTGACTTGAGGTCCAGTCCCGGATGTTTGCGGATCCCGCTCTGTGAGAACAGATTCAGTTATTCCTGTGGTCCGATGCTCTTGAAGTTCATAAGTGCAGCTTCAACAATTTCTATTTGCTCGACCACGGAGTCCATGTCAGATCCCAATTTTGTCAAAAGCTCATCATGCTGGTATTTGGTGAAATACCCGTGGTATTGACGTCCTCGGGTAGCCATGAGGTTTCAGATGCAGTTTTTTTTTTTTCTTTTTTTTTTTTCTTCTTCTTTTTTTTTTTTTTGATCTAGTGGGCTGGGCCAGTATGGGCCTAGATTCAGATCAGGCCCAACTTCAAGTGAAGTCCACTACAGAACTCAGCGCGTGGGGGGAAACGGTGGTTCCACCTCGGGTTCTGTGCGCTGAATGGAAAATAAGAGAAGGGGCTCCTCCTTACCTTTCGTCTTGAAGAATGAGAAAGAGAAGATAGAGGGGAAGGCCTAAGCACAGATGGTGGTGATGTCGCTGGATGATGGCGGCTTGAGTTCGGCGATCGCGCTGCTGTGGCTGAGACGCTGCAAGATGGTGCAGTGAAGATGGTAGACGGCTGGCGATGATGCTGGAGACGATGCAGCCCTCTGGTGCACGGTACGTCTTCACTCTTCTTCTTCTGTTTCTTTCTTTTTATTTTCTTCTTCTCTCTTGGCTTTCTCTCTTTTTTTTTTTTTTTTATTTCTGGGTTGGGAACTGGTTGAGCAAGAAGGGAAGAGGCTGGGGAGAGGGATGGGTGTCGCTGGTATCGGTGATGACGGTTTGTGGTTTTCCGTTGGGTTGGAGGTCGGATCTGGGGGTTTTGGCTGTGATGGATGACGGTGGGATGGGATTAGCATCTGGGAATTGGTTGCGGCGAGGGTGGATGGTGGTCGATGAATGGATTAGGGCTTCTGGGTGAATGGATTGGATGATGGTCAGGGAATGGGGTTTTTTGTGAGATGTTCTGTGGACTGGGAAGTAGGGTTTAGGAGATGTGGGTTGCAGTGGTTTGACTGTGGTTTTTTTTTTTTTTTTTTTTGATTGAGAAGGGAAGGGCTGGTGGTTCTGTGGATCGGGTAGGGTTAGGGTTTGGTGCTTTGGGATTTTTTGGGGGAAATTGGTTGGTTGTGATGAGGATGATGATCGGTGGTTAGGGAGAATGGTGTAGGTAGGGTTTCGAACGATTGCAGAGAGGAGTGGATGACAGCAGATGATGGATATCGAACGGCAATCCGAGATGGATCGTCGGCTTTGATACCAGTTGATGTAAAGATCTACACCTCCAACGGTGAGATCGAGTCCTGGGACTCAAAAACCCTAATATCCTTAGGAGAAACTCACGTTCAAGAAGAACTGAACTCTTATTAAGATTATTGCATAAACATTACAATGGGGATCTCCTCTATATATAGAGTAGGATTAATTCTAAATAGGAAACAACTAATCCTATCTTAAATAGAAATAGAAAGGAAATCAATTAAGCAATCTACTAATTTAAAAATTATCTAACTAAGGATAGGGATCCCAAATTAGAGATCATGTGGACCCCCTTAAGCGGGTCATCCGGTCTTGCGGGCCTTGGCCTTTGATCGGCCTGCATCAGATCTGAATTGGTAACTGATTAATTTGTTAAGTTAGCTAGTAATACAAAGCTCAATAAGACGCCCCCGACTGTTGTTCAGTTGGTTAGGACATGATCTAGCATATGAGGGTGTCTGTGTGCAGGGGGAAAAAAAAAAACTAATAGGACGATACAGATTACAGAATGAAAGCAAAATCAAATGTTAGAATGGAATAGCATCACCATTTCAATATCTCCAAAGATCAGACCTGGAGATTCCTACAAAATTTTTTGTGGAAGCAGCAAAGTAATTATCAGAGATAAGCCTTATTTGCAACGTTGTACTCGGAAGCAGACTTGGTTATGGAAAGTCTGTCTGTTCTTTTTAGCCAAATTGACCACATCACAACAAGAGAAGTGCAGCTCCAGAGAATAGATCTTTTACCAGAACAGTACTCTAAAATTATTTGTGACAATCCTCAGTTGCACTCTCTCTCCCTTTTAACTGAAGCATTTTTTGTATCTAGTAAAAAAATGAACCACACCTCGTCAAAAAAAAAAAGTGAACCACACAAGCCTATATATGTAAGAAAATGTGTTTGTATCTCAGCGGAATTCTGTTAGTTCCCTTTAAATTTTCGTCATTGACAAAGTTCACCAATTTGGAATGTCTACTGGTTGCAAATTTCTCTGGCAGAAAGAACCAATTTTTGAAACCAGCACTCTCATCAGAATAGTGTTCTAGTTGCCTTGGACTAATGGGACTTGGGAATTTCTGGAAGTTATTGGTCTTGTAGCAGTCAATGGCAGTTTAATAATTGGAATTGGGCTTATCTACATTCATGATTGAAGGATGATGTAGGCAGTAGAGCATGAAATGGGGAAAAAAAAAAAAAAAAAACTCATGGCGAAAACTCATACTATGTTGCTGTAGCTGTGCTACTGTAGGCTTGCAAAATTTCTAATAGGGTTTAGATCCCATCTGCTGCAGCATCCTGAGATATGTGGGAGTATGGAACTGCATCGAGTTTCTGAATGATTCTCAATGTACTTCTGATACTATTGTTTTTTCATGTATAAAATTCATTGCATCCCCAGGCTTTATTTCTTATATGCGTTATATGTGGCATTGAGTTTCATGGATTGAGGTTATTTTTGAGAGAAATGGGAACATGGGAGCTTTTTCCCCTCTTCTAATATCACTATCCTATAGCTTTACCTGAAAGGATTCATAGTTGATAATAGCAAAAAAAAAAAGCGTCAGCTACTACTGCAAAGTTCAAGCTGATTTGCATTTAGAAGGGGAACTGTCATGTGTAATATTCAAAGTATGACAATAGGTTTTCCAAATGTGTCCGTGACATTTAAGTTTTAGATAAAAATTCATGATATGGTTACCCTTGATAGATGGGATAAGGCTATGGTGATGATTTTATGATTCATGGTATGGTTACTCTTTGGTTATGCATTTGCGACTACTGCAAAGTTCAGGCTGATTGCATTTAGAAGGGGAACTGTCACGTGTAATACTCAAAGTATGACAATGGCTTTTCCAAATGCATCCCTAACATTTAAGGTTTAGATAAAAAATCATGATATGGTTACCCTTGATAGATGGGATAAACGATGTTATGATTCATGATATGGTTACTCTTTGGTTGCATACTCTAGTCATTTGCACCGTTCATTTACCTGATTGGATCTTTTAAACATTGGTGCAATGATTGTTTTAATGATGAAATGTTAAATGTGAAAACAGTAGATGCTGCCGCTGAAGAGTATATTTGTGTATTTACATGCATGTCACTCATGTTTCAGTGATGAGCTTCTGCTTGAAGAAGATATTTCTAATGTTAGCTCCATTTCTTTTGGAGTTATCAATGTTATGCACCTTCATCATGCCTCGGATACTTCAAGTCTGATTGGCGGAATTGGAAGATTCAACCGTACCTGCAACCTGACACATATAGACTCAAGTTCTAGTTCTACGGACAAAAGGTTGATTGCATACAAGCACTTGTAACTGATCATATTATAGACCTTTCTGATTGATTCAAGTTCAATGGGTTATCCTCTAGGCTATTGAATACAAAGTTTTCTCCTATACTTGAACCTAAGGGCCAGTTTGCTTATTTACTAGTAAGGTAAAAGTAATGTAAAGCATCAAATCAAGAGAGAATAAAATATAAGGGGGTTCTGATGGTATTTTGTCTTTAGTGGATTGGTAGGGAATCTTTTTGACTTTTTGTGTAGAAAGTGGGTGTTTTTTGTCATTTAGTGGAGAAAGGAGGTTTTTTTTTTTTTTTTTTTTTTTTTTTTTTTTAAAAGAGAGGAAATTTTGAAGATGTATACTTTTGATGTGACTCCTTGTCTAAGAAGACATTACTTTACTTTACTAACCTAGTAAATTGTCAAACGGGCCCTAAAAGTTTCTTAATTTTGGTGGACTCTTGGACTTTCATCTGAAAGTAGCTAGCCGCCTTAGCTCTGTGTTCAACCATGACCCTTAAGAAGAAATTGCGAACCATGGCCACAAACTGACATAATTAATTGGCATTTATTTTATTTGTATACCATTTTCTTTAATTCACAATCTGCAGAAAAGATATTTAATGTTGGAATTAATTTTGGGAACCTCTACAAGTGATTATAACATTTTGGGTGCGGGTTAGAAAATCCTGGCCCGTTTAAAATGGGTCGGATACAGGTCAGGCTCCAAACCATGGGCCCACCTGCTGATCCATCCCAACCCATTTTCCACCCATAGTCAAGCCCACTTGGCCAGCTTCCTAGTCAACTGAAATGGTTGAGAAACTATGGATTTGATCATAATAAGTTTACATCCAACAACGATGGAATTTTACCTAAACCTTTTTCATGATGAAACCTTTCCATATGATCTCAAAGCACAGCTGGTGGTGGAACAAGGAGGCCCAACACCAAGGCTCTCACTGTATTGCATTCAGTTGGCTTGCACTTTGCTTTCTTATTATTATATGTGAAAAATTAAATGCAGTTTGTGGGAATGAATTTGCAAGTGACTAGCTGGCTGAGGTGCATGCTTCTCATACATACATGTATCCATCCAAATGTAGAGTGTTGGCTTGATTTTAGCTTCATTGCTTTTTTTTAACCAAAAAATGTTGCTGGGAAGATTTTGATTAATGATAGTGGTTTTTAGAATATTTGACCTTAAAATCATAGAAAATTGAATTTTGCATACTGTGGAATGGTTAAATTTAACTGATGGTTTTGTGGACTGACAGAAAAAATGGACTGGTTCAAGCATTTTCACATCCAGAGTGCAGTACCCCTTCAGTGCATGATATGCATGCTGGCTATGCCCATCCTAAGCTGCTTTCACATCATATGCCTCATTTCCCACAGAACTCTCCTAGCCGTTTTTGTCAGCGACCAGTTCAGCGGTTCAGTCATATGCAGTCAACATCCGGCCATTCTGAGCACAGTCATCCAAAGGGCCAACTATCTCCCTTCATTGGTATCACTGCCAGTCCACATTCTCGAGGCACAAATACATTCGCCAATGGCATGCCATGGGGTATTAATCTACTCTAATGTAGCATAATTCTTAACAGAACTATTTACTGGGCCTGTTAAGATGTGTAGAATCCTGATATCTTTCGATTCCTAGTGTCAGATGGAGTTCTAGAGGACTGCCAACTCTTTTTAAAGTTGACAGAAGGATTCCTACAAAAGGTTCTATTGAGGATTTTGTGGAATCCTTTTTAAAGAAATCCAAGGCCCAACGAAACATTGAAACACTTGAATTCCATACTTCATTGATTCCATGGCAGGAAACCATGCAACTAGATGATCCTTGTGATTCTGTTCTTTTCCATCCATTTTATTAATTTCAGGGTTGTAGAGGCTCTTCATAACTTATTTCTAGAAAATTCATGGCAGGGATAGTTACTCGTTGACCAGTTTCTGCCCAGGAATACTGAATCCCTTGTTTTAAAAGTAATCAGCAACTATTGATATTTCATGTATATAAGGGTGATAGCAAGCACTATTTTGCATGTGGACTCCATCTTGACCCATGTATTGCTATCGAAAATGTGCTAGTTGGATGACATTGTGATTTGTGTATCTGGCACATTTGTGGAGCATCTCTTTAGTAGCTGACCCAGAGACAAATGGTAAGGCACGCACTGTACCCATACTAGTGCTGAACTCATGCAGTACTTTTGTAACATGGTCTGATGGATAGACAATACATGATATCAGATCCCTAAAAATCTAAACAAAAATTGGATGCCCGTTTCCTAATAAAGTGCAGAGTTAGTGGATACTCTTCGGTCAGATATATTGAATGCTCAGAAAGTGTTGGATTAAGGCCTCCTCTTGACTTAAAATCATTGACATGTATATATTTTGAACCCTACGGTTAAATGTGCTAGTGGTTATTCTTCAGTGGGCAACAAAGGCAGTTTCAAATATGGTTTAAGGAAATATTTCACCATGAATGTGTGTGAGTTGTAATTACTTCTTTCTATACTCATATTTTCAGAGTTTGCTGTTCTTAGAGTCTGCCACACCCAATTTTGACAAATTCGATACTTGTAACTGTGGTAATAACGCTAGAGGGTGTAGAAAAAATAAGTTTAAAGTTAGTAGAAGGGCTGATATGTAGTTTCAGAAATAAGCAGGGCCTTATGTGTAAGTATTCATAAAGTCTCTTAATAAAACAAAGGGATGTACTGTTGTTGAACCGTAGTGAAAAGGATAGTACCTCTCTTTTCTCCATCTCCTTTTTGTTCCATCTCTTTTCTTCACCATTAAATCCAATCTAATAATATTTAGAAAAACAACTGAGGTATTCTCAAAATGCGTTAATTTATGTTTTTCCCTACCCTTTTCTTTTTCTTTTTATTTGTTAAGCATGGTCTTTCTGTTCAATAGCATATTTGCTTTGCTTTCAAGCTTTCCATTGTCATGTAACAAACTGACTTGTGGTGCAGGACAAAGGGCTGGACATCCCATTACCACCATTCCACCAACATCCCACCCCCATAAGGACTATGGAAGGATAACATGACTTGGAAGACTGGCTCCATTCCTCACAAGAAACTATAGTATTCTTGTCAATGAAATATGTAGCTTTTGCCTTGTGCTCTGGAAGTCTTTGCTTGGCTTCCTTCATGCTTCATTGACATTATATGATGCTATAATTATGGCATCAATGGTGTCTTTCTATCTCACGTGATCAGCCCGATATGTTGGTTCTAATCTGAATTTTCTGTATTCCAAAGCATTTATTTTTTGGTGGGGTTTATCTTGCCACAGAAAGGTCATCCATCTGAATTTATGCGGAAGGTAGTGCAATATATCTCTCTTCTGGTGACTTTAAATGTTGGTATCAGTTGAAGATTTTAAGGTTTAATAGATGCATCAGTTGCCATTTTTGGTTCATAAGTTAGCTTCCACAGTGCTGAATAACCTTGCATAAGTGGTCATTTTAAGTTTTTGAGTCCGAATCCACTGAGACTTTGCTTGAGAGTAATACTGAGTTGAAGGAGCCAAAGTGGGGCACACTTGAAAAATACGAGCAACTCAAAATGAACACCCTTCCGGTGTATAGGGTATGCCCAAGTTTTACCCCAATAGGAGCTGGTCCCACCATAGGATTGACTATTTGATGAAATAAAACGTGGTAACACAACCTTATACATTATTTATTAATCACGCTTTATCAAACAATCATATGGTTGGAACTATTTCTATTGGGGTAAAATTTGGGATACCCCAAGGGCTACGAGGGTGTTTCTTTTCGGTGGTCAGATTTTCAAATGGTGGGCCCCACTTTGGAGTTGCACTTTCTTAACTCAGGATTTCTCCAAGTGAGCCTATGTGCCCATTAGGTCTACTGTCTACCAATGGTTGTCTGATCTGAATGCAGTCCAAGTGCAGGATTCTATCTCGGGCCAGTTTGTCTCACTTAGATGGAAGGTTGGATTCTATCTGCGGTCTTCATGTGCTGGGTGGCCATAAGTTCTGATGAAAGCTTTTATTTTAACTAATGTAGCATGCAACTAGGAGAAAGGAAAAAAGAAAAGGTTGTATGATATTTCAACTGCGAGGATGGACTCTCAAAGCACATACATATATATATATATATATATATATATATATATATATATAATTAAATCTGACTTGAACAGATACATGTAGTGTAGTGTAACTATTTTTTATTTTTTTTAATATATAATAAATATATATATTATTGGTCGTTTGAAAAATTCTCCAGTTCTTCAATGTGGTTTGGCTGCTATAATATAACCTATATCCTTGGGAATGTGTTCAATCCAGTGCTACTGTCATGCTAAAAAGTAATTTACCTTAGCCACTGGCCACGGCACGCCGCCTGATTGCAAATCCTCCTTTCGTTCTGGGCTTTTGTAGAATGTTTATTATTAGATTGACACATACGGACGCATCACTTTTGGTGGAGAATTATCCTTATGCTAGGTTAATTGAATGGGGGCATACCTCATGCGAGAGGCATGCACAAATATCAAATATGCTCGCACTAGTCTTTGCTCTACGAAGCCATATATGTCCCCAAGTGTAGTCTCTTGAATGAGTGATTATAGTGACACACATTAGTTCATTTTTGTAACATAATTATAGTGATCAAATATGATTGTTGGCAAATTGGACATGTATTTTTGCATACTGGTGATCAAATGTGGAGGGAATTTTGGGTCAAGCCTACGCCAGGCCTAATTAATAATTATGGTGGGCTCGTTCGTGCATTGCATTTGCATAGATGTGCAGTGCATTCTTCAAAAAAACATATTATTTTTTTTCTTCAAATGGAACTAAGTCTAAGATCGAGCACATCATATTATATCATTTATAAATATGATGAATAATGTGAAAGCAACTCCCAGTAAAGTCTTGAGGATATATCACTGGAGGTGGAGGTGAGATAACATTTATTCATTTTGTCCAGTCCGGATTATCAATGATTAGGCCCCACAAGGTGATGACAATGAATCAAGAATCAATATCCCAAGCTCTGGGTCTGCGACCGGGACTCTTCTCATTCCAAAGTCAGTTTTCGCACGTCTTTTCACCCGCAGAGTTTCGCCGAAGAAAACCCATTTGGCCCTTCGCTGCCCGACTTCCTCCGCTCGCTCTCTCTCTCTGCCGATCCCCATCATCGAAGAATTGAAACTGATAAAGAGGGGGCAGCAGAAGTAGATAGAAATATGGTTGAGCAGCAGCAGCAGCCGAGATTCAGATTCAGCCGTCCAAATGCAAATGCAAATGCAGAGGCAAAAGCAAAGGCGTCGAATGTAGCTGTAGGAAAAGAAGGAGAAGCAGAAGCTGGTGCATGCAGCCCTAGCCCTAGCCCTAGCCCTAATCTGTACGTGGCCAATTGCGGCCCTGCTGTTGGGCTCTCGTTCGAGACGATCGCATCCGCATTCGCAGCCTTCGGACAAGTCACAGGAGTCCATCCAGCTGACGACACCGGTGCTCGTGTCGTCGTCTCCTTCTCCCAATCATCATCGGCCCAAGCTGCCCTTAAAGCTCTCCATAATGGATCTCCTTGCCCACAGCTCGGAGGCCGCATTCTCCACATCCAATACTCTCTCCTCCTCCCTACACCTCCACCTCATCCTCATTGTGATCCTCATCATCCCCTTAAGGTAACCCCCCTCCCTAGTCCCTCCCCCTTTCACATCTTCTTCTTCTTCTTCAATCCAATCTCTCTCCAAATTCCAATCCAATCTGTGTCTCTGTCTATGTTTAACACCAGGCGTATGCTTCAGTAGTATCTTCTTCAGTGGCATCTGACCTGGGGATTCCGGGAATTTACTTGTTGCATGACTTTGTCACCCCAGCCCAAGAGCAGGTTGGTTTGTTGGTTCTCTCATGAACTCCAGTCCAGTCAGTCTCTCTGTATTATTATTATTATTATTATTATTATTATTTATGCCTTCCAATTCTAAAGCGTCCCTTCATCTCTCCTTTATTTTATTTTATTTTATTTTATTTCATATGATGCTGCTGCTTCTTCCCTCCGTTAAAATCTTCCTCCTCCATCTTTTTTTTTTTTTCATCTTCTTCTCAGGAGCTTCTCGCAGCTGTCGATGCCAGGCCTTGGAAGAGTCTCGCAAAAAGAAGAGTCCAGCATTATGGCTATGAGTTCTTGTACAAAGTAAGTGCTGCTGATTCTGAACCCTCCATTTTGCTGACTACGCATTCATACTGTTATATTTTCTTGTTTCAAGTTAACAGGCTGCTTGATATGCAACGAATGCCAAAGTGTCAAGCAAAAAGGAAAAAAAGACTCATCTCTCTGCAAAACCATTTATGCCAATTTCTCTAGTTTATGCTTAACTTTTGAATGGTTCAACTTTAACAAGTGCAATTTAATCACTTGAGAGACGACTCTACTCCCCTCTATTCGTGCTGCCCATAAGTTCTGTTTTTTTCTCTTTTTTTTTCAATTAATGTAGTAGTTACCGTTCTGAAGATTTTGTTGGTTTACATCTGTTTGCTGTCTTAATTGTTGCCAATGAATTTACTTCAGATTCTCTTCTGACCATGCTAACTAAGCCGTGCTCCTTTCCTTTCACAGACACGGAACGTTGATCCAAAGCAGTTCTTGGGTGACCTTCCGTCATTTGTTTCCTCCATCCTGGAGAAGATTTCATTGTTTCCCAACCTAAGCATTGCTGAAAGCAACATAGTAGATCAATTGACGGTATGTGTGTGATGTCTTTGTTTTGTTAATACTTTATGTTACTGTCTGCTGTCTTGAGCATTATTTCTCTGATGACATTAACACTCTCTCTCTCTCTCTCCGTGTTTTTTTTTTTTTTTTTTTTTTTTTTCTTTTGGATATGGAAGCAGCCAACTTAACCTACGACTGATGATTGAAAGTAATCTTTTTCCTATCATTCAGCAGAGCCTTGTCCCAACCATGTTGGGGTCGGCTATATGAATTCTATTTTTCAATTCCGGTTCTCAGATAGATTGCATTTCTTCATATCTAACCTTACCACTTCCATCCATGTCCTCTTTGGCCTACCATTTTTCCTCGGTGGGCTATCAACTTACATAGAAAGACTTTTCCTCACCTGTGCCATTGCTAGCCTACTTTTAACATGTCCAAACAATCTCTTTGAACAAATCTCAATTGATGTTACTCATAAAAATTCATTTTCAATTTCTCTAAGAAATTAATATGACATAATGTTCATGATAAATGCAAATCGTTCATCTCTCTCTTTAGCATAGAGAAATCTCACCTCTTGACAGACATTTTTCACTTTATGATGTTGGAGATTTTCTAACACAAATAGGAAATAATGTGTTTTTCTTGAGACACCTGAGTATTACTCTTTCAGGAGCCTGAAATATTTCTTATCCCACACTGTTTGTAGTTTTATATTTTGCAACTGTCTTAGTTTTTATGTTTCCAGTTATTTCGGAGTCTAAGAAAACCTGATGAGTTTTGACAGGTCAATGAATATCCTCCAGGGGTGGGCTTATCCCCGCATATAGACACTCATTCAGCATTTGACAGATTAATCTTCAGCCTTTCATTAGCTGGTCCCTGCATCATGGAGTTCAGGAAATACCCACAAGGTACATGGCTTCCTTTACCCTCAGGAAGAGAAAATTCAGATCATTGCTCAAATGTCGAAAGGAGAGCAATTTTCCTTCCTCCTCGGTCAATGCTTTTGTTATCTGGGGAGGCTCGGTATGCTTGGCATCACTACATCCCACATCATAAGGTGTGCTCTAATTGTCCTTAGTTGCAACCATTTGTTTAGCAAACCAAATGTCTTTCATTTAAGAGATCTAATAATTTATCAAAATGTTAGCTGTTTGTAATTAGTGCTAGCTTTCCTGCTTACTAGGTTTCTCTTATGGGTTCCATTTCTTTGTTAGTTTCTCAGCTGGTAATGTCCTGGAAAACTTCTTACATTTGCAAGCAAGTGAAGAAAGATAGATTTCCATGCATCAATTTTGTACTTCATTTGTAATGTGATACTTCAGATAACACCTATTTGTAGTTGGATTGAAGATTCATTATACAACACTTTTGTTTTTAATGGTAACTTGTATTGATCAAAGGATTAATAGTACAAAAGGATTATACTGAAAATCTAAGAAGAATACCAAAATGAAAAAAAAAAAAGAAAAAAGAAAAAAGAAAAAAGGTCACCATCCAAAAAGAAGCAAAAAAGGAGGGGCCTCGAAAGCAGTGCTGAGGTGCACTAGCCCCCACAGAGAAAACAAAGTAAGGAGGCTCCCTCCCTCCAGTTAAACAGAATGACATCTAAATGCAGTCCCCAAAAATCCGGGAGAATAGGAATCCAAGAGGTGGCAAAGAATCTTGATCTCGCGATAACAGGGGCTGTAGATGAGGATTTGCCTTCAAAACATCTCGGATTCCTTTCCTTCCAAATGCCCCAAATAATCACAAACAAAGAAGAAGAACGCCAGGAGCCTGCAGAAGAGAGGATTATACTGCACTTTTTGTTTGAGAAGATTCAACAAAAAATCCTATGGGATGGAGGGGTGGGGGTGGGGGTGGTTGGTGGTTTGCGGAAAAGAGTTATGGTGACATAATAGAGTTGGATGTGTGGAAATCAAATGGATAGGAAGCATGGATACTATGCATCACGGAAGGCAATTGTCAAGGTGGGAGATTCTAAAGGAACTCAATTCCTAGTAGGGATGGGGCACAGGTAAGGCTATGGGAGGAGACTCAGAGAGATAAAGCACTAAAATAGATATTTCCAAGGCTTTGTCAAATCTCAAACCAAAACTAGAGTATATAACAAATTATGGGGAGGTGGTGGGAAAAGGGTCAGGATGAATGGCAGGGGTGTATCCAAGTTATGGCACGTGGGTGCATTCGTGCCCACACAATTTGAAAAAGGCCCATGATGAGCTATTGGCCATACGGGCCACTCCCCATCTTCAAAATTGATCCCACCCCACCCATGGAGATGAAAAGTCGAAAACCTAATACCCAAATTGCTCCATTGAAAAGGTAAGATTGCATTTTTGTGATTAGTGAAAAAGGGTTTTTCTTCATTCTTCAGGTGTTTTGAATTTTCCTGCAATTGCTACAATAAAGCCTGGTTTTTAGAATTTTTCTCCTGTACATGATATTTTTCTATTGTCATTGTGGATGGTTGTGGATGGGTCTCCTCTTTCTCTCTAGGTTTTTCTAAAGAACTTGAAAATATGAATACACTATAAAAATTTAATTTGGCCTTTTCATTTTTCCATCGTCTGCCCCACTTAAACGAAATTTCTGGGTCCACCACTGATGAATGGTCAAGTTCAGGATGGGTCCACAGTCCACTGTGGACCCATTCAGAAAAAAAAAAAAAGAAGAAGAAAGAAGGGTCAAGTTCGGGATGGGTCCACAGTGGACTCCTACATGTACTCAAATTGGAATAGAAATTTCCAAAACCCAACAAAACCTGTACAGGCAAGAGATTTGAGATCCAGACACATACCTCATGTAACTTATAATACGCATAACCTGAAACAAACTTGAAAGAAACAATGCATTTAAAAACTATTCTTTATTCTCCTCTTCCCAAACTACAGTGCTTCTCTTATCTCCCAATTCACAAAACTCAATATACAGAGAGGAGAAACAATATTCACAAAGAGATGATTCAGAAAGCAAAACCCCCAGTTTCCCTTTCGTTTCCTTCGTAAACCTAAGTATCCATTCTGAAGCCATGCACACGCACACATAGAAAAGGAACAATGCATTTAAAAACCGTTCTGTATAATGAAATAGAAGATCTGTCCACCTCATGCTTTGCCAGCCGTTTGCCTCTTGACGAATATGCTTGAATTCTTTTAAAATCAGAAAAATAAAGGCGTTTTAATAAGAAAATAAGAGAGGCTTGAGAATGGGATGATGGGAGATGGCGCTCTCTCCCTTCTCCATTCTATGGCTCAATAGTGACTACTGCCTTCCACTGGCCAAAAGGAGAAAGAGAGAAGAGGAGAATAAAGGAAAGTGGAGGGTTGCCTGGGTGGAGAGCAAATAGGTTTTTTTCTTCAGGTGAGAGAGCAATCTTAATGACAACAAATTGAAAGAACATGTTAATTTTATATGTGCACATTACATATTTGCATTACAAACTTTGGTTATTTAACCCATAGACCCAAACCTGAACCTGTATAATTTTGGGTCCCTGTTAATAACACCCAAACCTGAGCCCAAACTTAAAATGGGTCCAAATCATGGATCCAACCTGATTTTTTTGTATTGAGTCCTGCTGGTATTCAGGTAGTCTGGTATTCGGTTACCCATTTCAATTCCTAGAATGAGTGGTCGAATCTGTCATTTTGCTAGAAATCGTATGGACTATGAAACGTCCGAAGTAGTGGAAGACTTGAAAATATTTGTTGTTGTGGCCTTGTTGGGAATGAAGAAACACAAATGGGTATGAAGGGGGAAAGCTAATGAGATCAAGTGAATCTATATTCCAAAGTGAATATACGCAACCCCAAAGTGAAGGCTTTTTTATGGCTTGTCACCCTTAACAATATTCCAACAATAGATATCTCAAATCCCATAACCTTGCAATGCCAAATATTTGCTTCCATGTTGAACTAATGAGGAATCAATGAGTCATCTCCTCGATGGCCCTTCATGAGCCTCATTTGTGGGTCAATCCTGAGTCTTTCTCTAAATCTTGGGCCCTTTCACAATCATTTACCCCTTTCGGAGAAAGCTGGGATGCTGGATCTTTTAGAGAAAAAGATCAAGTTTTGTGTAGAATGGGGCTTCTTTCCATCTCCTGGGAGGGTTGGAAAGGGAGGAATATAAAGAATTTTCAAGGGGAAAGGTTCATCTGATACGTGGTAATGGCTAGAATATAGTCATCACTTATTGAATAGCGGATCCAAGCCAAGGAATTCCAAAGCATTTCAGCATCAGATTTTGCATAGAGAGGCTAGCTGGTAGCTGCTACTAATGGGGCATCAGCCCAAGTGAAGGGTTTCATTAGAAAAGCACTTTAAGAAAAAAAAAAGAAAAAAAGGTTTCATTAGAAAAGGAACCCATTCCTTTTGGGGGTTATAGACTAAATTTAGGTGGAAGCTGTAAAGGATATCTGGGACTGTCCCAAATGGGTTGAATAATTAAGAATCATATTGGGGAAGGGTTGATCACATTCTTGGGCCTAGTCAGTTGGGGACTCACGTAAAGTGGAGACCTTAGCTTTAGAAGGCCTTAAAACAATTGCATCGTGTTTCCATGAACCAGTCACTGTGGAAGGTGATTCATGGAATTATTTTTGTGGGCTAGTGATAAGATGGGCGTTCTGCAGTGTTTCTTTTATATTCTAAATGAATTTAAGAGACTAGCTTGATCCACAAATGCATCATTTTGAAACTGCGCAAGACAAGGAAATGAAGAAGTGGATGCTTGGTGAAGTTGGGAGTTAAAAGGGGGAGTATTCTTAGTTGTAAATGGCTTAGCCTTAGATATTTGAAAGCCTGTATCCATTTGTATACAAGGTCGTTGTCCATCAACTTTTGGGGAATCCGATACTTGTTCATTATTCTTTTTTTTAATACATTGACCAGATTAGTGATGAAGATGCTGATATATGTGATGATCTTGTTACTAAGAAGTTAGGTGTTCTGAGATCCAATGGTGTTGAGTGTTGATAGTATCTAATAAGATAAAATGTCGAATCAATGATAAATTTAAGAGTGGTGGGGGTTTCATCTGGATCTAATAATGATGGTATGTGAATATTCATGAAGGGGCTTTTTGACGAAGGTTGGGAGGGTGAGAAATTAGAAAGTAAATCAAAGGGGAAATTAAAACTTTGGAGTTTAGAGAGAGGGAGTGCTAAGCTTGTTTGATGTGTGATGTGTGTGGTGGTTGTTCTAGTTTGTTTTTTTTTTTTTTTTTTTTTTTCACATTATTACTTGAACCTGTACCTCATGGTTGCGACAGTGAGCTCCCTTTTAACTATGCTACAGGGTCTTGTCATGATGCATATATTTGGTATATTTTTGCAATTTTGGGAAGGACTGTCAATATGCTTTACAGCTCCAAATTTGCTGAACAAGTATGGATTTAATGTTCTACACAGTTGTCAATCCAAGTTCATAATCTGCCAAATTTGGTCCTCCATTAACTCGGTTTTCTCACTTTCCCTTAACCTTCCATAAACCATTCAAAAGGTACTTTTGGACCAAAATTCTGTGACATTCAAATCTGGAGGTGGCACGTCAGATGGCTGTGATAATCCACCTTGGCAGTTTTGGGTAGAACCCTCCTGTTAATGCCTGCGCAAACTGTATTTGCATCACAGATTATTTCCATGTGACTGCCTGTACTGCAGCTGCAGCTCAAACTATTTAAGGTGGAGATCAGCAGCTACGTTGTAGTTGGCCACTGTACAGTCGGATAAGAAGAGTCTATTGGGGTTTTTTTTTTTTTTTTTTTTTCCCTTTGATCTCTATAATTACTATGAAGGCTACTTTGATCTTTTTTATCTATCAATGTCTTCCTAAGCTTTCTGAGTTTCAGGTTGACATGGTAGATGGGCAAGCAATCAGAAGAGGTTCAAGGAGGGTTTCATTCACATTTCGCAAGGTGGAGCTTCTGCCCTACTTCAAATGAAAAGCAACTTCCAAGTTGTTTTAATGCTTTTCTTTTCTTTTCCTTTTTCCCCCTTTGATCTTTTATGTTATTTTCATCTGGTCGGCTTCTACCGAAAATTATATTTGACTTAATTCATCTGAGATGACCAAATTATTTCATTTGGTACAGGTCAGAACAGGGCCTTGCTGCTGTGACTTCCCACAGTATTGTGATTCTCAGATGGGGTAGAGAGGATAGAGATTGCTAGAGAATGGACGTCAGTTAATGCACATGGAAATCCTAGGCAATTCTGTTTCAGTAATTCTCATTTTCATGTTGGGGCTGGGGTTTCAGTCTCCCACAGGATTATTGGTCCTTACCTGTAATTCAGTGTGGCCCCGCTCTGTGGATGGCTGGGATTGAAAATTTCTCGGCACTGCGCTCACCGCCCCTGTGCGAGACTCTAGCAGACGAAAACTCCTTCTTGAGGCAGAGCGGAACCAGCATCACATATACTTGATTGATCTTGAAACTAATAGATGGCGTCTCCTTACTCTAAAAAAGGGAAATGACCACTGTCTGGAACAGTTTTTTTTTTTTTTTTTTTCTTCTTCTTCTTCGTTAATTTTTGGTAGAACGGGCCTGTAATAGTTTCCCATCAGTGCAGTGTTTTACTAATTTTGTCTGGGCAGGAAGAATTCCTCAGAGGGATTAGAGACGTGTGTTTTGAGCCGGTCCGTGGCCTCAACTATTCCATGGATAAATGGTCACTTCCATGACCATCTTTTACTCACATTTACCTTATATGGATGGTTGTGACTGTCAGTGCTTGCTGTGAAATTCACGAGGGTCCTGGTTGTTTGACGGGGGCCTTGTCTCTTTAACCGGATTGAGGTGGCTGCATATAGGATAAAAGTTCGCCTTAGTAGTGTGGTCAGGTCGCGCACACAATATTATCTATTGTGCAGTGTGGGGGTTTCGGCAGTGGTCTATGACTTTAGCCTCACTCACTCACTGCCCCAATTCCAATTGAACGGTGTGCTAGATTCAATGTCCTTCCCAAGTATAAAAATTTTGGACCGGACTAGCCAATGGTATGTTTCGACAGACCTAAACCAATTAGAGGAACTTGTAGGCAGTGCCCGTCCTTTCGCGACCTTTACCATTCCCATGCCACTTCACTTGCTACACAATTTTATTGTTTATATTACATCTCATTTATAATAAATAAATGAAGTTCATTCTTTTTATGATAGGAATGACTGAAACTAATGCACTCTCTCTCACCGCTTAAACCAATTACCAGCAGAACTACAGCAGCAGCGGTATGGTGCCCAAGGGTCTGTGCCATCCTTGGGCTGGGTTGAGGCCTTGGGTTTTAGATGCAGGCTGAGCTTGGATCTAATATCTAGTTTTTGGCCCATTTGCTATTTGGACTTGCATTGGAACAATTTTGGGCCCATTTAATATTTGGTCTGGGCTTGGGTTCGGACCTTGTATTTCTTATGAAGGTGGGCTTTGATCTAAATGTTGGGCCCATTTAACACTTGGACTGGGCTTGGAACTGAAATTTGGGCCCATTTTATATTTGGACTGGTCTTGGGAGTTGGAACTGAATTTCGGCCCCATTTAATCCGGATTAGGCTTGGCTCTAGACTTTTGATTCGTTTGATATATGGACTGGGCTTGGATCTTTGGCTCGTTTGATTTTTTCGCCCATTGATCTGGACTGGGCTTAGAACTGATTTTTTGGGCCCGATTGACCAATGGGCAGGTTGGGGCTTGATGTGTTTGAGGTGAGGTGAGCTGGGCTTGGGCTAAGTACCTAACACTTTCGATGTCATACGCAAAGCTGGGCTTATAGTCCCATGCAGGAAAGACCCAGTCATACGGTGCTTGACATGTGAAATCGTCTATAAATATGATTTGGGTGGCAGTGTCTGGACATGATGCTAATAAGCTCCGATGATATAGTCCGATCTGACCATTTTACCACAGCCAGAATTTAATCACAAATCGACCCCTAAAAATCATTTTTTAAGTTTTGAGGCTCCAAAATTAACTGGTTAAGATTATCTCTAATAGCAATAGGGTTAGATTGGGCTGCCAAGCCTGAGCCAGAATGAATGAAGGTGGCAGTTCACGAGGGAAGGGAAGGGACTACGGTTCTTGGGGGTGGTGGTGGTCTACAACAAGCTCAACCTCAACTTTGGACCATCATGCAAACAACACAGCCAAAGAGAGAATTTAAATAAAAATAAAACAAAACACGGTGCATTTGTTTTCACTGCTGCATTATGGGGAGGGGCACACTAGGGACCACTAGTCAACTACCCATCATCATTGTTCAAAGTGCGTAATGGAAAGGGTTCCTCGGGAATTATCAATCAGGCTTGGTTGAAAACCCATTCTTGTTGGGCGACTGACGAGTCATTCTAGGATTTAAAAGTGCACACCCATATGATGAATTCAACAATGGATATTTCTTCAGCTAGGATCAATTTAAGTGAGAGAGTGTCAATGGACAGGGTTGGGGTTGTATTGGAGGACACAAGCAAGATCCTCGTGAGGCTTTTTTTCTTTTCTTTTGCGTATGAGCAGAGCATGCGTTTCATCATTTTTTCTCTTCCAACATCAGCAACTGTTATGCCAAAACAAGAAACATGCTCTCAAATTGGCTATTTTTGAATAATGAGACAACATTTTCAGTGAAAGGTGAGACGATGACTCATTGAATGGAGCATATTTTTTTTATCCATAATGACTCGTTGAATGGAGCATATATTTTTTTTATCTTAAGTTCTTACTAATTCAAACTGAGCAAGTTACATGGGGATGTCTTCTTACATGGATTAAATTGGAAAGAGATTAGAGAAATTGAGGTGGCATGAAATAAAAGATCTTAAGCCACGGTGGCAGCAGGTCATGTAATCAACCATGTAAGAGCAAGTAAAACCCAAGTGCATTCATTTTCTGACTTTTCCAAAAATCAACAGAACTACCCCATCAAACTAGGCCTGGAGATCAGCTGCCACTTCTCCTGCAAAGGGTAATTATAATTGGTTACGCAATGGCAATGCAAATGAACCGCACGCGAAAGAAAATAATCCCATCCACCAAATGCTACTAAAATTTGTTTGTAAGAGCGTCAGAAATAGTGGAAAGAATCTAAAAGATGCTATTTTCATGAATTTGATATAACCAACACCAAACTTTGTAACTAAAATTATAGAAACTAAACTAGTTGAGAGTGCTTACCATGCATGCATTTGATAAAATACCCAAGTTCCATGGTCATTTCTCTCTCCATGAATGCAGATGGCTGTCGGTACACAAAGAATGACAGATGGCGACGGTCAGGATTGCTTCTTGGCTTTGCAGTCTCTAGGATCCTAGCGTACCCATCTCTATCATAGCATGGAAGAACATTCTCACCAGCTACAGACAAACCGTGATCCCAGGCAGAATTTAGAACCTAGAGGGGTTGACAGAAGTTTCAAACCAAACTGGGATCAATATAGGGAGAAAAAGATATCATGTAGCGGAAAATATCAAAATAGCTCAGGGAGTATAGTATAAGAGAGCACAAAGGGAAAGTAACAGATGTGACCTGCCAACTCAGGGCTTCTGAATCTGCCAGAGGCTCATCATTTTCCTGAGCAGAGACGTGCAATCCAGAAGAGAGAAACTTCAGCGTCACTGAATGTTTCTTAAGAATGTCAAAAACTGGAGAATAGCCATCTTGATTTGTAGGGTTATAGTATCCTGCCGTGAGCTCTGCCGCATGACTAGATGTCTTGTACCACCAATAAACTGCAGGGATCTGCATAAATAAATAGACAATGTCAATCCATAGTGTCAAACTCCACAAATAAAACATCCAAGTAGTTTTACAGTTAGATAGTGGCAAATCAAGGTGACGAGACAAAATATACAAGTTTATCTCTTCCTAAAGAGCCACTTCATCCAGGGTTGGCAAGGGCAATGCTAGCCCATGAAGAGTGATTTTAGGTTTGCAAGTTGAGATTGAAATACTTTGACCCACCACAACAGTAGAATGCGCGAGAGCCTAAGTTTTGACAACTTTTCAGTTTAGGCACAGTACAAGCTCAGGTCCAAGCTGGCATAAGACTACGACACTATCGTTGGGCATGGGCCCAAGTTTCAGTTCTAATTAATAAACAGGTAGAGGCCCATATCTGGATCCATGCTCACAGAGAAAGTTGGCCATATATTTCTTGCCTCCGCTAAGATTCTCTCTCCGACGTAAGGGATCAAGAACTACCTAACAGGAGGAACTACTACAGTTCAAAGAGTAACTGATCTCTTTTTTAAAATAAATTGTGGTTGTCTCAAAATTCAGAAGAATTAAAAACCACAAAATGATTAATGTGTATGCACCAGCCAGCTTCATAGAACATAAATATAAAGGAGGGTTATACTCAGTAAATCTGTAGCCTTACCTTCACTGTAATTTGTGTGTCCTCAAATGCAAGGCTTGCCAGGGACAGAACGTTATCAGCATGGTCTGTTAGAGTCTGAGCATACCAATGGAGAAAAAATCGCCCATAATAGCTGTCATAATCACCCCTATCACAGAAGAATCCAGTCTCATGAGGCCTGGAATTATATTGACCAGCATTATCAGGTCCCCTTGCCCAGAATGAATGCCCACGCAATTTTGCAGCTTTACGTAGATTCTGCTGTAAATACTTGTCATAACACTGAGTAGAAATGTATCATTTAACAGAAGCACTTGTCAGTAGACAGCAAAGGCACAAAGTGAAGCACTCAGTAAAATATAGCTTCCATGCAAGCATTCCATGAACATTCCAAGTGACATAATGGATTGAATTTTAGTAAAAGATGGTTGCAACCAAATTAATGTGCAGTTCATGGAAGTGATTGAAAACTGAATGGAGCACTGCAACGCTTCCACAGTCTGTTGAAGAAGTGACGTATCTCCAACCTTAGCTGTTGAAACATACAGGCAATCAAAGGAACTCCTAGACTTCTTTAATAAGGCCTTCCTTTTTTAAAAAGGATTAACAATTCTAGATAGTAAAAAGAGTGATACAGCATACATACATGAGTAACATCCAAGACCTTACCCCATCAAGAGAATAGGGGAAGGATATATGGGAGAAAACAAAAAGGTAAATAAATTTTCATATTACTAACAATATTCCAGTTGTCTCTTTTTTTCTCTTTGCAACATATCCATTAAAGCATTTGACATCATGATCACCACTACCGTTAAATATCAAATTTTAGAAAGCTTCTAAATCTTTATTACTGGAATATTTCTAACATAAATGATGCAGATGTGATGCATATCATATCCAATGCGATGAGTTTTTCATAAGATCCAGTCAAGGTATTTTGCCCTAGAAAAAAGTAATGGTCAACGAGGTGAAAACTGAAAACCATGACCTTGGCTGACAAAAGCCTGTAGCATAGTTGAAAGGTGCTCATTGTTGCAATCACGAGATTGTGGCTTTAAGTCATTTAATAACCAAAAGCAAAAGGCACCGTAAACGTGGATAGAATCCATGCATGATCTCTAATAACCAAAAAAACAAAAGGTACTGTAAACTTGACTAGAGTCCTTGAAATAGATCATGCAAGTCCGCCAGACTTCTCCCTATAAGAAAAATTACAGTTATTACCCAATTCAGTAGCTGCGAAACAGTCCTGTTTTCCAGTTTCCAAGCATAGATACAATGCCTACTTGCAGAAACAATTACAGATAAGAGGACTAACTTAAAAAAGATACCTGAAACTCACCAATACCGGGGTATCTCCATCCCATCCTTTCTGGGAATGAAGGATACTTTAGCTCCCCAGAAGCACCCAGTCCAATTTCCACAGCCGAAATGAGACCCTCTGCAAACAAGTCATCAAATTCTGTGCGGAAGCTCCTCATAAAGTCAAAGTAAACCTACACATATTTGAGAAACCCATGTAGTAACAAGTCAGCACCATGAATTGCAATTAGAGATAATAATGAAAAATAAAAAAAGGATTTATACTTCTGTATTGGAGATAATAAATTATTTCAGATAGATCTTTAATATTATGAAATTTAGAAGAACTTTGATGAACTAAATAATTTATAACTAATACCTCAATACCGGTTCGTCCTTTTAGTACTCGTTCTTTGTCAACACCCCAGGAAAGACATTCTGTATTTCTCCTCCCTTCACGATCTGTAAAAAATATATCTTGGTTATCTTTTCCAATCTCTAGAACCCACTTGGGAAGGGAGATTGGCATGTCACCAGGTCCATGTCCTCCGCACTCATGAAATGCCATTACGACCTTCAGAAATAAAAGAGACCCTATAAAAGTTATGCAGTGCAAAACTAAAGGGATGCTATAAATATATGCCATAAAAGCCTTCTAGTAGTAACTAATACAAGGGAGATCCAACCTAGTGCTCAGAGCAAACATCATTCCCACCTTTTTCAATTATCATACAACATGAAAGAGTACAAAACTTGGGGCATCTAAAACAAATTTACGAGAAAGAGGGTCTTGGTATTGTGTGAGCAGCTTGTGAATTTACCTGCAATTTCAGCTTGCACTCTCGGACGACGTTAAAAAGTTCCCTGTAGCCAGACCATAAGTATTTCTGTGGGCTCCAGCCTTCAACGATGCCCCACCAACAATCTACAACCACTCCATCTATTTGCAAAGACTTAAGATTCCTTAATTCCTGCCGCATGCCTTCCAGATCTACCAATTGACAGAAACTGTTGATAATACCTGCCTAAAGAAGTAACAACCAAGCAAAAGAAGGTAAATAGTTACTTTTTCTATGTTTAAGAATGGTAATTTTCTAGACCGCTAGTTGCAATCGTGAAACATTAAATTGTCAAAAGTGAAACTTAATGAAGCTCAGGACAGGACAAGAGCTCACTATGTCAACAAGCAGCCCTTTTATTGTTAAAATTAAAGGTTAAAGAAAGAGAAATATGAGTAGACTAAATAACAGTGTTCAGATAACAAACAAAAGAAAAGAGCACTAGTAACTTACAGGAAGCATAACATAAACAGGAATATATGGAGTTCCTGTAAAATCATTCTCGTGATCCCCTAGACGAACATCATGCATTAGCTGCACCAAATTTCAGCAATAAACCACATTATCAAAAGTCATGATAATTGTCACAGAATGTCGTCAAATTGGTGCATATGGGGAGTTTAAGTCAGTAAGAATGCCAACATGTACATGAAGAGAATAAATGACACATTGTTAAGATACAGATGAATGTAGGACAATAAATATCAAACATTCTTTAGCACAATTTCCATTTACCACACCTAGATTCTGAATAGAATATCAATGGCAGCAACATCTTGTAGCAAGGGGTAAGTAGAAAAGTCAGTATAACTCAAGAGCCTCATTCTGTAGTACAGACTTGTGTTGAGATCTTTCAACTTTGACTATAATGCAATGATCTATCAAATGAACAACATTCATCCATTTGTTTGTGCATCAAACATAAAAATAACTAGGACAACAATAGAGATTTGATAGTTTTTTAGGTGTCACCAATGAGATAAGCACATATGGTACCCAGATATGTCCAAATAGGCATCATATCATATCATGTCTTATCTGATACTTCATTTTTTTATGCGTAGAAGCTTGTCCCTGTCCCTATCATATCCATGGCATGCCCCTACCATATCCATATGGTCGCTGTGCATCATGACAGCAATAATACAACAATAATGATGACAGTTGATAAGTCCACAAAATTGTAGCTTTCATTCATCATTTCATGCACATTTGTGGACTTAATTAGGGTAATTTGCATTCAATATCATAGAATTTCATGATTTCGTGCATTTGAGCATAAAGTTGGACTTTTGGTCAAAATCAATCAAAATTCATCACATTGCATGATTTTTATGAAATTAGGGTTTTTAACATACAATCATCACACCAATTAGTTTTTCGGATTTCAAAAATGCGTGCCTGTTATTTTTGGTACCATAGTGCTATTTTTGGAAAGTTGGTCAAATCGGCATATCATTAAGCATGTGTGGGTCCCATGCATAGTCCATTTGAATTTCTTACATACGATTTTTTTATTTCATTCTCTTATGTAGGAAAATTCCAAATTTGTGGGACCCACTTGAAGAGAAATTAAAGATGAAGGAAAGAATTGAAGTTCTCTTGGAGGCCAAGGAAGAAAAAGAGGGAAGAAGAGAAGAAATTCCCAGAGGACGTCCAAGCCATGCCATTTCAAAGATTGTGGGCCCAATGTGAGAAAATTCCAATAAACACAAGTGGGACAAGTTTTAGAAATTATTGCACAGCAAGAAGATAGGATTGGAAAGACTCTCTAAACCCACTATTTTCTCTTCATAAAATTCCTCTCCCTAAATTCTCTCTAACTCGTCCAACCTACCCTTCCCTCTTTCTATTTTTCTTTACTCCAAACAACCCATCTTTCTAAACTTTCTCATGATATTCACATGGCTCACATGCATCTCAAGATATAATAAAGATGAGTGGCTGAAATTATAAGAGGAGGACACGTTGGAGATTATCACCTAGGCTTGGAAAGTATACTATAATGAAGAATGCAAGGAAGTCAAAGCATGACCATGTGGCTTAAAGAAATCGTGTGATTCATCATCTACATGGCCCACACATGGAATTTTATATAGAAATATCCATTGAAGATTTACAGGATTGGTGGACCATGATAAAAGAAGAATGTCTTGTTTGCCAAAGAGCTTGATTTAGAAAGACTTCTAGGCAAACAAGGAAGACAAATTTTTTTTTTTTTTATGATAACATAAACAAGGAAGACAATTCTACTTAGAATTATTAACGCATGGAAATAGAAACGTCAATGGATGGCAAGTGTTGTAGTAAAACAAGGAAATCAGACTCTATATATCGGACGTCCCATAGCCATCAACATGGCACGCCAAATCCAGCCCCTCTCCTCTCCCCTTTTCCCTCCTCCCTTCCCCTCTTCTTTTCTCCGTTAGTTTTTTTTTTTTATTTTGGTAGCCTAGGGCCATGTCCAAGGACTTATTTTGAACGAGAATTATTGTGAAGGAGAAGTTGTAAACATGCAATTTTTTATGACAAATCAAGAAGTATTCTTTGCAATGGCAGGCTAAATCTTTTGATTGGGGGCTATGGATAAAGATGAGTGATTACCTTTTATTTGTCTAGTAATTCTAACTTGTTTGCATTTGTTATGTTCTTAATGATTAATAGACTTGCCTTCATGCCCTAGGCAAACCTCCATTCTTAATTTCTAAAAATAAAAATTGATTTTTGACTATCCATGCTTAGGTTTGATAGGCCATGCTTAGGACTTAGATCTTTTTTATGGTTTACGCTTACTTTTGATGGATAGTGCTTATATTATTTTTATTCTTTTATGAGGTGAAGGAAGTCTTGGATTTTGGATTTTACAATTAAAAAGAGATTTTAAAAGTTAAATTTTCCAAATCAAAAACATTGATTTGCCTTTGGTTGGAAGTAAAAATTGGAACAAGTTAGGATTACTTGATAAGTAATTGGTGGATGCTTATAGAATTCCTATGCTCTAATTACTTTCATTAATTGGTAGTTTTCATCTTTCTAAATTAGTTGCTTGCATTTTTAGAAACTTTCCTTAATTGATAATTAGTAAGTCTCCTTAATCTAAAAGTTTCTTTAATTAGTTCCTTATGGGTTTGACCCATACTTGCCACAGTCTATCCTTAGACACCTGTGCACTTGCAGTAAATTTGCATCTTAAAGATCACATCAACGGTGATGGTGACAATAACAATTACAACAATAACAGCAACAATGCGGATGATGATGACGACAAACAATAGCAAAAAATAATTAGGAAGGTATGTTTAAATATTAATAATGAGCGACTAAAATGTATGCTTAAATAAAATGCCACTAAACCAGAATCATAACATGCAAGTTGGCAATGAAATCCTACCTGATCAGCATCCAAACATTCTGGTGAATTGATGGGGCTAGCATTTGCATATTTCACACATTTGGCATCCTTTTCTACAACTACAACTGAATCAAGCGATGTAGGTGACAAGCTCTCATCAATTCTGAGAGTGGGTGGCTGACAGTCCAACGATGCTTTATTCGAGCAATTTTTCAATGAAGCAGCAGACAAGGGGCTTTCAATAGATCTTACAGAAAATGATGCCTGTAAAAAAAAATCTTAAATGCATAGTTAGTTACATGTATGAACATCAGCCTATGTCGTAAAAAACTGAAAGAAACATTAAAGAAATGCAATTTCAGAATCTTCGTGCCACACATCAAAGCATATATATAATCCCTTAATTTTAGTGCCATGCAAATTGCAATCGAAGCATATAAATTGCTGGAATTTAGTCCCACACATCAAAGCATGTGAAGGAGCCCATTTTTGTCAACACTCAAGATTGTTCATTGAGAAGTAAAGTTTTTTTCTTTTTCTTTTTCTTTTTCTTTTTAAATGGGAGAAGTATAGCTACCTTCAAAAACCTTTGGGATAACAAATCAATACAACATTAATAAAGGAAAAAATTATACATCTACACACACATCAAATAAGACTTGCTGATAGAACAACTGGATGCAAAACCATTTATAGACTATAAAATTGAAAAAAAACAAAAAACAAAACAGAAAAAAAAAAAAAAAAACAAAAATCAAAATCATTAACTGTGACAGACCTATACCCATAGTTAGCTGATTCGCAGTTCGAACAGTTCGAATTCAAATTCACAATTTGCCAATTTCTCAAATTTGAAAATTCACTGGGGTAGGTTCAGTTAATTAAATTTTCAATTCGCTTGATTCGCTATTCGAGTTCGATGAATACGCTATACTAATTCAAATATATAATTCGATGCAACTCGATATGATTCGTAAGTCCATTCAATATATATATTTATATATATATATATATATATATAGAGAGAGAGAGAGAGAGAGAAATTTGTAAGGGATTAATCTCACCATTGTCCTAATTTATTTTAGATTGAAATCTATAAAAGTGTGCCAGTTATTTTGATTGGTTAGGGTTTCTCATAGGTGAGAGTGGACCCCCATCGACATTCACATATTCAAAATTTAATATTACATGTACAAAGCTATGAAACAAAGAAAGAAAAAGATATACATGCTAAGTCAAATAGATATACATGCTAAGTTCTATCCAGAAAGGTGGTCTAAATATTAATTACTAACCAAAGAGGTGACAGAACACAGAAACGATATCTGTAATTGATATACATTAATGAATGACATTCCAACCCAAAAAAAAAAAAATGAATGACATTCATGGCCTCTGAAATTGTAACCTAGAGAAATCGTGGGTTCAATGAGAGGAACTCCACAGTGGATCCCACCTATTAAAATCTGAACGGTTCAAAATACACATCATATATATACAAGGGGTATCCTCAAATATTAGATCAATTAGAGTTCATTCAACTGTTGGATTGAACGTTTATGCATATTCATAACCACAATTTTCATCAAACGGTCAATCCAACGGTGGATCAAATTGAGATTAATGAATAATTAAAGAGTAACCAATACGCCTACAGGGGAATTACTTCGGACGGTTCAGATAATCAGATTTCAATCTGTGGCCCCAACTCTAGTAATGATTTCCTATTAATTGTTTTTAGAACTGTACTCTTAATTGCATCCATCACTCAAAAGGAGAGAGTATAAGGAATGGGTTTTAATTGCATCTAGAGAAGTGGGAAAGTTCATTGATTGGGATGAAGGGAAGAAAAACACGTCCCATCATGGAAGTTCTCTTCTCCTTCTACCCTTTGCAAGGCCATCTAACCTCTGCAAGTTCTTTTACCTGAACAAAGAAAAAACCCTCTACAAGTTAGTCCATGAAGAAAAGAGGAGCATGGTACCTGGAACCAGCTTTGCAACACACTGCAGAGGAGATTGTGATTTGCAAACGACCAACACAAAAGACTCTTGAGAAATCCTAAAGTGATCTTGCACAATTTTTTGTGATTAAGGGATTGAGCGTCTGCAACTTTGCTTGTACTGGGATTGAATAGGTATTTTTAACGATTTGAGTTCTACTCTATTTCTAAAACCTATTTTTCTTTCTTTCCTCTTTTGATTTAACTTTTTATGCTTTATTTTTAACTTTCTTTTTAATATTATTTTAATCTATATCACTCCTCTTTGTTACAAACTCCTCAATAGAAAATAAGTTTTATTTTTAAGGATTCTGACTCTTGACTTCCATTGGAAGTCTCCTGCTCACCTAAAAAAGAAAGTTCCTATTTTAGAAAAAACAGATGGGCTGAACTACATTGAACTGAACTTTTTACAAAAAGTAAATTCGCCAAACCGAACTCTGATCTATTCGAAACGCACTGTACAGGATTCAGAACTCTGGAGACCGAACTAGGTAACTCTGTCTATACCTACTTCCATATACATCTACTACAAGCTCTTGTGCAAATTTGATGCCAACTTATAGAGTCCTCATAAGCTTACAAACTATGTGACTTGGGTACTCAGGAATAGCTAGAGCACAACATTTGTTTGAAAAAAGGAAATTGTACGTGTCTGAGTTTCATTAAGGACTTTGTGAAATGAGAGGAAAATCTTTTCCACTGAGACGAAGGATGAGTTAAATGAAAACAGTTGAGAAATTGTGATGCATTTAGGTGGTAACAGATATGCTTTTTTTCCATGAGGTAGACTGCACAATAATGCTTAACAACTTGCAAGCAGCAATAACCAGATGGTACAAAATAGGGTGTATACATTTCATAACTGGGAATCGTAGCTCAACACCACCTATGAGTAAGCCCTTGCAAAAAACAGACACACATGCATTCAACATTTTAAAATGCTAAAGTGTGAGGCAAAGTGTTCTCATTGGCCAAAGCATAAAGGGTAAGCCTGAAAGCATGAGGTGTAATCCTCACAGGCAAATCTTTTTTTAATAATTAATTACATAAAAAAACACTATGCATGTAGATAGAAAATAATAGCAGTTTGATTGTTCCAACTTCTAAGCCCTTTAATGAGATTACATTTTTCTCCTAATGGTTATTAAAAGGCGTTGTACAAAATAAGAAGAGCATACTGTAAAGTGTAAACACAAACACACATGATGGAAAAAAAGGCCAAATGCCCAAAAAAGAGAGGGGTCCCACCCTGATACTCTCTGTCCCAGACATACAATCCGCACAAAACAAAATACCTACGATGGTCTAGCAAAACAAGGATAAATCAATCTGATCGGGGAATAGGAAATGCCACAAGGCCCACAGCCCATTGATTAGTGCTCCATCCATTGCTTTGTTAAAGTATCCACCATATCCTCATTGGCATTTCCAAGAACACAGTTGAAAGAAACATGAAACCAGCTATTAAGGCCCTTGCTCTGCCACACGTGCAAGATACAAAGCAGGGGTGTGCCCACCCAAAAGTCCCCATACCATCAAAATTTAACTTCAGAATGGCAGGAGAGGAGTTGATCAAAAAGCACGACTAGAATGAACAATCACTTCCGGCCATCGACACCTGACGGATAAAACAAAGAAATCCCTAAAGCAATCCAATCTAAACCCCAGGACACAAAACAATGTCCAACCCTGAAGATGACACATTCTAAGGGCATCAACTTAATCTCAAGTTCCTCTCCTTGTATACTAGCCAAATAGCTACCACAGACCTAATGAACCAACAACAACGGATCCTTATCTATGCATCGCCACCAATTTCACAGAAGTATGCCATCTAAATTCAATGCACTTCAGTTTACATCTTTTGCAATTTTAAACACAAGCTTGCAACAGTCTCTGCATCATGTTAATATTAATTTTATGTTCGTTTTCAAGGGGAGAAAAGAGTGAGAGAGATCGATCTACACACCATGTTAGCAGCCAATTGAACTTAGATGTTTTCTACTTCCCAGCAAATAAAATAAAAAACAGCAAAATCTAAAATCAGATTGCAATTGAAACAACAAAGTGTCAGATCAATCAGTCAATCAATCAAAATCTGAGTAAATTAGTTCCATGATCATATGAATAATCAAATGAGACATTTGAAACTACCAGCTGTGCGGGAGGCGGAGACGGGCGGTAAGTGGTGCCGTCGGGCTCGACGGTCCAGCCAGCCTCGCGCGCGAGAGCGGCGAGCACATCGTTCATGTCAGCGCGTGCTGGCAGAGTGAAGTTGCCGTATTGGCGGAGGCCGGCGAGCATCCGGCTGGTGATGGCGCGGCGGTGACGTTCCCTCAGCTTCGTCCGCTCCTTCTCCTTCTCCCTTTCCTTCCTCGCCCTCGACACCCCGCCCAGCCCTCCCGATTCTCCGCCAGAAGCCGCCGTAGCCGCGAAGCCCCGGAGGCGCCGCTGCGGCTGCTGCGGCTGGACCTGGTCGGAGCTGTGGTCGCTCTGCGGCTCCAGATCTTGCTTCACGTTCATCTCCTCTCTTTCTTTTTGTTATAATTACATGATGATCGTCGTCATCTCGAAACCCTATCTATCTGCAATAACCCGCTTGTTCCATGTCGTCGTCGTCGTCTTCGTCTTCGTCTTTCTCTGTCTGTCTGTCTGCCTGCCTGTCTGACTGTCTGTGCACGGGCAAAATTGTATAAGAGACTTCTGGGTCTGGGTCTTGGTCTTGGGGGATTATATAGTTATACAACTGGACTGGTGGTGCTGGTGCCCTTTGTTGAGGGGTGGGTTTAGGATTTGAGAAGCTGCAGCAGTGAAAATGTGAAATACATTTCACAAATGACAAGGGGAGGAAAGGAAATCGCATCGCCCTCTTGCTTACTGGGTTTACATGGGGCCCTTTTTCACTCTGCTTGATGAAATAACGTTACTCCCACAAGATGTCCTGAATCCTGATCCAACTTTGGGCCTTCTTTTTTTCTTTTTTTCCTATCTTTCGAAGAAAGGATTGTATTCACAACCATGTACAAATAAATACATGTTGCTGCCTTTAACGGCCGGTTTGGCAATTTACTATTAAAGTAAAAATGGTATAAAACAATAAATCAAGAAATAATAAAAATATAAATAGATTATCATAGTATTTTATCTTTAGTGGATTAGTAGGAAGTCTTTTTTACTTTTTGTATAAAAAGTGAGTGTATTTTGTTTTTATCATTTAGTGGCCTTTTTGACTTTTTTTTTTTTTAGAAAAACGGATAAATGGATTTTGAAGATGTGTGTTTTTTATGTGACCCCTTGTCTGGAAAAAAAAAAAAAAGGCTCTATACTACTTTTACTAACCCAGTAAATTACCAAACGGATTTAGGTATCACACACATGCCTATGAAAAATCCTTTTTAGGTTGATAGTATTACTCCCTCGAGCTGAAGATATTTGGTGGGACCAATGGGTCCAGAAAGACCTACTGTGGGTCCTATTTTCAAAGATGTTGCACCTGCATTATGTGGTAAAAGCTGGAAAGGTCGCAAAGGATCCAAATATGATAAGAATCAGAAGAGGAACTCAATTCATGCAAGTGAGCTATTCAAAGACTCAATTCCACAGAAATATCAGCCGTAGGAGGGCAATCGCTACTTAGTCTCACACGGCTCCTTCCTCCGATATACAGTTGGGGTTGGTTCCGTCCTGTATTTCGAAGTTGCAAAGGTGAGGTGTTACTTATTATATTCTCTAAAAATGTAGGAGTTTGTGACTCTTAGGAATGGAGATACTAACCATTTTGAAAGCTTTTAGGTTGTTTTATAGATGCTATGCTGGCGTTCTTGTTGTGGATAGTGGTTTTTCTGATGCGGTTAGGCGGCTGAAAGGCGATCCTGTGGAAGTCTCACTTCCATTTCAATGAAATTAGAAAGTTACAGTTAACATTAGTATGTACTTCCGTCGTGAGGTTAGATCCACCAATTCTTTTTCGAATCGGGTAGATGAGCAAGGGGTTAAGAGATTGTCTCCATTGGGTGGGTGTAATTTTGTGATTAGAGTTGGGTTTGGCACAACACTCTTGTATCCTCGCCCTCCTCTCATCTCTTTTTGGCTTTTCGATCTTTGTATTTGGTATTTTTCTTAATAAAAGCTTTTTTATTACTGATAAAAAATAGTGAAATAAAAATGGAAGTTTAAAAATCCTCTTGTTTATGAAGTGCGGGGGGAGCAGGGACTTCGTGTGTGCTCGAAGAATAGTTGGTTTTGCCGTCTATAAAAAATAAAAATGAGGATTTTACTGGAAAAAAATCCCCTTAAAGTAAGTGAAGAAGAAAAAAGCCCTTAAATTTCAATATAGACCATAAAGGCCCTCCCGCCACTTTCTTTTTTTTTTGGTTTCGTCGAGCAACAATATCGCCACTTTGTCATCTTCTTCTTAACCTCAAAGGGCGCAACTAGGCTTTGACGGGATTGATTCGTCCCTAGGCTTCCGATTGTTTATATTCTTTCATAAACATGAATATCTCATATTTAAAGAAAAACTCTCAACAAATTTGAAAGGAACGAAAAAGAAAAGGTATAAAATCTTTACAAATTCCATTGATATTTGTGGTTGGGGGGGGGTTTGGGCAAGCTTCTGATTCTTGGAAATCTAATATAGCCGTAAAGAAAGGAAAAGATGACAATGGTGCAATGGATTGTCTCTGGGAGTACGTGGGCGTTTGATAGTGGCAACTAGGTTGCAAGTAGGAGGATCAAATTTATTTGGTTTCTTGATTTGCAGGTTTTAAAATTCTTTGAGAAAACAAGATAGGTCATTGCTCAGCTGAATGGGTAAAGTGAGAACGTAAAAAGTGAAAAAAAAAAAAAAAAAAAAAAGTTGATGTGGTGAGCACAATTATGCTATCGAGAAAAAAGATAAATAAAAAATCTAAAAAAGTCCCCGGTGCATTAAAAAAAAAAAAAACTCTGCGAACAGTTTTGATCTTTAAAAATAAAAGAGGTATTTTTATGAAAAAAATAATTTTAAATCATCAATTTTTCTTCATAAAACGTTTGAATTAAAATTTAAAATTATTTTTTTCGAAAAAATCCCAAATAAAAAGGGTCTATGTGTTCAATCCACCATCCATACATACGATATGAATCCATCAGAATATCAGACAAAGATAAAACGAAAAAAATCGCAAAAGATACAGCACGCATGGCGCGATGTACACCACTCGACCTCTCCAAAGCTATCTCTTCCAACCAATCCCCATTCCCCTCCGATTCCCAAAATATCATAAATCATCTTCCCCTCTCTTCTCTCTCTCTCTCTCTCTTTCTATTATTTCACTTCACAACACAACCAACCGCCCTCCCATTTCCAACTTCCACATCCACTTCCACTTCCAGGAGGGCCAGGTACGTCTTCTTCGTCCTCTAATCTTTCTTGTTGAAAATGTTCATCCTCCTTCCGCTATCGCCCAATACTACAGTAACTAGATTTGATAGAAACTAGATTTAAAGCTTTTTAACTCATACCCTCATCGTTCTCAATTCAGCTGCTGTCAATTGAAGGATATCTTCAGAAGTTCCATTTCATTTCTTTCTTTCTTTCTTTCTTTATTAATATTTAATCAGCAAAGAAGTTTTAAGGAATCATAATTCCAAATCTGGCTTAAGGTAGTCCAGGAAAGAACCCCTTTAACATTTTACAGATTCTCAATATACATGAATTCATGAACTTGTAAATATATTTGATGAATTCAAGTCGGGTGGGATATGTACTCTGAATCACTTGTTCTTTTCAAAATTTAGTACCCATTTGCAATATAATTCTGATTATATTTTCCACTGTCATGACCAGATATCTGATCAAAGAGCTTTGTACTAGTAGTTTATGTGAAGGGGTAAAAAAAAAGAAGAAGACAGACAGATAGAGAAGCTTCATTCAATTTCAAGTGGATGCTTACAGTAGCAGCTCAACAAGCTTCTTAAGTTTAATGGTCATACAAACCTGCGGAAGGCCTTAGGATGGCAACAGCTGCAGTTATTGGGCTATCTGCAGGGAAGAGACTGCTGACTTCTTCATTCTATTCATCTGATCTCACTGATAAACTATTCTCTGTCCACGATCTCGGAGTAGCACCGTTTTCAGCGACTTCTTCGACTAAGAATGTGATAACTGCAAAAAAGTCAGCCAATTTTGGCCCGGGCTTTCCATCCAATAGAAATGCACAGTCACTAAGGGCTCTTAAAGAAGATGTGGATACTTCTGCTCCTTCAATGGCACAATCCCAGCATCCGACATCTGATCTCTTAGAGAAGGATGAGAATGATTTTGAATCCTCGCTGGAAGTCCTTATTTTACTGCAGAAGTCCATGCTAGAAAAGCAGTGGAACCTTTCCTTTGATCAGACAGGACTTTTGGATGCAGCAGGAGGCGGCCAGAAGAAGATAGGAGTCACTCGTTCGGGGATTTCTGCTCGGCAACGGAGAACAAGCTTGACGAGGAGGGCCTTTAAACAAAATGCCTCCATGATTCCATCGAGTAAAAGGAAGCATCTAGGTTCTACTGTCAGCCCGGAACTGTTGCAGGGACACTTAAAGGGGTATGTGAATGGGGTAATAAGCAAAGATCTGCTCTCCCATGCCGAAGTCACACACTTGTCAAAGAAAATAAAAGCTGGCCTTTCTTTGGAGAAGCGTAGATTGAGGTGAGTGAATGTTACTACAGAAATGATGCAATGGTACCTGTGTAGCATGGATACTCCAATTTCCAAAGTAGTTGCCATACATGATACTTTGATTTGTAATTTTGTATTGAACTTGCAGCCACACCTGATGTGCTATCATGGATAATGCTCTGATGTGCATTTAATCTTTCTACTTATCGTATTTGTTTAACAAATGGTATTTGAGTAGGAGGCTTAATCCTGAAATTCATGCATGATAATAATTCCGGTTTTTGCTGAAACTGAATAAATGACAATTCAGGTTGAAGGAACGATTAGGGTGTGAGCCATCTGATGAACAGCTTGCATCTTCTTTGAGAATACCTCGTACTGAATTACGTACCAAAATGATTGAATGTTCCTTGGCAAGAGACAAGCTAGCAATGAGTAATGTCCGTCTAGTCATGTCTATTGCTCAAAAATATGATAAGCTCGGGGCAGAAATGGCAGATCTTGTTCAGGTACTCCCACTTCCATTTTGGCTCATCCCCACATCCAAGCTTTCAATTTGCATTCCAGTCTTAAAGTGCCATCATCTTGCCTTTCTAAAACTCTTGTATCTGGTTTATTGAGCAACTTTTGTTTTATCTTTAGGGTGGACTGATAGGATTGCTTCGTGGGATAGAGAAATTTGATTCTTCCAAGGGGTTCAAAATTTCAACCTATGTTTATTGGTGGATACGTCAGGTAAAGCAGCATTTTTTTTTTTTTTATATATACTCATAGAGGTGTAAGTCAACATCTTAGTGTATGAGAGTTTCAGTTTTGTAGAGTTCTGAAATAGTTAAGTTAACGATAAAAAACACTTTGGAAACTTTATCTAAAACCATTAGACAGTGAAATGTTGAAACTCCATGAATATTTGCATTACCATCAATGTCTGCATTTAGTAAATTTATATTGGGTGGTCTCTTTTATCTATATAATCAAACAAAATACCATTTCTTAATGCAGGGCGGTTCTGAATTTGTAATTTAAAGTGATGCTCTTTTTTTCATAAGATTCATATCATGATATATTTTTGTGGTTTCCAGTCATATTCCCTAAAGCTAGACTACTTGGATCAGAGCATCAATGTCTTTTACTTTTGTTGTAAACTTGATGTACATTATTACACCGTTTTCTATCAGCTTAAGCTTTTAGAGTATGGTATCAGAGTGGGAGGTCAAGTGTTTGAATCCCTTAGGCCATTGTGCCTTGTATTCCCCCACAGAGGGTGTGATTCCCGTGTGGAGATCATGTATTCTCCCATAGAGGGTGTAATTTCCATGAAGGAGCACACATGTGCACGGGAAGAGGTGGGGGTGGGGTGTGGGGTGGGAACTCTAGCACGAGTGATATTATTTCGCATTCCCTTTTTATTTCCTTTGTATTTGTATCTTGGGTTTTGTTTTTTTGTTTTTTTCAGACCTTTTTTTTCAACCTTCACTGTAGGTAAGAATCAAAGTTGGTGAAGCACATTAAGGAGTACACTAAAATCAACAAAAATATGTTGCTTGATGTTTCTGATATTAATATGCCAGCAGTGGAGCATTTTTTTCACCCTAGAAAGAGCTGAGGGGCTTAATATTTGAGTTGTGGGTCCAAAGCATTTTATGTCTTGGTTGAGTTTTGTGGAAGCTATTGTTTTTTTTTTTTTTTCCCCTCTATTCTTTACTTTGTGCCTATTTATGCCCACTGGATTTCTTTAATAAGTTGTATTCAGAACTGCTTATATTAGAAATTTCAAGGCTTAGCTGATGTATGGTTTTTGTTTTTGTTGTCAGGGCGTTTCAAGAGCATTGGTTGAGAATTCCAGAACGCTGCGACTACCTGCTCATTTGCATGAAAGGTTATCCGCGATTCGCAATGTGAAAATAAGATTGGAAGAGAAGGGAATGACACCCTCTATTGATGTAAGTCAACTAGGACTGCTATTTAGTACTTCGGTACTTTAAAAATATTTCATTCCTCTGTCAAGGTGATTTTTTTTATTGGATTGTCAATGTATGTTTAGTTGATGCTTATGTTGCAGTCATAAAACCTTGACTCTTCAATTGTGAGCACAAGATTGACTCACTTGCCAACTGTTTTTTTTCAAATTCTTCTTCCTTTGTTGCTTTCACCCACAACTGTTTTCCAAGGAGAAGTTTCTTCGTTCTTCTCTGTTTCACTTTTTGGCAAATGGCAGCAACTACCCCTTCTGGCAAATCATTGATATGTTTGTGTTGGTTTAGAATGGTGGTTGCTTTCCAGTAAATAGGACATTGACTTGGATGGACTTATCTGTTGATCTAGCGTAAATGAAATTGAGTCTAATCTCAGGACATGATTCTTTTTCAATTATTTTCAGCTTATTGCCGAGAGCCTGAACATGTCACCAAAGAAAGTCAGGAATGCTACTGAGGTACCTTTTAATAAAATTTCAGTGCTTATGACATTGTTTTCCATGTATGATGCTGTTAATATCTCAATCGTTCTTATAAAATGTGACAAAATGCAGGCAGTTAATAAGGTCTTCTCACTCGATAGGGAAGCCTTCCCGTCACTGAATGGCCTTCCTGGAGAAACTCTTCATAGTGTACGTCAACAACTCAAACTAGTGAATTAGAAAGTTTGATTCGTTCAAGCATGCCTGTGTCCTGCTTTGCATTGTTATCACTGACATCCTTTTATTGGCAGTACATTGCGGACAACAACCTTGAGAACAACCCATGGCACGGAGTAGATGAATGGTCACTCAAGGTAAAAGAGAATGTGCCTGCTTGATGCTATGAAAAGCCATGCCCATGCAATGTTGAGTGGGCCTATTATATTTTGGGATGTCTGGGTGCTCATCATTAATTGATATAATATAAGTGACTATATTCGTAAACATTTAGCATAACAAAATTTGCCCCCATGATGTATTAGGGCCTGTATGGTGCAGGGTTAGTAGCATGTTTTGGTGGGTCGTGCCTTTCAAGAAAATGATTTTTATTTGGATGATTCAATAAAAAACGGAGATTCCTCGACAAGCATAACCTGGTGGTAGAGGCATTCCTTCTCAATAGAAAGGATTGAGTGTTTGAGCTCTGTTCAGCCTGTTGCTGTGAAAACATCTCAGCCAGTGAGCTGCTAACCAAATTTATATGCGATGGGGACTACTGATTCAGTAGTCTTTAACTGATTAGCACCATACTAACATCAGATACACCAATATACGGGGTTGGAGATTTACCTGTCAATTGTGCTAAACAGACCATTAAGATGAACATCTTAACCCAGTTCCTATCTTAGTGATTATAAAGTTATAAACCCATGACATTGTTATTAGGGGTTCAATCTTTGGTTACTTGTCAAATAAAGAAATAAAATAAATAATAAAAATATTCAAAGAACAAAAGGTTTCCCTACTCCGATGTTGATGTCATATGGGATTGCAACTAGGCAGCTGGGTGGACCAGCTTAGGTCTGTCATGCTTTGTACCGGATTTGGGCTGTCTTCAAGTCCATTGACCATGCCCTAAGTTTTCCAGCTTGATAATTACTAGGGCCGGTCCCTGACTTAACATTTGGGTTTATTCAAACACTATATGGCATACTTTCCTGGCTAACCTAGAGAAGCCTGCCCGACTTGACCCAGTCCTACCCTTCTTTTTTGGTCTTCAACCTTCTGCTTCTTGTCTGCTAAAAGTTGTTTTGGTTGGAAAGGACGTATGAGCTAGTAACATTGAGGTGTGTCTCTGTTTGTGTAATTGACACAATAAAGTGTATCCGACTGCACCGTTACTACAGTGTGCCCAGCAACTCTCAGTTTGTGTCTGTGTTTCATGAAAGCAAACCATTGGATCAAAAATATCCCACTGTGATTGGTGGAGTGCCTTGATATTACTTTGATAATGTTACTCTTTCTCTTACTGGAGTGATATATATTGTAGTGCAGATGACATGGTTACTCTATGTCATCCTCTGTACTGTTTTAATTCAGCAGTTATATCACTCTAACCAAAGTGATATTTGGGCATCCACAAATCACAGAGGGGTATTGACCTAACAGTAAAGCTTTTAGGAAACTGGGTCCCACAGTGGGCATTCATTAGGCTATGCACCATACTTTATGCTGTTGCTGGATGGGATAGACTTTTCTTATATACTAAACCTCCTTCACTAATAGAATTCTTGTTATCTTTTTTTAGGATGAAGTGAACAAGCTTATCAGTGCCACACTTGGTGAGCGAGAGAGAGAGATAATATCCCTTTACTATGGTCTTGATAAAGAAAGCCATACTTGGGAGGACATCAGTAAACAGTAAGTGGATTGCACTGCTGATTCATGTAGGCAATAGGTTGCTGCTTTTGTTGAGGTCTTTGTCGCTCGAGGTTGTACATTTTTCCAATGATAATGTGTATGTAGCCCATTAGCTCTGTTGTAGGTTTGCATACATCTCCTATCATAATTGTTGTTTAAAGACTTGATTGAGTTCTTGAAAGCGCTGTTGAAGTCAATTTGAAAACTAATTCGGTTTTACTAAATCCCTAAAATTGACTGCATATTTGGAAATTTTGATTAGTACAAGAAGAATCATAGCTACAAATGAGCGATGTTTAAACTCAAAACTTTATCGTGTTCTCAATCACAAACATGATTTGAGTTTTGAGTTTTCCAACCTGTCACATAATTGTTTACCAGGCACTGTTAAGTTCAGTTATAAAGAAGATATTTCCACAGGATTCGAGACTGTGTAGGTTGTACTGAATGCGCCTCTGTACGGTTGCAGGAGAGTGCAATGCAAAAGCAAGTGAATGTTACTGATAGAAATGTTTTCTGTAATGTTATTTTACGGTAACAATTGTTTTGAAATTTGACTATGTGATGTCAATTATCTTCAGGATTGGCTTATCAAGAGAGAGGGTTCGGCAAGTTGGCCTTGTCGCATTGGAGAAACTAAAACACGCAGCAAGGAAAAGAAGGTTGGACGCCATGCTGGTTAAACATTGATTTGGCATTTTAGTATTTATCTGTATCTTAGACACTATTTGATGAATGTATATAGAGAAAAGGAACAATGTGCATTTCCAATTTATTTCTTATTGGAAATAAATACAGAAGAAAATGTAACAGCAATAACCAGAACCTGGAACTTTATGTAATCGGAGTTCCTTTAAGCTTAAAATTTTGATGTATGATGTAAAAAGAAGTTTTTATATCTAGAGGTGATGTATAGTTCATTCTCTTCACTTTACTCAGGAAGAGATGCTTTAAATCTTCTTGCACAGAAATGGAAAGAGCCTCATATTTTAAGGTGGTAAAAAAATAAACAAAATAAAGGTAACAGTTTGTTGATCATGGAAACTTTCTTGGTAATTAACGCACACAATCTTCATATGTTGTTGAAGTCTGTCATCACATCTGTTTAGATTGTTTGCTTAACCATGGTCGAGGGTGGTCTAGTCAGTCTTTTTCTTGGGCCGCGCCCCCATCAGCCATTGGAACCACAAATTTGACTCTGTGGATTAAGAACATGTTGAATGGTGGCTGTTAAATCTATTTTGTTTCATATTAATCTTTATAAAAGCTAGTTGCATGACGTGATTACTTGTTGCCAAAAGGGCAAAAGAAAAGGCAGGTTTTAGATTCTGATGTACTAATAGCCTCCTCATTAAGGTTATGTTAGGAGAGAGATTTGCAGATCACATTAGAAAACATTAATACAAATAAAAAATTGGTGTTGAATTAATTGAGCGAAGCTATTAGCACCAAATCGGAGGGTACAAATGATTGAACTATGAAGCCTGCAAGAGGAGAGGAGAAAATCCGGGCTTTTTTTTTTTTTTCTATTTCTTTCTTTCTTTTTTGAGCAGATGAAGATGAGAGAGACAACAAAGAAAATCCAACTTTCTTTTAACATGCAAAAGGGATTCGATTCCACATCCAATTCTAACTTTCAATCCCAACAAAGCCACACCAACTGTAATGGCATCAAGACACAAATGGAGAGGAAGCATCCTCACTATATACCATTTATAACTGTCCGAAGAATAAAGGCACACAAATGTTACTCTGTTCCGTACAGCATTGAGAGTGTGTGGAGTTGGGACTTGAGGGCATGTGGAGCGTGTTGCTTCACCTCCAGACTCCAGTCCAGTGATATTGTTCTCTCCTATTATATGTTGTTGATGTACCCCAACAAAAATGTGCTTGTTTCTGTAATAAAAAGACTAAAGAGAGAACCAATTTGGATGTACAAATTTTTTTTTTTTTTTCATAAGACTGATTGAAAGATAAAGTATCTTGGAGATTTCTACTAGTAAAACGTAGCTCTCGTTGATGTACCCTTACATCTCTCTAAAAAGAGAATTATCATCTTGTACGTGCGATACAAGGCCCACATTCATCGTATATGAGTGTGACTGTGTCAGTGAACCCACGAACCCAATATTTAGTGGCAGCGCCGAACGATATTGTTAATGTATTTGATTTGTTACATTTGTTTTTGTGTCCTGTGGTTTAAAAAATTGATAATGACACATGCGTTTGATATTCACCATAGGGGAAATACAATTATAATTATTTGAGAATGGAGCTACATAATTCATATAGTTTGATGATATAGACTTTGATGATCGTGATTGATAATCAGGATGACTTATGGTTAAAAATGGTTTTTCTCATCATAACATAGCCTTTGTAACTGAAAATGTTTAAACAAAAATCCTATCACCTGGCTAAATTATGGCCAATCCACTTATAGCTCACAGTACTGTAGGCATCTCCTTCTCCACGAATAATGAGAGATGAATTGTGTTGGTGAAGGACTCTGCACGAGCACCATCAATCAATAATTAAGTACCCTTCTTCTATCCCCGTGGGATTGGGATTGGGATTCGGATTGGGGAACCCTATGAAGAATCTAACCTCCTCGCACTCGTTAGCTTAACTTTAATAAGATAAAGTCGGATAAGGAAAAAAAAAGATAAAATAATTTTTGCAGGCTTTGTAGGGCCGGGCAATTGATAGGAGCCGAGCAGGGTTAGGTAAACGCAGTCCAGGCCCGCCGAAGGCTTGGGCTGGCTCGCCTGGCTCGGCGTCCCTAGCGATTATAAGTATTTATCCTGGAAAAACCCCAGTCCCCAAACAAATTCAAATTTCAAATTTCGAAACGGCAAAAGCCAATTTGATTTAGAGAGAGAGAGAAGGAGAGGGGACAGATTGCATCGATGGCGTCTGGTGACATCAAGGGGTTCTACAGGCAGAGGAAGAGCGGAGGGATATCTAAATCTTCTTCTTCGAAAGCCTCCAACTCCAAGAAATCTTCTTCCAGCACTAGGTCCGTTGGGGTGAGCTTCTTGGGGTCCGATCCGGCTCCTATCTCCCACGCCTCCCTCCACCATCCCAAAGGCAAACCCCTCTCTCTCTCTCTCTCTGTCTGTCTTTCTTCTCATTTTCTCCCTTCTTCACTTTACCCAAATTTTTTTCGATTACTTATGACCAATCCCATTTTGATTCATTTTAGGGTTAGGGTTTGGGGTTTGGGGTTTCTTTCTTTCTTTCTTTCTTTTATTTTTTTTTTATTTTTAGGAATCCAATGACTACACGCGGTTCTTTTGCTTTCTTTTCGGCATCTGCTTTCTTTTCTACTTTTCACTTTCCTTCTAATAATAAAGAAGAACCGCACCCACCATAATATTGCTATCAAATCATTCTTTTGATTTATTTTATTTTATTTTTCAAACCACTCACTTGATTCTATGGACTTCCAAGAGATGTATTGTCGTCGTTTGGCAACAAGGAGTTTTTTTTTTTTTTTTAACTACTAAAACCTCAATAGAATGACCTTTGCTATTTTTCCTTTTTACTTTTTGATGACCATGTGTAAATTTGCTCACTTTTTTACATAGATCTTTACTCATTTTTTTATTTTTACTGTCACTCTAGATGATTATGACAAGAATGAGGAAGTCTTGAGGCAATTCGACTTGAACATGAGTTATGGACCATGCCTTGGAATTAGTAGATTGGAGCGTTGGGAGCGCGCCAATAAACTTGGATTGAACCCCCCAAAGGAAGTGGAGAATCTTCTAATAGGAAGTCAGGTAGGGCTGGAATGTCTATGGGATGGCCGTATTTAGGCCTTGGGGCCATTGTATCAGTAAAATGCTACTAAGAAACTTTGTTGCTGTTGTTCGTGAATGGTACAGCCACTAGCTGTATCTTAGATGACACTATTAAGTAACTTAATTCTACTGTGCTTCTCGCATCTATATATATATCGCTAAAATCTTGCTACTTTTAGTTGAATGACTCTTTTCTGCTTGCGCTATGAGTAGTTAAATTGCTTGTGTTGTCTGCAACCAAAGGTTTTTCTCTTTTCTACTTTCTTTTTTCAAAATATGACACCTGATTACTCATACATGGGGGGAAAAAAAAAGGAAAGAGAAAGAAGGGAAACATTGTACTTCCGCAACATACATTGTCTTATGAACGGTGTCCCATTTGACCATGGCCTAATACAGATGATTCAGAGTCACTTTCTGTGGTATGTTATTGTGGACTAGTTCTATGGATCACAAAGTGGGGTGCTTTTGATTAGTAGGACGTAAAGATTGTGCATGGGTATGAGTTATAACCATTCTCCTTTCTTAAAAATGTGATGGATATGGCAATTTATCTTGGGCCTGTTAGAGGGGAGGTTTAGAAAGAACAACAATGCAGAGAGAACAACCATGTAATCTTGGATAAAGTGTTACAAGCTGAAAATGTGGGAGTACACATGTTTCCATGAATAGAGCTCATTTTTATTTATTTATGGCTAGACTAGACTCATATCTTATACACTCACATACTTTCACCCATATAATAGCTCTCATTTTTAATATGTTCCATTAATATGCAATTTTCTGTACCCCTGGATTGCTACCCACACCATACACTGACGGGCAGGATGACCACTCCATTTACCTTTGCCAAATAGCTCCTGGTCTTTTGCTGTAGAGAAGTAGCAAATTGCATGGGAAATTATATGATGGAAGAATCTTCATCAAGTGCATAGCTAACATTGGCCTTGCCACCAAGCGCTAAATGGCTTAACAAACAATCAAGATAGCACTTACAACAACCCTTGACCAACTGAATTCTTGATTTTATTAATATGAATTATTTTTTAGTCACAAAGAATAGTTCTAGACACCAACATATACATGCCACAGGAGGGTTTAGGTGCTTTCGGCTTCTTCAATATGGTATAACCGATTATTGCTTGCTTTTTATTTACTAGGATGAATTTGTTCCACAATGTTACTGTAGATTGTAGAGAAGGTTGTGGCATGTTGAATCGCAAGGATAAGGGCAATCAATCTTTTGGAAGGGCTTCCGATCATAAAAACCAATCTCCAACAGCCTCTGCAATTGTCCTGCAAAATAAAATATTTTCAAGGGGGGTTAAACTAGACTAGCACATTGAGTATCAAGCATTAAACTTGAATCAATTCAATATATGAAATTAACAAACTTATACTGATCCTTTAGTCATCACTATTGTCAATTGTTATGTCAATGACTTTGTGGAGTAAGAGAATAGCTTTCCTAATTTTCTCATCATATTTATTTTAGCTTGAACTTCTGGAGTCATGACAGCAGTTCTTATCATTTTGTAAATAAACATATTTCAAATATCAATCTCCAGAAATATTTGGGCATTTTTTTTTTCATTAGTTTGGTTCTTAAAATTCTGACCTCTATTGATAATGAAGGGTAATTAGAAACTTAAAAAAATAAAAGAGTTGTGATCTTACAGTGTTGTGAAGTAGAGGAGAGTCCATGCTAAACCATGTAGCCTGCATCTCAGTTTGGCAGTGTACATAACAGGAGTTTATGAACAACCCTGTAGCTAGAGAAGTCGCTGGATTTTTCAGTGCCTGCAGAAGCTTTGATCTGTGCCCTGTAATTGCAATAACCTACTTCATCACTTAAAGGATGAAAGTGCTCAAATGGGTCTGTGAAAAAATGGCAGAACAAGCTAGGGCTTGTTTGTTTGCATAAAATACATACGATTTCATGGTGAAATGAGCTTCAACAAAGATTATTAAAGAGGTGGAGGGTGAAGGATACGAGGTGATGGGTGAAGGATATGAAATTGAGATGTAGATGGGACCTTGACTTTCCTTAGTGTACTATCTCCTATCATCCCATGATTCCATTTCCATTGAAGAGGAGGTTATCTTATGGTCATTTTTGGATATTCACCATTTGGTTCTTCATTTTTAACCCCTTATAGAAATACAATTAGGTATTCAATTACATATAACAAACAGGCCCTAAAAAGATGTTCATATTATGAATATTAATTCAGAAATATATAAATGCTCAGATCTTCTTGCAAGTTCCTTGAATAAGCATCCAATCAAAGGCTCTTTTGTTCTAATTCTTAATAGACATGTTCTCCTTTATAGCACTGTAAACAACACTAGGTAACAAAAGGGAATTCAGACTATCTGAAGTAAATTGATGGTCTTCCCAGGTAAGCACGCATTATTACGCGTGACAGGGAATCGTGGACCGTTTGTAATAAGAGGATGAAAAGTTATCTCAGCCCATCTAACGGTCAGCTCAAGCTGAGGCCCATCTAACAGTGGGCTCGAGCCGAGGATAAGGATGTCCGCTCAATGGTCCCCACTTGGGAATGGGGACGGGGGATTTGAAGTGTTATAGTGAGCTTTCAAAACTAAGCACGTTACGAGTACATGAGGATGGAACCCCAAAATTTCTCTCTTGGAGAGAGATATATTATGTATTATCATCATACAAGCAACCAAATACTTTGTGAAAAATGAGAATTGATGAAATTCCTCATGAAGGCATCATTAGACAGCTAATCTAATCCTCTACAAAGCGTTCTAGAGTAGCAAACCTTGCATAATCCGAAGTTGTTTGGGAGAAACACTTCCTTACATTTCTCTTGCAGTTGAGCCAAGTACCATGAGGATCAGCAACAGGTTGGTACCAAAATGTTCCTTATCTGGAAATATGCGAAAATTTGGAGTTAAGTGCTTTTTTTTTTCTACAATAAAATTATATCAGGTTATAGTGAACTTCCATGAAGTTAATGGAAAAAAATGCAGTCTGTTACCTGCTAAATTGAGACAAGTTAGGAAATTATAGAAGACAGCCTAGGATGAAAAGAGAGAGAGAGAAGAGTTTAACATTATTTTGAGGAGCCTGCAAAAGCTGTCATCAATTGGGAAGTAATCACAGATAGTTTTGTGATATTCTTAGTAGATTATATGTGGGGTCTAAATTTAATAGACTCACTTCAAAAAACATGACTTCCTTTTTATGTACTTCGACCATGGGAAGGATGGAAAAAGGCCCATTGCATGGTTGGAAGGTGCCCACTGTCGCAACCATGAGTAAGGAGAACAAGTCAAGTTACCTTTAAAATAACGTGTGGAAGGATTTGGTAACGATAAATGGAGGTATGAGATTCCTTCATGCCCAAGAGTGATGGAAGATTGGAAGTGTCCTCTCTCTTTTAACTGGAAATGTTACTTGGAAAAAAAGAACTAAGCTTTTTAACTGTCGTTCAAATTAGAAGACCATTTTTTTTTTTTTTTTGTCAAAAGAATCTCTAATGTTTCAATAATTTGTTGTGAATTATTTTGCTTTGGTCACTGCTGCCTACAATAGTTATTATAGTGTGTTCTGATTTTGCTGTAAAGATTAAACTTTTTCCCCACACATAATACAGTGCATATAGAAAGTTTTTTCAAAATAGCAGACACCTTCACATTCCTTGTCCTAGTAAAATTGCTCTGTAATATTTAACAAAAGAACCATATGGATCTCTTGATATAAGGAAGTAAAAGACGATAATAGAAGTAAACAGGCTGAAATAACATTTCGAGAAATATAATTACCTGCCATGAATCATATGCTGCATTTAGTATAAAGAGTGGTGTTCTGGTTAGGTGTGCCATATTTTGCGGAAAGAAACACTGCATTTATATTCAGTGTTGTTATTTAGTGTTGCACCAAAGAGATGAAGAGAGAGAGAGAGAGAGAGAGAGATTCACCAAGCTTGGTTTCATTGTCGAAGTGCAAGATGAAGGCGCAAGTTCTTTGCTGATCCCTGTACAAGATGTGGAAAATGAGAACAGCATTTGAAAATCATCAGATAAGGATACTGTTAGCTGACAATTAATTTATGGGAAAGGAAATCCATGGTTATTTTTCACGTTCTTTTAGGGAGAAGAAAGAGAGGTAAAGGCATACGTGCAAAGTCACTATTTCGTCAAAGTATGTTTTAATGTGCGGTGCTCCAGAAATATCCATCCTGTTAGCAAAACAGATTTGAATTTCTAAACAGATTTTGAAGCGATTTAATCATCATAACATTATTGAATGTCGCATAGAAAACACCAACTAAAATCTTACTCATTGATAAAAATAGCCACCATCTGAAAGGCACTTTACTTTGGTTCCCATTGGTAGAAGAGCGCGAAAGCTGTCGCAATGAAATTATGGATGCAAACCCACCAGCAGAACAACCTGATAAAAGAGCCTGGACCAATTGAAAGTTATCAAGATGGAAGGCACCCAGGTAAAATGAAGTATAGGGTGTCGTTAAAAGGCTTACATTTTCTGCAGTTGGCTCATCCTTTTGCTAATAGATCCTCTATCACAGCCAGCCAAACCCTTGCTCCTCGGAAGTGAGGTTTTGTAGTCTGATACAGGATACCCATGTAGAGACTCAGTGAAATTATACCAGTCCTGAGTGTTTTTCACATAAATGAAAGGGTACATTTGGACGTGCCCAGAAGATTTATAATTTGGCAGATATTGGTGTGTGGGACCCCAATTGGGAATTCCGTGCTGTGTTTGGAGCAGGTGAAAAGTTGGGGAAGACCATATTAAATCTTGTTTTCTAACCTTGGGCTTTTCCCGGTTGAAATCGATAGCTTGGACGATTGCTAGTTAGTTTTTGATATGCACATGCTATAGGTTTTGGGTAAAGAATAGTGTTGATATGTGCTTCTTAGGGCAAATCCAAATACCACCTAAATATCGCTGCTGATAAGTCACAAACACAAACTCACAGGATCTACATCCTCCACGTCTCCAGTAATGACGATCCATCACAGTAGCGAATTTTGACTCTGTTCAGTTGTAAAAATCTGGATATTTGAATCAGACAAGGATATGTGCAAGAAAAACTAGTAGTCAGTTCCAAATATATGCATGCAAATTCAGTGGCTGAAATTCCAGTTATACATTGAAGAGTCCAAACACAACTTACCACCAAATTCAAGGAAACCCTTTTTCTTTTTATATGTCTGAGATTATATGAGTCTTTCAGACAGAATATTAGTTTTCCTGTTTTAACTATCATCTTTAAATAGGTTGTTCTTGCCTTATTAAATCTGCTTAAAGTAAAGAAAAATCAGACGAGTATCTATAAATACTCTACTTGTTGTATCTATATGAATATTAGTTTTTTCACGCCTAATTAGTGTGGGATTTAACTCCTTTTGACGTAGTGAACAGTGAAGTATCAGGCATTGGGGTTATAATATATATTACGGCTATTTGGCTTTATTTTCCACTGCTTTCAGTGCTAAAAGACTGGAAACTTTTCACAATCTATTTTTGTGCATTTCAATGATTTTTGGCCAATGATTTGCTATTGTGTAAGGATTTTGAAAGTATTGAACTTTCTTTTTATCATTATCAAGTGAAACTAACACAAACTATAATGACAGTGCATGTTGTTTTATACAACAGCTGCAATGTCAACATCAGCATAAATTAGCAATTCATGCGTCCGGTAGGTAAAGAATCAAATGAGCAACAAAACATTTTTTACTACATTGATATGTACACAATAAATTAATCATAGGCAGTTTCTTAAATGTGCACAACTCCATTGGTATACAATCATTGACACTTTACACATGTCTATATGACCAAGTTTAGGGATGGCATTTCTGTCCAGTCAAAATGAGTGACCACCCCACTGCTCCTATTAGTGGTGGTTTTGACAGTGCTTTTCCTCATTTGAAACATGCATGGATTTATAGATATTAGCCCAAGTCAGATTTCGATTTTGGTGTCGTTTCTTTTTTTTATTTTTTTTTTTTTTGAAACGGTAACTACTTTATATATTTCAATGGACTAATGATACATATTTGCGTTGAATTGGCAGAGGACATTTAAAAGAGTTAAAAAGAGTTGTCATTCAAATCTCATGCATGATGCAACAGAATATATAATTTAATTTTAACATATAATTTGTTTAGTTTCAACTCCAAAATGACTAATCGCTGTTACAACGCGGGGGCTTGGTATTAAGCCCCGGTTTGAGTCAAGTATGTTGGATTTGGCTCAGCCCATATAAAACCCAACCCATCAGACTCTCCAACCAGACAAATAGGATAAATTATCCTACCTGGATTAAAATGCCCCTGTGGCTTAGAATGGCAGAAAACACAATTTCCTTCACCATTTGGTAGAAAACCTAAACGGTTGGTTTTCCGTTCGAGGAAAGTTGTGACATTATTGCACCATCTCCTCCCTGAGAAAGATAAAAAGAAAGAAAAATGAAAAAGGGACAAGGGAAAGACCGATAAGGGTACAAAGGCCAAAGGAAAAAAGGGTAAAAGGCCAAAAGGGGGAAAAGAAATTTGAATGCGAAAAGAGAAAAAAGAAAGTCTTAAACCTCAAGGTGAACCAGCAATTGTTTATCCCCGACCCAAAAGCCCCTGTCAAGATGGTAAGCTTGGTGGGCTTCCACCAAGCAAACTGCAGTATAATTAAGATTCCAGACACAGAACAATCAAACTTCATGACAGAAGAAAAAGGAAGCTAAGAAAAACTTACAGTTTTGAGAGAAGGAACTCAATTGAGGCTAGTTTTAACTTGGATTTAAAAGAGGAAAATGTATGGTAATGAAATGGGAGGAATGTAACCATAAAAATCATCACACCTGCTCCTTTTGCGACAGCACCTTTCACATACGTAATTCCCACCACATCGACCCCGGCGGCGTGTGCTCTAAGGAATGTTCAGACGTGCATAAAGTTTCACCACGCATATGCTCCTCTCTCGCATCTGGCATTCTGCACAATCACAGAGGAGGAAAGAAAAAAAAATTCAGAACTGAAATGCACATATGCTTCTTCCTCATTTTATCCAAAATTCTGTGAAATGCTGAAGGTTTTGAACTGCAGGAGATTTAATTTTCATTTTTGCTTTTGGCATATGATAAGCAATAAAAATAACCTCTTAATTATCTTGGAATTTTACTGGAATATATCTCTGTGCTCTGCTCTGTTTTTCCCCCAACAATTTCTTGAGGGTTATATCCAATAACTATATTCAAAACATAATCATTCATATCTTTCAATTTGAATTTATCTTTCCACTTTTCTCCCATTGCAAATGAGTTCAATGAACCCCACCAAATTCTGTGTGTAAACTAACATTCTGCAGTTTGGTGATCTGAATGTTCTCTAAATTGTGTCTGTTTAACAACACCTGCAGTTTGGTGCCTGGGATATGGTTGCTCCTCCAACCCACCTAAAGTTACCTAAAAACAGTAACGAAATACATTTTTTGAGGATTTAAGCTTGTGTTCTCTATATTAGATGTCTCCACAGAGGAAAAAAAAAAAAAAAAATTGGGTTTCTTTTTTAACATAGAATTACTGCAACTTCATTCCAAATCTTAAAAAAAGAGAAGAGCATTTCAGTACATTTTTCACAATGTTATAGAGCCATCTGCATACAGTCAGAACTATACTAAAACCGTGGATAACTACAAAGCACTGAAAACAAGGGAAGTTTTTATATTTCCAGAACAAGAGACAATCATTCATTCATGATAACCAGAAATTCCTTGTCTATATTGGAACTTGGAAACCCAAAATGAACCCACAATTAGAAATGAAAAACATATCACAGAAAATTACCACCAAATAGCCACTTGATTCTTCAAACCCCACCTGAAAAGTGATGGATATGGAATGATGGATGGATGCTTGGTGGAATCACCATCCAGCTTCTTCTCTGCTGGAAGCTCACATACTCCCAAACAAGACTCTAATTTGCTATGTATCTATTTATATCTATGGGATGTGGATGCCAGCCCCACTTCAATCTCTTCTATGAGTGGAGATACTTCTCACAAGAGCATCTCTCTATAAAGAGATATCCCTCAAACCTTATATGAGAGATACCAGTGGGACGCCCTCATATTTAATTGTTGGTATTGGATATAGATGTGAGAGCCCCTAACCAAAGTAGAGATATAATCTCCACTATAGAGATATGCATATCTATACAAGGAGAGTGCTTTATGAGACATATCTCTCACCTACTTGTATGAGAAATAGAGGTGAGGCTCTTACATTTAAGTTAGTTGGCATTGGTATGTATGTGAGGGCCCCATCCAATTTTCATTTAATGGTAAAGATACCTCTCACTTTATATGAGAGATAGGAGTGGTGCCTTATATTAAGTTGTTTGTACCAATATAAATGTAGATCCACCCCAATCTCTCATTTAAGATAAGTGATATTCTCGTAGAAGTTACATGAGCTAAATTTCAAAAACTATTTTTACATGAAAGATTTAGAAATGAAAAAGAAAACGGCCGACGCTGCTTTGCTAGCGGAAGCGGAGCACTAGAGAAAGGACGACAGCACGGCAAAGATTCCCTTTCGGTTTCAGGACCATTTGTTTTCTTTAATTTGACGACTTGGGAGTGTCGTTAGTAAACAGCGAAGCAGACACTTCATTACTTTTTTACACGTTCTGCACCAGCTATCACTCATCTATCTATCTATCTATCTATCTATCATAATCTATCGTGAATAGATTCTTTTTTGACACGGACATCGGCAATGGGTATAATGACTACATTTTACTGTTCTTTCAAAACAAAGAATTGAAGAGAAGTGCACATAAATATCTTTTAATAAAAATAAAACCTTCATCTAGTGATCAAGGGACCATCCTTATGCATCTAATGTGAAATTGTCAATAATTAGGATGATCGGATGACCGGATAAGGAGGGATGTTGGGATAGTGGCCCCAACAGATTGGACGGACCCTATTTGAATAAGGATTGCCTGCCGTTTCCCGAAACTTACCAAATCTCTGTTGGATTCTCTCTCTCAATCAATCACTGAGATGTGGATTATGATGGATAATCAAGAGATCCAATCAAGCTTATTAAACTGAAGGATTTGGAAACCGTCATCAAGCATGTTTAAAGAATATAATAGAGAGAGAGAGCGCGCGGGGAGAAAAGGAGAGAGCTGTTCGTGTGGAAACTTTATGTCTGGCGGTAGACAGCCTTTTGATCTCCAACGAGTCACTAATCTCCTCGAACAACCCCACACGGTTTGCTCCGTGAACGTGAGTTCCATGGATTGGTTCCGCCCCCGGTAAGGATTAATATTTTGTGTGAACTCCTCGTCTTGTGTTTGGAGTATCGACTCACACTTCTATTTGCTCGTGTGTTGTGCGGACCCTACATGCGCCCTTGGGAATCAGGATACCCACATCATAAAATTAAAAACGATCTAAACCCTAAACCCCTACTACTTTCGCAAAGTCAGTTGTTAAATGTAAGTCAATTCAACACTAGTTGATGGATGGAAGGATTTGATGATGATTTTAACGTAAGCATTACATAGTTATTATCTGTGCCTTAACATGCTTTTATTCCGCATAGTGGTTTGCTCTAAATAGATGGCTTGGAGTTGGTGGGGATTAATTAAAAATAACTATATTGTAGTGTGTTAATTTATAAATAATTCATACCATATGTGGTTAAAAATGAAGACCAATTTCATATAAAAAATACCATCAAATCAAATCAACTCCCTTTCGATGGAAATTTAAATGAAAGAAAGGATGAGAAATGGAATATTCAGTTCACATCATTATCTAAATTCATGCACACTACCTTAAATCATTATATATCACACTTCTACCTATTGATGGATTTTTTGATGAAGCTCAATTGATTCGTGAAATTCCTAGTGCAACACTGTTCTAATTGAACTGGAAATCAGGCCAACAACCGCTGGTGGATTAAAAAAAGCGTCAGGAACATTCAACGACCTGTAGTAAAGGAGGCCAAATATCATTACTAGCCAATGATCAAATGAGGTGTAATCTTCCTGCCTCTTTTCCCACACAGTAACTTTCCCATACGGATACTCCCTCTTTCCAATAAGAATAGAAGGAAAAGATTATATGAATTAATAAAGGAGGTGAGCACGGAACATCTTTCTTATCTGGGAACAGGCCTTGCTGGATATGTTGTGACTTTTATTAGTATAAACAACAACCAAACTAACTGACAGGGATACATAACATAGGCCCACTCCACTCCACAACTGAAGTGGAGCATGATACGTCAAAAAATCCAAATCGCTCGTTGCACTAAAAATTTCACACCCCACTTTCCAGATGATCTCATTGTAGAAGAACTGGTAACATTGTGTGCTTTTCTAATACAACTATACCGTACACTTGAATGTCCTGGTAATGTCAAATGGCTGGGCCATAGCAGAGTTGACTTGTCTAGGTTCTGCATTCGAAAAGAGAGACCAGACGCAACCATCCGAAACACACAACACACGCGTCTCTATGCTTTTGAAAATCTTGGAAACAAAAAAAGACTTTGGACACGTTGTTTCTTTGCTTCAGACAGAAACTTCGTTAGTCACATACGTTTGTCGGGCAATAGTTTGGTATTTCGTTCAACAAACACGAGTCCATTCCGATCTGGAATGGAGGGGAACTTTTTGTCTTTTCAGTCAGATGAGATATTAATTATAGGTAGGGCTCGTGGGCCGGTTCAGCTGGGACCCAAACAAGGCCCAGCCACTTGAGTTGGACTGGGCTCGTCTAATGTTTGGGCCGGGCTTGCATGTGATAGAAGTCAAAGCCAGGCCCAAATAAGGAGTGTTTTTAATGTATTGATAATTTTTCTTAACAATTACTAGAAAGCTCGAACAACTAATAAAAGGTTGATTCAGCTCAGCCCGGCCCGGCCATCGACTAAACGGTTGCGCTTCAGCTTGACATTTACAACCCATGTCGGGCTTGAGCTAGATATGGACTTGTGTTTCTAAAGCAGGCCAGGCC
>QPKB01000006.1:34019619-34082910 GCA_003546025.1 Camphora micrantha
CCCCCAACAAACTTCTATATGTGATATCACAATTACCTCTTGCGACATCGCATAAAGTGTTACGTATAAAGTCAACAATTGCATTTTTGTTTATATTTTCATCCCGTTCTTCAGTTTTTATATTCAAGTTTGCACACTAATTTATGGTTCACAATTGGCTTGACGACCCAAGTTGTAGATGGTAATCTCGGCAGTTCTTGGCCCAAGTTGAAGAGGAGTAGAAGGAATATTGAATTCACTACATTTACTTTTTCAATATACTTAACCACATTTAAACTTCAGTATGTTTGACGAAATTTAAATTTCTGCAAATTTAACCACTTTTAAATTCATGCAGTTTTGACCCTACATTTAGGTATTTTATCTTTTTTATTTTACTTTTTTGCATAATTTCATGGTTGGACTGTGATCATAGCATGCATTAGAATTAAATTTTGTGTTTTACATGTTTTATGTTTATGGAAATCTAATATTTAAGGATTGATTAAAAAGGAAAAATTCAGAATTGAATACAATTGATGAACTTGAAAATTGAAAAATCGACACTGGTTTCGACAGATTCATCATGGTCCTATTACAGAAGTAGCACTGTTCAAAATCAGTTAAAATATATTATTTTTTATTGAAATTTAGGGAAATTAAACCTTGATAGTTTTACTATGAAACCCCAAAATTTTGGCTCGGAATAATTTCAGAAAGTTGAGTTTCCAGTAGCCTAAACATGGCTAATTAGTCACGCTCTGAAGAATTTATGTAGCAGAATATGGTCAGGTAGGCATCTTTAAGCATGCATATCTTTTTCGTTTTACATCCCTTCTTACTTATGTTTTCTTTGTTGTGTTCATTCATCATTAAAGTTTCAAATTCAACTATGAGATTTAGAATTAGGTCATATTAGGTCAGTTATTCAGATTTGATAAATTGTGCATGTAACACAGTTTTTCAGACTTCGAAAAACTCCTACATTCATTCTAAGAGTTTGGTGTTTCTACGATTGCATTAGTTTCATTTTAGGATTGTATAACTCATTCATTCTTGCATCAAATTAGTTCTTAAGAGTTAAATTAGGATTAATTTTAAGTTTAGGAATTGTATTAGATAATTTAGTGATTTTATTATTTTTAACTTCTTAATGTCTTCTAAGGTACAATTTCAAGTTGAAAAGGATTTCAATTTCAAACCGCTCCCTAAGGATTGACCCTGTACTCACCAGATTACTAAACTACAATCGAAGCTCTACACTTGGAGCCCACGACCAACATGCAAAATTAATAAATTTAGGATCTAAGCATTGATATTTACAATAGCATCATGGTACATATTTTTGGAACATTAACAACAAAATAACAATGCATTATCCTAATCAATTTTATACCTAGATATTATTACAATATTTAGGGCCTATTTGTATACATAAAGGATAAAATATTTAAAGATTCAAATATCATTATATAATAAAAATATAGAATAAAATAGTGTGATATTCAAATATGATACTTATGGTGTTTTGCAATTTCCGAAGAATATAACAAATTCAAAGAAGAGTTGTTTGGAATGTAATGAATATTTTATTGATATATGCTGAAATCAAAATTTAGAACCTTGGTGGTATATAATTTTTCCTGTTTTTATTTTCTTTTGGTTATTTTTATTTGGGCATTTAGATGTGATTATCAATTGAATTTTGATTTCAATGATCAAAGCATGAGTTGAGGTGTAAATAACCATCAATTCTAGCTCTCTTTCAATGTGACTGGTAGAGTGGCATGATGAAAGAGGCTATAAGATGGTGCAAGATAGGGAAGTTTTGATGACAGCCTTGATGACTTAATGAATGAAATCTTAAATCAATGTATAATGGATGATCATATGATACTTCCCTTATCTACCCCAAATCCAACTAGGGCATTTAGCCGTATAAAAATGACTGCATCTTTTCTTTTTGATCTTCTTATATCTCTCTATTTTATATCAATCCCCATTTTGATCAACCTCTTTGGATTAACACAATGAGCTCTTACCACGTACACCTCCTCCCATCATGAAGTTGTTTATAACATCCTTAGGCTGGCGTCTATTAACCGTGATCTTGGTTGTTGCATCCTTTGGATTGCTACAAGTTAGATTGGGATGATCTGGCCACCAAATCCAGCTTCAATTTGACGAAAAAGAGGATGTGTTGTTTAAAGATGTAAGGTAAGTACATATGTAAGGAAGGGATAGGGGAGAAGGGAGAAGATCCATTGTTTAAAGAGGTGACGCAAGTAGAGATATGAGGAAGGGATGAGGGAGTCGGTAGTTTCAAAATTTAAAACCGTGAAACAGGATATTAACGTGTATGAGAATAAAATATACAAGATTACTGTGTAGCTAGGAATCTCCTATTTTTTAAAAGCTTTCTTACTATTACAACATACTTTCTAGTGTTACCAAACATATCATATCGATGGTTATAAAGTCACATATATTTATTTCTATAATATCACATTTTATTCTACTTTCTACCGGTTCCAAACACCCCTTTATTTTAGTGACAACATAGGGATTGCTTAGTTAGTTGGTAACCTATCTAAATTAAAAAAAAAAAAAAAAAATATTGACAACATAGGGATTGCTTAGTTAGTTGGTAACCAATGCCTGCCCATGGTTCAATCCCTGGGTTCCTATATTTCAACATATGTGGCTACTTCCCACATGTGTGGGTTCCTCTTCCCATATGTGTGGGTTACATTGTCCCCCAACCACCTTCACTAAGATACAAAAGAAGAAAAAAAAAATAAACACAAAGAATAAGAGGGAGAAATATACCTTAATAGGGGAGGAAGCTAGAAATTGGTAGTGAAACCAAGGAATGGTTGCTGCAAAACGGAAGAAAGATTGGAGCGGATAGTAATAGCAGAGAATGAAAGCTATATGTGTGGGTTACATTGTCCCCCAACCACCTTCACTGAGATACAAAAGAAGGAAAAAAAATAAACACAAAGAATAAGAGGGAGAAATATACCTTAATAGGGGAGGAAGCTAGAAATTGATAGTAAAACCAAGGAATGGTTGCTGCAAAACGGAAGAAAGATTGGAGCGGATAGTAATAACAGAGAATGAAAGCTATAGAACGAGATGGAAATATATACATAAAGGCAACCATTGACTTTATACGTAATACTTTATGCGACATCGCAAGAGGTATTTGTGATATCGCATATGGAAATTGCAATATCGCATAAAATATTGTGATATCGTAAAAAAAAAAAAAAGTGTCTTTTTTACTCTTTCAATGTATGGACAGTAAGGAGAACGTACAGATAAATATGTGGAGTTTGGTAAAAAAAAGGGGGGGGGGGTTATCGAGATGTACAGGTGGCCGTACGGTAAAACCCATTTTTTTCTTTTATGATGTTGGTCCCATAAGAAGATAAAAATATAGTAAAATAATAATTTAGCGTATGGGATGGAGTCTCATACTTTAGGAGATGCCAAATTCAAGACCTTCAAATTGCCACATAAGCCTTCAATTGGGATTTGGCATCTCCAAATTAACATATATATTGGAGATGCTGTGAATAGTCTATTTTGTATGGAATGAGTCAAGCTTGTGTCGGCCATTTCTTTGCCCTGCAATGAAGTCAAATACACCCAAAAAGGGCCCATTTGGATGTTTCAAAATATAATATTAATATATTTAAATATTGTAAGAGTAAAATAGTACATAATAGGATAGTATAATAATTAAATATTATTTTTTTCCGTTTAGCAATTTTTAAAGAACGTAACAAATTTTAAATTTAGCTATTTCGAAGGTGTTACAGATTTTTTGTTTTGAAATGGTGTTGCGAATTATAATATATGTAAAAAGATTCCAAGATAATTACCATAACCACAACCAAAATCGTCGTCGTTACCATCACAACCATCATCGTCATCACCATTACCACTATCATCATCGTCACAATTGGTGAAACAATCACACTTCTTTTTGTGCATGTTTCTTTAGCAAGTGGTAAATTAAACGGTGAAAGTAGAGTTGACCTCAATGTGACATGTTCTTCCTTTATAATGTTTGGATGAAAAATTAGCGTGGTGAAGTAGAGTTTGATTGCCACATTTTCTTTCCCACATAAAAAATTATGGTAGAAGTGCGTTAAAGTCAAATTAATAGAAAATGCAATTATTTTAACCCCCTTTCCCACTTTAACTCACCACATATTTTGTGTCACCTTACTTGCATCACCTTTTAGCATGATGTGACGTCTAACTTTAATTTGTCACACATAAAAAGAAACATGCATTGACCCATGTAACACATTCACCATTTACCATCTTCAGGTTAAAAGCACTGTGGTAAAGTGTAGCTGCCACATTAACTTTACCGCATAAAACTATGGGAATGTATGATAAATTCAAATTAAAACAAAAGTCAACTATTTTACCACTTTTACCGGTTTACTTCATCACACTTTGTCTCACCTATACTTTACTTCACTATTACTGTGATGTGAAAATTATATTTACTTTACTTTACCACACATCTGCAAACTTACTACAAATTACTTTTTTATTGCTGTTGGAAATAGGTGGGCCTCGTGGATAGATTTTCAAAACTTTTGACCCACTTGACTCAGAAATCAAGTGCCCATAAGGCCACAAATCATATCCAGGATGCAATCCTTCTGTCTCATCAATCATGTACAGCAATATAACATATCTAAAAGATAGAAATCAGCAGCACCATGCAACCAAAATAACTTACAACAAATAGAGAAGCAAATTATACCTTTGGAGCCTGGTAGTGCTCTAATGGAGAAGAAGATAAACAACTTGATCAAAAACTCTTCTTGAAGCAATTTGGGATCTCCAAGACCTTGTTGTCTTCCACGCTATAACCCGTATCGGATCTCTTCTCTAAAGGAGATGGGTGTGATCTCCTAAAGAAAACAACTAGAAGCTCTTAAGGAAACTAGAAAAGAACTAGAAGAGGAATAGAGAGATGTGCAACTCTTGCACAAAGGGGGGGCTGGGCGTGAATTCCAAGAGTGGACGTCCCAGCCCCCTTGCTTCCCTTTTTATAGCTTTAAGCAACCTCCTTCCCTCCTCTTGTACTAATTGAAATAGAAGTTCAACTCCCATTACAAATTAGTAACCTATTATTACCACTATTAGAAGTCTCACTTCAACTAGAAATAGTAGCTTTCTAATTCTTTCCTTTTAGAGTTTAAGTATGATTAGTATCTTTCCAATAACTTGGGCTAGCGTGGGGACCACTAGGAATTCCTTAGAAAGCTGGCTCCAACTGGGACACCACGGCCCAGCCACATCTCATGTACAATCCGGGCCCACCGTTAATTGCAAATAATATCACTATATAAATGCAATTGCAATCCAGTCTTAGGAATAAATTACAATGAAGACCCTAAACTTCCCGATTACCACAAGTAGGCCCCTCTATCAATATCCATAGATCAATTGGATCAAACATGTCTTTTCCAATCCTAGATCCACATCTTATTATCCTTGAGCCCCAATTAATCACAGTGATCATCAGTACCATCCAATTAACTCTTAATAGAGATGAGTGCGCACATACTAATGAAAAATCCATTAATTGGCACATGGGGATAATATAGATAGATTTCATCTTGACCATTGAATGTTCCCACAGCCAACTACCACCTACCCAAGACACCGAGGTGTTGACCTATAGTTGGCCTCACTCATTGGTGACTCAAAATAATTGAATAGATAGAAACTTGAGTTCATCAATGTCTCAGAATTGAGAGCCTATTGCTAGGAAATTATGAGAGCAGATCTTAAACTTGATACAGTATTCCATAAGGTGCTTCTCATGGTCCTTCAATACATTCAATGTACCAGCACCGTGATCCAGAATCTTACATTCTGAATATCGAGACAAATCACACCGTCTCATAATGATCAAAGTGCTGCAACCTTATAAGATAAGATACCCAGTCTCATCACCGGTTGTGAAGATATTTAAGTATAAGATTTGTGACACGTGTCTCCTGTGTGTAGACCTCATCGATACACATATATCACATCTAATATACTAATGGAACCCAGTTCATCTCATGAACCATTATGTCATATGTATTGGTCATGTGCATTAAGTAATAAAACATCATTCATCTCATGAAAGGAAAGCATGATATTATTGATGAATAAAAAAATTAATCAATTTATTACATCATCTGATTGATTGAGTCCATACAATCTAACAATTGTCATATAAAACTATGGTAAACTGTGATAATTTAAAGTCAAAACAAAATGTAACTACTTAACCACTCTCTCCCACTTTACTTCACTACACACTTTATGTCACCTATACTTACTTCACCTTTACTATAATGTAACATCTACCTTTATTTTACCACACCTATAAACAAACACATCATGTAGATTTGGTAAAGTAAAGACTTTATTTTACCTTACCATTTTGTAAATTGCATTTGAAAGACTTTTATATTGTACAAAGTTTTCTAAAGGGGGAAGCTTTAGGAAAAAATATTTAACTTTTTGAAAGAAAATATATTATTCTTTTTATTTTTCTTAGGTTGCCAAATGTGAAAGATACTTTTTTCTTTAAAAAATAAAATATTATATTCTATAAAATATTTTTTTTTCTTGTTTTCTTGTGCGTCGAAGTAGACCCTTAATATTTGAAATCGATTAGGTTCATGCCAAGATTCTGTAGGTTGGATTTGGTTAAACTGGTTGACCCACATTTACTATGGCGATGCAAGTCCGCAATCGAGTTAATCCCCATTATGGGTTTGACCGTGCGGTCATCATGGCTAAAATTCCTATCAACTAATTAGATACTAAAACATTCCCGAACATATTGTTAATACAATGTGTTTAAAATGGTCAAATTATTATGAAATCGTAAACTTTAACTAAATTTATGATATCGCAAAATTTTGCAAAGTTTGCTCATATATGGGGGACGGCCTTATGATTGATCATAAGTTATTGGTCAATGAGTGCTCCGAAATAGTTGGTTAAAGCTTGAAACACTTGGGGCACATTTCATAACCATTCTCACTCAGGAGAGGAATCCTCTATCTAAAGGATTCTTTTGTTCATTTGGATCTGGGCTATCCTTAACGATGATTTCTAGAGGATAGGAATCACCGCTCCTTATTTGGCAAACACCCCTGAAATCTTGCCAACTACACGATAGTACATCCAATAGTCACATGTTTTCATAGATCTCTCGCAATTTGTGATGAATGAAGCCCTAAGATTCGACCTCCTAGCCATTTTTTGACATTCTAGAGATGATTAATGGTTTTGATCCTGCAAAAGCCTCCCAGAAATTTTAAAAAAAAAAAAAAATAATTTTTAGGTTCTGAACTTTTTTAAAAAATATCTCAAAATCTATAATGAATTTATAGCTGAAACTTGACCGCACGACCTTTTTGGCCTTTTGGAGACGATGAACGAATTAAATCATTGATTAGTGGCCCACAAAAATAACAAATTGAAAAAAAATGAACTGCAAATGTCTTCCCCTTTTTGCACCATTAATATGAATCACAAATTAGAAAAGAAAAATGGACTACCAAAAGCTTCCCTTTTTTTCCCTATGGAAGATGAGCGATTAGGATTTTTCTCAATTTTCTAATGACCCATGATGAATTAGATAGCCAAATTTGATTCCTAGCTAAATTTTGCCTTTTGAAGAGAATGAAAGGTTTGGATTTTTCAAATGGGGCCCATAGAAACTCAGATATGGTCATTTATTTAGTTGTAATTTTTTCAAATATCTCAAAATTCTTGATAAATTGACAGGTAATATTTGACCTACTATTCCTTTTTGGACTTTTGGAGACGATGAACAGATTAGATCATTTATTAGTGCCCCACCTAAATCTCAAATTGGAAAAAAAAAAAAAAAATGTGCCAAAAGGCAAATGAACGGTGTGGGTTTTCTCAATTTTCTCAAAATCCATGATGAATCAGATTGTCATAGAGTTAGTTTTTGCCTTATGAGGAGAATGAGGGGCTCGGACTTTGTAATTGGGACCCATAGAATCAGATATGGTCATTTATCTATTTGACTTTTTTTTTTCCAAATATTTCAAAATCCGTGATGAATTGATAACTGATAGTTGACCTCCTAGTCATTTTGCTCATTTTAAACATGATTAACTGTCTGGATATTGCTTGAGGGTCCCATAAATCCCAAAGATTTGAAAAAAAAAAAAAAAATCCTTTAAAAGGGACCATTTTAAATTACTATAGCTCCGCCAATACACTTTTGCGGGAGTGGAAATGGTGGCCTGGGAACTGTCTGCCTTTCCTTGCTGCATGCCACACTAGCATGTTTGGTTAGAGGCAGGGAATTCATGTATCTCATTATTCTTCACTACTATTGGAATAGGATTCATCGTTGGAGATTTATATAATTGAGGATTTTATATTGATATTGTTGTATATCGATGCATATAGCTGAGAAAAACAAAGTTCATTGTATAAATCTACTCAAGTGAGGATTTTCAAATTTTATGGGGGTGGTCAGATCTAAAAATTCTAATAAACGAAAATTTCTAAACATGGATTTACCACAACTTTAGATAAAATAAAAATCTTTTTCTAAAAGATTTGGTTGCCAAATGTGACAATAGTTTTCCCTCTATATCGAGGAAAACTGACAAATTTATGGAACTATGATACAGAAGTATGCAGATGTATGGAATACAACGCAGAAAGAGAGTATGGGCAGCAACCAAACGGTCGTGTGCGTGAAGCATGTAAAGCTTGGCATGCCGGAAACTGACTGGAATGAGACCATGCCGCTCCCCGGTGACATCATTGAAGGCGTCACCGAATCCAACCCTGACAATCATCCATCCTCCTCCTTCTGCCCAAGCATAAGTCTAACCTCAACTCCCAGCTAAGCTGCCAAGTCGATGAGGTATGGGTCCAGGTCCAGCGAGGCAACACCACCGTTGCATAAATAAGTTTTCCACTGCTATTATAGGTGGAAAAGTTGCAAAAACAAGTTTTCCACCGTTATTGTAAGTGGAAAAGTTGCAAAAACAAGTTTTTCACTTTTAGCATAGATGGAAAAGTTGCAAATACAAGTTTTTCACTTCTTATATAGGCGGAAAAGCTGCGAGTAGAGAAGGGATGAGGGAAAAAAGAAGAGGAAAAGTTGAATTTGGAGAGCGAAGAGGGAAACTAGCGTCGCCCATTTTTATTTTGGGCGACACTATCATCCCTTGTGGAAAAAATGAAAAAAATGGCGTGATGAACGATCTCGTGCAATGAGAAATACTTTGCACTATTTCGTATAACGGACAAATACCATTCATTTTTCGATAAAATCCTCTTATAAAAATAAAACAGAAAAAAAGATTAAAAAGGGGAAAATATCATATTTAATTAAATTACAAAAAGGAGATGATATTTATGATTGATAGTTGGATCCGCGGCCCGCCTTTTCAAAAATTAAATTATTATATAAAAAAATGTGCCAAAGAATTAATAAAAAAAATCCTACTAATCAAATGTACTGAAATGAAAATGACTTTGGAGGGTATTTTATAGGTTTCCATTGCCCCAAGCCAACTCCATCCCATGCAATAACAGCAACAGCATGTTACCTAGTGGCAAAAGGTGGCAATTCTTATCTTACTATTGGAAATTCGAACTTGGATAGTCACCTTCCATCACCCGTGAGCACCATTACCTCAACTGATATCTACTTCTTCCCCACTATATGGCCGGGTGCCAGCCCTCCTATGCTTAGGTAACCAAAAAAAAATCCTCCATCCTATGCAAAGCTTCATACTACCACCATTACTTGTAGGGGTCTAAACATTCTCTTGCTTTGTCACCTAGTTGACCAAATCCCCTACCATTTCTCCAATCTCTTATAACATCGACAGGCAAATCCCAAATGCCTTGTAGAGACAAGAGAATAGAAAAATGGGGAAGAAAACAATTGGAAAGCAGACATGTGAAGGGGAAAAGACTTGATTTATGAGAATATAAATCTAACTCAATCTTTCAAAAATAAAAACAAAAAAAAATACTTGGCCACTCATCAGTTTTATTTTAACTCTATTTGGACAGTAGAGGAAAGTTTCTAGTCAAACACAGACGCACATTAGAACTCTGATGTGATGCACATCTTTATGAATTGAAACCCCTCACAAGATGAAGCTCGGCCCCAAATTTCAGATGGCCACCATTGGATTTTGTTAAGGGAAAAAAAAAAAAATATCATTTTATCTAAGGGTTAACAGTCATCCATCATTGAAACTGTCCGGCCTTAATAAGTCATTTATTGGATTTGAGGCCTTTTACAGTTGAAAAGAAAAATAAATCATTAAGAAATCCAATTTAAAAAAAAAAAAAAAAAAAGAAGCAAAATGATCGATATGCACTTACAAATGAGAACTATGCGGTGCCAAATAATTTTTCAAAGAGAGGATCTATTAAGTAGCTAGAGACAAATGCAGAAGGCGGCTCATCCCCACCACAGATCATGTATTAATCTCCCCACCACAGATCATGTATTAATCTATGTAAAGAGCAACACATCAAACAATAGGTTCCAAAGGCTGACCAAAACCAGCCCTGGGGTTCCCCATGAAAATTTTATTTTTGAACTGTCAAGGAACCGGACAGTTCTTGATAGTTCGACACCTGAATGGGCTGGTCTGCCAGCACTGCTCGATTCTATTTGTTTTAATGGACACTAAGGCGCAGAAAAATAATATCGAAAGGATTAGAAGAAAGTTGTCTTTTAATTATGTCCATTATATTTAAACCAGTGGTATATCTGAAGGCCTTGTTGTTTTTTAGTCAGATGATTTTCAAATCCCAAAGGCACTATGGAGTATGTATCATTAGTGTCACGACCCGGGCCCGAGATTCGATCACTCCAGCCTAAACTCCCGGGTCGCGCTGGTCATACTTACTCCCGTAAACTCCGAATTAACTGAAGTTAAAACGAAATCCACAAGGGTTATTAACAGTACACTTACCTGTCAAATGTACATTTTTACGGAATATATACGTTGACGAAACTGTTAATTGAACGGTAGTCCTTTACATTAAAAGTAAAGTCCATATATACATATTTCAATCATAATTAAGTCAATAACTGCATGTTCAAAACATAATGCATGGGACATTATTTATAATTCCAAAATGAATATACAAAATATTTCCAAAACATTCTAATTCATTCGCCCTCGATCAAGACCACTCGATTAAACCTCCTAGAGGTATCGAATTGGCCTCTTCCGGTGGCAGAACGGCCTCTACAGGACCGGGATGGGCAATTGGGTCTACAATCTCATCAATAACATCGTGAACACGATGGTTCAACAATGCATAAACAGATTTATGATAAAACATGCTAAATTGGTCAATCTATCAATTTAACAGTTCTAGACAATCAAATCAATAACAATGTCCTATGCATTGGAATCAAATGGAGTCAAGTAATATCAATTACTAGATGACAACTACAATAACATTTATTTCATGCAGTTCTTCCTAACAGAAGCAATCATTCAATTCATTCATTTACATTCATTTCACGTCATTGATTTACAGTGAGTACTCATTAACAAGTGGCTTATCATTTGAGTGACTTTTCAGTCTATAATGTTGCTTTTCATTCAATAAAGTGTGGGATCTACAGTGTCTGGATCAGAGATCACTGGCATCACCACGGAGCTCCGGAATACCCCATCCATCTACTGCAATAGGATTATTCATTAATTCATTGTTACATATAGTAACTGTTCATTGCATTAATTCATTTCAGCTCTAACAAGCTAAAGAAACTACTATGTAGTGCTAGACTCGGGAATCAAATCAATTCAATGAATTCTATTCAAATCTCTAATCAAATTTATAAACCAAACAACTGGGTGAAACACTCATTATGAAATGTACGTGTTATTCTTGATGAACATCACTTTAATAGTAGTTTGTACATTCAAATAACCTTAGCTAACACCTATGTTAGCACAATTGAAGAATTAATACACAATTGAACTATACCTAATTCACTGGCATTCTTTTCTTTTATCTTTCTATAATCTTGGTAATCCTAGATTATGTTATAATTAGTTCTAGGACTAATTTATTGACCATTTATGCTTATAGAAAGAGTATTTGGTTCAAATAGATCGGCCTGTTAGGACTTGTCTTATCGATCGGCTTGTCTGCCCGATCGATCGGACCTGCTACGGATTTCAATTTCAGAATTGAAATTGATCTCCTTCCTTTCCTTTCTTCATTCAATTCACAAGCAACCTGCACAGAAAAAGGAACCTCCTGTTCCCACCTCAATTACTATTCACCTACATCCATATCTTCTTCATCCAATCATCACAAACATTCAAATCAATAGCTAGGGTTATAAATCACAACTCTAACAAGATTAAAGAAACTCATATACTAGCATGAGATCACAAGTAGATTGCTTATACTTGCCTTTGAAGATCAATTGACAATAAGCCTCTTTGCTAGTTTGATTTTGAGATAAATCCCCCAATTGAAACCCTCCTTCAAGCCTATTTTCATGAAAACGTTCAAAGTACAAGTCCTATGAGCTATTTGAGCTAAAAACCATGCCTAAGCACTCACTAGAACTTGAAAACTCATTAAAAGTTCCAAGTACTTACATGTAGTTCAAATAGAGAAAGCTTGAGCTCTTTCTCCTACTTCAAACACTCCAAAAAATGGAAGATAACTTGAGGAAGAAGATGAAGATGAAGCCACACTCCTCAAACCACTTCTAATTCTTGACAATTGATGGAGAGAATATGGATGAAAGAAAAAGGAAGAAGAACCTAGGGCTTCTCTTGCACCTGGCTTGAATTGAGTGAATGAACTCCATTGAGTTCATCTTATCTCTTACAAGGGGTCTTTTTGCACTTAGGCCCTCCACCTCTCTTCTCATTTCAATTTGAGTCAAATGAAGGGTCATTTGATCCAATTCACGTCGAATGACTTCAAGCCTATTACGGAGGTTAACATACTCATCGAGATATGCGTGTTGGTATCAAGAGTTTCCGTATTCGATAAAATACGCGGAAATTTGTATTTATGGAAAAGTCCTCAAATTCTTTGGTTTGAACTTAAAACCAATTCAATTAATCCAATCTCATTCATTATTACTTCATTAAGCTCAGATCATTCATTTGAGACTAATCTCATTGAATTTGGTCATTAACCATCATTGGATTAATTAATCACAGTTAATTAGCTTAAATTTCAATCAATTAGAGTTAATCTCGATTAACTCGAGACGGGGTCTAACAATTAGCCATCCGGACGCACTTCAAATCCTATGATGGTACAGTTTGTTAGTCGGTCGGGCAGTCCTTACTAAGTATATCAATATAAAATTAAAGTCCAAAGGCATCACCAAAATTAAAAAATACAATCACTTATATAATCTAACGTCCAAAAGTCAAAAATCTAATAAATAAACATCTAAATTCCAAAATTCAATGTTTAAATTTCAATAAATAAACCTCAAAATTTCAAAATTCAATGTCCAAATGCTAAAAGAAATTCAAACTCTAAACTTCAAGTTTGTAAAGATCGATATATAATTTGAAGCAATCCTGCAATAAAAAAAAAAACCATAGTTAGAATAATAATTGATAAAAGATAATAAACATCAATGTTTAGTTTAGAAATAAAATTGTAAGGTCATCAAACTGTCATACAATATAGACTTGTATTGGAGTTGCACTAGGATCATGAGGAGTTGCACTTGTAGTTTTTTATTTTATTATTATTATTTTTTTAACAATGAGCAGGCGGGGCGGTTTGAAATCGCCTACTCAAATGTCAAACCGTAACCGCCCACTCATTAGTACAGATTGAAACCGCCCCGCCCACCTAAAGGCGGTTTTGACGTATATCCACTTGTAGCGGGGCGGGGCGGAGCGGAGCGGAGCGGGCAGATTGGCGGGTTACTATTATTTTTGTGTAGCCCTACTTTTGGGCCAGAATAATCCTTACAGGAGAGAGAGCTGGGTGAACCTCCGAAGTGGTGGACACGGCATGGTACCTAACCTCCAAGTGCACCACCACCAGCTAATGGCACATCTCCTTGATTGCCGGTGCCTCCTCTGGCATTTTCAGCTTGATACTGTTGGCGGCCCCCCGACCCAGCAATCTGGATAAAAGTGTGTACGCCATATCAATCCATAAAAAAAAGGTGTGACCCAATTGATAGTAACAAATAAAAACAAAAATCTTTGCCCAGAAAAAAGGGAGTCCCATGGCACCCCCTTGGCATGTAAGTGGGGTTCATTTATCATTAGTCCAACGATCTACTAATCAGGTTCACCATGCAGGCTAAACTGCGTAATGGAGACAAAGCTTATAAGGTGCTTAATATTTAAAAGCCAACAACCAAAAGTTAATTTTCCATGGAGAATGATGCTAAGGGTCTGTTTGGATAGGCAAAAAATAGAGTAGAGTGAAGTTAAATGGGCCACAACAGTCTAAAATTTCAACTCTACCCTGTTTGGATGAGTCTGACTCAATAGATGAAGTAATGTTGTGAGCCACATGTACTTCATTTCATTTCAACTCTAAATACTTCCATTTCTTTGAGTAAAAGTGGATTCTACTCCAAACCTTATCTTCAAAATAAGCATCCAAATGGAGTGAAGTGAAGTACACTACTTTAACTTCAACCTACTTCTCCACTCCACTCCACATGTGAAATCCACTTCATTTCACTCTACTCCTCATTTATCCAAACAGGCCCTAAAGGACTAAGTACCCATGGTTATGTTAAAACCGAATTGTCTTTATTGGACTAATTAGCAAAGTTAAAAATACTCTGGCCCACTGAAATTCTATGGATCTACCCATTTCTTCTAATGAAACAAAGGTCTCCAGTTGTCTCCTTTAAAGGCACACCTACTTGTACTATCCTTTATCAAATTTCCACTTCGTTGTTCCAATTATTCTAACTCCATCCAAAAGACGGAAGTGATGGAAAGTCATGTCCTCATCATCTTCCATCTTTTGTTGTTTGAAAGGTGTCACCGTAATAATGTTACCAGAAATGCTGTTGACACATTGTAGTGGAAGCCGACATTCCCTTGGAAAATAATGGAGCTACGGCTATTGCTATTGACTAGAAATTCTGGAGTAAGGCCACTCCCACCATTCAGGACAATTGTAGTCCTTGTCTGCTCAGGCTTGGATGATGAAGGCATTTCATGGCCCAAAGCCCAGGAGTCCTGCACCAGGAGCCAATAAAGATTTAGAGAGAAAAAATGGTAAGGTAGTGTAAATTTAGTCCATAAATATGCAAGACCAAGAAAATTTCCTATGATCCACTAAAAAGAGAGTTACATGATATACAGGTGGTGTTCATTTAATCATCTTGACACATCTAATTGGTTGTTTTAAAGCATCCAAGATTTAACAATGAAACCAAAGAATTATCATTTGAGCTAAAGTAGAGCTACAGTAATTAAAGATAAAGTGAAGGATTGATTACAGATGGGCCAACTTTGCTCAAAACCAATAACCTTCTGGCTACCTTGGATAATTTCACTCCATCAAATAATCAATCAAGTGAAGAACACAATTAAAGAAAACCTTCACCCATTCAAGATAACAGTCAGCCCCACAAAATATCTGCCAACTGCAGACAATGAGCAACGCAGTTGAAGACTTGGCAAGATAGCAACATTTAAATCATACCAGTACTTGTTGGAGTCTCTGATTTTGTTGAATGTCGGGAAGTATTATCCACAATCAATTTATAAATTGAAGAAAATGTTGGAATTAGTACTTTTAATATTCTAGTATGAAAGTCAAGAAAATCGCCTAGGGAATCCAAAAATCATTTGGGAAAGTCTAAAGGTCATCTCGAAAAGCTAAACATCATGGGATTTTATTGTTGTCTTGTTATATGTGAAGTCATGTCTTTAGTAAAGTGTAAAGAGTTAAATCCATAAGCATAATTTTGAAAGGAAAAACTCAAGCAACACAAAATACTTACAGCATCAACCAAGGACGCATTCAGGTTTAGGTTTCCATTGTCCGACAAAGAAGCTCTGGGAGAAGAACCTTCTTCTGATCCCTCTGGAACTGGTGAGGCGGGGTTAGCAGGAACATAAATCACCCTCAATTTGAACTCCTCAACAGCTTGACCAGGTTCTTTATTGAACTGCAGAATCAAATTACTCCGCATCAGCCCCAAGCTACGAAAAGTCGCTGATGAGCATGCAAAGAGGACAAAAACAAGACAATCTCACCATTTCTGGGGTAATGTCCTTCACAGTTGCCCCAGTACTAGCAACAAAACTCTGAACAAGGAACTTGTCTTTGCATTGCATGTCAAGTGGAACTTCCTTTTGGGCTTGCATTGTAACTAGAAATACAAAAGAGACAAGAAAAAAATCAACTAAGAGAGCAATGCATCACAAACTACCAATAGAGACAACAAAGATGACGCAGAAGAACAAGCACTGTTTTTATAGCGGATAACAACAGGAGCACCTGTAACATCGCATGTTGTCCCAGGCAAAACAACACCCGTATTTGGACACACACGGTATTTCTTAGGATTGGTTGTTTTCACCTGAGAAAACAGATACATGAAGAACAAAAGCAAACTTGGCAGATAGCTCAACATAAGGTGTTGCACGTGAATATTACTACTATATGTGGCAAATGCTATCATAATTGACAAACATATGCAATGAAAACAAAGAAATATATGATTCAAAAAACACAACTGACATGTTTGTGCAGAAGCATTTCCATGGAAATGGAAATCAATTTCCATCTTTTATTATTCCACACCATGGTGCCACAATATTCTTTCTCATTCCCTTTCCATGGCATTGTTCTTCAATTTCATTCTCCATGGAGTGAGATTCCAAATGAAAATCTGTAGAAAGAGGGGCGCTTTTTGTAAACAGACGCCCATTTCCAGAGGAATTCAAAAGATTCCTTAAAATTTTAAATCACCAATCTACCAAAAGGGAAAAAAACTAATCCCAGAAACCCATGAATTCCATCAAAGGGGAAAAAATCAAAGGGAGAGAAAGGGGAGATTTTTACCTTAAAGGCTATATACTGATCTGTCTTATTCGTCAGTTGCAGAAGACATGAGCTCTGCTTCTTCAACTCAACTTCTCACACCACACACAACACAAACAAAACATCGTCAGATAAAATCAAAACCACCCCATCAAAGAACACATACAAACCAACCAACCAACCCAACAAAGCCATCACACGGATCAATCCCACTAACAACATTATTCACAAAAACTCAAAACAAGCATCAAAACGCCAAAAACAAAATCACCCCTTCCAATACGCAGATCCCCAGCAACCAAATCATAAAAAATTGGGGAAACCCAAAATCCCCCAAATCAGAGATCGACAATAATTCGATGCCAATAACCAAATAACAAAGAGAAGAAATGAATTGAGAAGGTCTTACAAGGGAACTTGAGTTCCGTAGGATGGATGCTGAGAAGATCTCCGCTGCTCATCCCTGAATCCGCAGCTTCACGTGAAGAAGAGATTCGATTTCTGTCAACTGAAAACCCTGATCGAATGAAGAGAACCGACACCTGAGAAAGATACGGATCTCAATCTCTCAATCTCTTGATCCACTTCTTAGATCTAATTCCAGAGATCGATCGTAAGCAGAGAGCAATTGATCGAGAAAAAGGCAAATTAGGGCAAGGTAGATCGTGCGGTGAATTTCAAGCAAAACCAAGTACAAGTAGCGAAACAGAAGGGAATTCAATACGCATCAAAAGACCAAACTACCCCTCCCAGTTCAATCAATTCTTACCCTGCTTGTGCCTCACTTTAGAGGGGCGAAAGTGTAATTCTACATGGGTTCTGAGCTTTTCTTGCATAGTTTATATCGCGGATGTGAATTCGTACGATTGTGTGCATAGTGCGCCCACCCAATACGGTTGGAGGATTAGGTGGCCATCTTTTGGGAAAATGAATCTGGGCCGTTGATTTGGAAGATTGTGATGGTTTTGGGGGAGACAGTTGTTGGTTCTGAGGTCTGACTTGTTCATTTAATGGACTGGAAATGGGCAGTTAGAAAAGTAATATAACAGTACATACTCCACATTAAAAAAGTGTAGATATTAATTATCAAGATCAAAGATCTTGGGCTATCACTTTTGTGAATTTGGTGAGAGCTACATTGAAAATACTAGACTTTAGATTGTAAATGGGTTGGGCTTGGGGCTAGACTAGGTGGATCAAGATTCAAGAGTCAAGACCAAACTCATTTAGGACTTGTTTCTTTAGTGGAATTTCTCCCAGGAATTCACCGTGTCCAGGAATTTCTGGACATGATGTGACAGGTTGTCTCCTGTAATTTTTGAATTTCATGTTTCTTTGCTAGCTTTACTGGATTCCAGCCAAATAAAATGTCTCTTTTGAGCTTTGGAAATCTATGTGTTTTGGTGGAACTCCTTGATGCTCAAGCCCAAAGGAGCATCCAGGAATTCCACTTTGTCTGAAAATTCAGGAATTCCTAAAATTCTAGCAAAAAAAACAGGCCCTTATTTTTCACAGATCAGGCACTAGACTTAGGGGCGGCAAAAGCTAACCTTAGCTGAAATTGATCTATGTGTGACTCACGTTATATATACAAGTCGGTCATGGATCAAGAAAGATTTAAATGTTTTTAAACAGGTCGGACCAGGATCAATCCATATAACCCCACCTAACCTATTTGAACGGGCTGTACCAAGGTCAACCCAAAGACTTAAAACTCATTTAAAGAATTTGGTAGTTTAATCTGTGATTTTGTTAGCAAGAGTCAAGAGAAAAGGTTTCTTCTTCTCTTGATTGGTTTAGGTATATCAAGAGAAAAAGTTTCTTCTCTTGATTGGTTTAGGCACTCAAGAAAATGAGTTTCTTATCGTGATTTACACAGGCACCATCATGATTTGTAAATAAGAGAAGCTTCTCTTAGTTGAATTTCTCTGTAAAAAAAAAAAATATTTCAGAGAATAGTAACGGTTGAAATCCCTTTCAAACATGTATTACAAGAAGCTACATCTATATCAAAGCTTGGATGCGTCCCTCCTAAGCACCTTTTGTTTTTGAGAAATGGACCAGACAATGAGCTTTTTATTTACTACTCTCTTTCTACTTATGATGCATACATATAAAACTACTTTCTTATGTTAAGTGGTCAAACTCTCTCTGGAAATAACATTACCTTACAGTGTTTACAAGCTAGTCGATTATATGTTCTAAGTAGGAAAAAGCCTATCGGGCTCCTATTAATTCCACTCTTATAGGTAATTAAATGCTCCTTCTTAAAGAAGGTGTTCGGTATTACAAGGTCGAATGTCAATGCAAATTCCTAATATCTCTTCATTACTTTCTAAAACCTTTGTCCCGCATGACCACCCACCTACACACAACACAAAAAAATTCCTTTCAAATGCTTCCATATGAGTTATGCATTGTATAATTATTTCACAATTCCACTTCTACAACTAATTGGCAAGAGAAAAAACCAAGAAAACAGCCAAATACCTTCTCCTAAGGATCAGTTAAGCATTTATCTGAATCCATTTCTAGAACAGGTCCAAGAAAAAAACTTTAAGTATCTCTACTATATTATAATTAAGGATCCTCCAAATCCAGTCAGTGCCAAATTCCATGTCGGTTGGTGAGTTTAGAATGGGAGAAGCAGAGCTGGCAAAAACATCCTCCAAATCCCATAAGCCCCAAATTCCTCATCTGTTGCTGAATTTAGAAACGGAAAGACTGAGCTAGCAAATGCTCAAATTAAAACTATTAGGCGATGAATAATTTGTTACCAAAAATTATGTGTTTGATAATAAGATGAAACTTCTGAAACTCCAACAATTTTAACAAGATTCCTTGAACTACCTTTTCTATACAATTCCATCAAATCAAGAAACACATATTTGCTAGGAAACCCATCCAGCTTTTCAAATGCTTTCAAGATATCTAGACTCGAATAAACCAACCCATCGATCAGCTTTAATTTCAGACACTGCAACATTTCATGGCGAAGACCATATGGAGACATGGCAGTGATGAAGTGAAAAACACATAACAATTTACTCCAAAAACCTCTTCTAGAAGAAGAACTAAAAATTTACCTCTGAAGATTTCTCCTTGGGCTCCTCCAAAGATCTTGAAGTCTGAATTAAAACATTTGGTAAGTATAACCCATATACATTCCAATAGGTAAAACTTTCAAATCAAAGACAGTAAAGTGTAAAGAGTTAAATCCATAAGCATAATTTTGAAAGGAAAAACTCAAGCAACACAAAATACTTACAGCATCTACCAAGGACGCATTCAGGTTTAGGTTTCCATTGTCCGACAAAGAAGCTCTGGGAGAAGAACCTTCTTCTGATCCCTCTGGAACTGGTGAGGCGGGGTTAGCAGGAACATAAATCACCCTCAATTTGAACTCCTCAACAGCTTGACCAGGTTCTTTATTGAACTGCAGAATCAAATTACTCCGCATCAGCCCCAAGCTACGAAAAGTCGCTGATGAGCATGCAAAGAGGACAAAAACAAGACAATCTCACCATTTCTGGGGTAATGTCCTTCACAGTTGCCCCAGTACTAGCAACAAAACTCTGAACAAGGAACTTGTCTTTGCATTGCATGTCAAGTGGAACTTCCTTTTGGGCTTGCATTGTAACTAGAAATACAAAAGAGACAAGAAAAAAAATCAACTAAGAGAGCAATGCATCACAAACTACCAATAGAGACAACAAAGATGACGCAGAAGAACAAGCACTGTTTTTATAGCGGATAACAACAGGAGCACCTGTAACATCGCATGTTGTCCCAGGCAAAACAACACCCGTATTTGGACACACACGGTATTTCTTAGGATTGGTTGTTTTCACCTGAGAAAACAGATACATGAAGAACAAAAGCAAACTTGGCAGATAGCTCAACATAAGGTGTTGCACGTGAATATTACTACTATATGTGGCAAATGCTATCATAATTGACAAACATATGCAATGAAAACAAAGAAATATATGATTCAAAAATCACAACTGACATGTTTGTGCAGAAGCATTTCCATGGAAATGGAAATCAATTTCCATCTTTTATTATTCCACACCATGGTGCCACAATATTCTTTCTCATTCCCTTTCCATGGCATTGTTCTTCAATTTCATTCTCCATGGAGTGAGATTCCAAATGAAAATCTGTAAAAAGAGGGGCGCTTTTTGTAAACAGACGCCCATTTCCAGAGGAATTCAAAAGATTCCTTAAAATTTTAAATCACCAATCTACCAAAAGGGAAAAAAACTAATCCCAGAAACCCATGAATTCCATCAAAGGGGAAAAATCAAAGGGAGAGAAAGGGGAGATTTTTACCTTAAAGGCTATATACTGATCTGTCTTATTCGTCAGTTGCAGAAGACATGAGCTCTGCTTCTTCAACTCAACTTCTCACACCACACACAACACAAACAAAACATCATCAGATAAAATCAAAACCACCCTATCAAAGAACACATACATACAAACCAACCAACCAACCCAACAAAGCCATCACATGGATCGATCCCAATAACAACATTATTCACAAAAAACTCAAAACAAGAATCAAAACGCCAAAAAAAAAAAAAAATCACCCCTTCCAATACACAGATCCCCAGCAACCAAATCATCAAAAAATTGGAGAAGCCCAAAATCCCCCAAATCAGAGATCGACAATAATTCGATGCCAATAACCAAATAACAAAGAGAAGAAATGAATTGAGAAGGTCTTACAAGGGAACTTGAGTTCCGTAGGATGGATGCTGAGAAGATCTCCGCTGCTCATCCCTGAATCCGCAGCTTCACGTGAAGAAGAGATTCGATTTCTGTCAACTGAAAACCCCGATCGAATGAAGAGAACCGACACCTGAGAAAGATACGGATCTCAATCTCTCAATCTCTTGATCCTCTTCTTAGATCTAATTCCAGAGATCGATCGTAAGCGGAGAGCAATTGATCGAGAAAAAGGCAAATTAGGGCAAGGTAGAGCGTGCGGTCAATTTCAAGCAAAACCAAGTATTGTAAGTAGACTTTTTGTTGTTCAAACAAAGAGGCTGATTAGTGTGAAAACAGGAAAATATAAACTATCTTAGGGCAGGTGCCGACAGAAGATTTTGGCCGCATTCCATATTTCTTAAGAACCTTTTCAAAGTGAGCCCGGGACAGGTAAGACTTTTTGTTTCAAAGTTAATCAACAGCTTCTGGGAGCTTGAGTGCCTGTGACACTTCCACCAACCGACAAGTTGGGGTTGACGGGTTGGGCTTGGGGCTAGACCAGGTGGATCAAGATTCAAGAGTCAAGACCAAATTCATTTAGGCATTGTTTCTTTAGTGGAATTTCTGCCAGGAATTTATTGTGTCCGAAAAATTCTAGACATGATGTGACAGGCTGTCTCTTGAAATTTTTTAAATTTCATGTTTATTTGCTAGAATTACTAGATTCCAGCCAAATAAATAATCTCTTTTGACTTTTGAGAATCTATGTATTTTGGTGGAATTCCTGGATGCTCAAGCCCAAAGGGGCATCCAGGAATTTCACTTTGTCTGGAAATTCAAAAATTCTTGAATTTCCAGCAGAAAAAAACAGTCCCTTATTATTCATAGCTCAAGAGGCTGAACCACCAGGCACTAGACTTAGGGGTGGCAAAAGCTAACCTTAGCTGAAATTGATCTATGTGTAACTCACGTTATATATACAAGTCAGTCATGGATCAAGAAAGATTTAAATATTTTTAAACAGGTCGGACCAGGATCAATCCGTAAAACCCCACCTAACCTATTTAAACGGGCTGTACCAAGGTCAACCCAAAGACTTAAAATTCATTTAATGAATTTGGTAGTTTAATATTTCGGTACTTAGAATAATCTATTTTGCATGGAATGAGCTGAGCTTGTGTCACACTTTTCATTGGCTAGCAGCAATATAGCATTAATACTTGTAATGGGTTGGATTTGGGCTAAGATTCCGCAAGTTGGGTTGGATTAATTAGGTTGACCAACATTCCACAGTTAATGTGAGTGTGTGTGGGTTGTGTCCGACCTGAAACGCAGGTTGAACTTCAACCCCTATATTCCTTAACATCAAATCAAAGTGACCGTTTTTCATCCAACCCGACTTATTTGCCACCTCTACCTCGAGCACTAGGGCTGTTAAATTCACGAGTAATGCTACTTGGACAAATTTTTTAGACAGAATTTTGGACAAACCCTATGGTATGGCTTGAATATCTAGGGGATATTCAAGCCATACCATAGGGTTTGTCCAAAATTCTGTCTAAAAAGTTTGTCCAAATAGACTTTTTGTAAATTCACTATCAGGCACCAGCATTTAAGGCAGAAATGAAAACTTGAACGAATGGAGTATTAGGAGAAAAACAAAAAGGTGTATGAGTACAGTATTTGGTTTTATTTTTAGTTGGGGTCTACATTTTGTTCTGTATGATCAGCTTTGTGCTTGGGTCCAGGAAGTTTACTCAAGAACATGAGATAAAATTTTGACCACAATGATTATTTGAGTGGTTGTTACATAAAGTTAACCTACTCCATAATGTTGACTGGTGAGAAAGCTCAAGTTAAGACACGTGAGTCACTTTTCATCAAATCAAACCATTTGCATGAGCATGATACTTCAATCAATTTCTACTCAGTGGATCCAACATCAGCTTTTATGAGTATGACCTGCAGCATTGGATTTTTAAAGGTAAAAAATGATTATATCTTTTATTTTCATTATATCATGATTTCTCATATAATACTAATAGGGGCCACTTCTTAGAGATGCAAACTTTTCAAGTGATACGCTGATGTTTCATCTGTTACCAAATGAAGTTTCAGTCAGTAGGGTTGGACATTATTCATCATGGAGTTTCAAAATCACAATTTGATTACTTCTTTTTTTTTTTTTTCATCCTGATCTACTGTTTTTTAAGGCATTAGTTGCTGAATTGCTTTTACCAAATTTCTCTAATCAAAAGGTCAAATTTCTTACAGTGAATATCTTTCAGACCATGGATAACAGTTTAGATAGATGGCCTAAATGTGCATGAGGACTGAGGTGACCCCAATAGGACAAAATATTTGAATTCTTAAGGGATTCATTCAGTTTCTTTATTGACCTCCCCAATCTAATGGTGATGGTCAAACTAAAACAGGGACAAATACAAGTAAATACAGACCACTGCATCTTTTGGATGGTTCGAAAATCTTTACAAGGTGCATCAAGGTCTTTATTTAACTTGAGTTCACTTTGTCTGATCCCTATGGTTCATAGAGCCTACTAAACCTAGCACATATAAGAGGGATTTAGGATACACCATCCACAAAGAATCAAGTCAATAAGTTGTTCAACTTAAGGCTATGAAATGGACATTCACCACATGATTTTTTATTTTTTTATTTTTTTTGGAATAATACATTCAACACATGGTAAAGAAGTGAAGTTTCAATGGGCCCTATAAACTGTCCCTGTCATGCTTTAAAAAGCTGTTTATAGTTTGCCAGCTTCTTCAGTAGAGGATCCGGTAGCAAAGAACAAGCAGTGTAACTTACAGGTTAGTAAGATTACCCAAAAACATGAACTCACATTCACGCTGAACTGCTTGTACTTGCTTTATGTTCATCTGATCTAAAGCCAGTAAAAGGACTCTATTTTTTCTACCCACAGGTACCTAGGAACTCTTGGTGGATTTGAAATTTGACACTATAAGTAGATGGTAGAGTTACTGACTTGGGCCGATGGCCCCCACAAATTTCCAATGTGCCACGAAAACCCAACACTGATATGGGAATGGATCACCTAAGTGCCCATGATACGGCTATTTGTTTTCCTAGGATATTTTGTGATTGCAGACATGCAAAATGAGTATCATTTCTCGTATATGGCCTGTCGTATATGGCCTGTGGTACTGTAAGTTATTAACCTAAAAGAAGATGAATTTAGGATTCTGTTCTTTTGATGAGATTGTGGAAGGAAATAGCATTTTTTCAGATACTTGTTTGGTGATCTGAAAAGGCTCTCTTCTTTTTCCAGAGGATCTAATGGATTAATTCAGATCATACATTCAAACAAAGAAACAGTAACAGAGAGGAGACAAAGGGTTCTCTAACTGTGGAAGAATTTTCAATAAATATTTAAAAAATGAAATAGTAGCTTTATTGTTTGGCACCTTAATCTTCATCTGAAAATTTTGGAGACAATCGCCTCCCAAAACTTGAAGACACTGATTAAAAGATCTGCAATGTTACAGCTCTAGCATCTTATACTCACCATTCTTCATCATTGTAACAAAATATTTGCAATAATCAAAATGCGACACCAAAAGGTCAAACAGCAGAATGCAGTCCTTAGTTAATCAGGAGAAACAACCACCAATCGATAATTAAAAAAAAATACCACTCCAGAAAGAAAGAAAGAGAAACAGGTAGCAAATCGATTACCAGTCCCATAACAAATTCCTTCATGGAGCTACGAATATTAAAAAAAAAAAAAAAAACACAGCTGCCACTGCCACTATTACCATTAATGAGATTCCACAAGTACAAACAGTGGCTTACCAATTAACCGCTCACGTCCCTGCATCAGATAAAATCAACGGGATCAAACCCATCATAATTCTTCAAGCAATTCATTTCTTACAATGCAACACAAGTGCACTTCAAACATTATGGAAGAAATGAAGGAGAATAACCATCGGTTTTGTTAGGGTCTAAGCCATTGTAAGATCAGAGGAAACAATCTTGAGTTTTGGCAACTCCTACAGTAATTTAAAATATATATTTGAAAAAAAAAAAAAAAAAAAAAAAAACACGTGTAAACAGAGAGAACTTTCCCACACGGCCACACCCAAAATGTCAAGAAGTCGAAATGTCAATGAAAGTCAGTGTATTAGTCAAGCGGTTGGATTAAATAGGAGTCCACTTGACATCATAAGGCCCAATGAAGACAACTGTGGTGGGTGGCTGGATAGAGATCACGTAATGATGATTGCATGTGGCCTAAATTTCTGTTTAATTTGATGCTCATAACCATTGAATCAAGAGTTCAAACAATGGTTATGTTGAACTGTTCTAGGCATCCAGCTGCTCATTTTGGAGAACCTTAGTGGCTACGATCATCAAATGAAAACTTTTCAAACTTACTCTATATTTAGCCCTACTTATCCAACCAACCATCCAGCAGATGTAAAGGTGGCTGAAATGGGCCCCACATATGGTTTGGACTATTGTAATCCGACTTATTGGGCTTGACATGTCTTATAGATAAGTACACACCAACAAAAGACCTCAAACCACACTAGGAACAAATAGAAGAAATTAAAATAGTTTGAAGGCGGCTCCAGGTTATGGGATAGGTTCAAGGATCAAAGAATCTGAGGGCCAATTTCCAGATGCAAACAATTGCAGCAGACCTTTTTTCTCCCTTCCGTTTTGCTCATTTTTTGGGAGTTCTATGAAAAAAAAATTTAATTTAAGAAAAATGACGGATGGCTCAAACACTTCATAATGGCGGAAGAATATACCTCTATTCCATTATATCACGGAATAATCTGACATTCCATTATATCATCGAATAACCTATATGCAAATTTCATGAAAAAAAGGGGACATTCCATGATATCATGGAAGAATCCAACATTGCATGATATCATGGAATCGCGGCATTTGTATGTCAGGCTATTCCATGATATCACTGAATGTTGGGTTATTCCGTAATCATGGAATGGAGCCCCTGTGCTATTGTTTTGAAGTTTTGGGTCCTCCATCAATTTTTTCAAAATGAAAGATTTTTTTTTTCAGTAAAAATCCCTTTTTTCTCCTTGGCAGAGCATCTCGGGGTTTCAGGAAAAATCAACAGCCAATTTTTTTCCTTGTATATTTTTCGGGAAAAAATCTGGCAAAGTTGGATTGGTGGAGGTTGACCAACAATCCAGATATGCGAGTTCATCACTGATATCAAATGGCCCTTAAGCAAGGACTCCACCCCCCCAAATCCCACCCTGAAAGGATACAACCCTAAGCTCCAATTGATTCATAAAGAAAAGGCATCAAACACATGAATCTAAAGCATGTGAAGACTAAAAAAACTATGGAAGAAAGAATAAAAGAAAAGAAATACACACACCTTAAGTTCTGGTAGTTCAATTACACATGCACATTCTACAACTTCCGCCCCAACTCGCTCTAAAAAGACAACCACTTTACATCAGTGCAGTGCATGGGGAATACGAACTTCTAATTCCAATTCTAGGCAAAGAATTTGCAGAACAACAGTCTTAACTTTTCATGAACAAGTCTCTAGAAGTTGCACATTTTTCAATGATCTGCCTAATAATTCAAACGTAAAGAGAAATAGTCCTCCGCTTCCGGCTGTATGTTGCGGACAGCAGCTAACGCATGATTTAACCTGCATGAGACCTCTACAACTCAAATTACATGCCTGATGCCTCCCTGTGTTTAAGCACTGACTCGAATTTACTCCAATTGAAGTGATGTGCACCATCGGAAAGGATACTGTTGGCACTTGAGTTCTGTCACAGGTAGGGCTGGCAACTAATCAGGTTAGGTGACCCGCCTCAACTTGCTAGTATTAGTGGCAGGTTTGGTAATAATTTTTTCAGGTTCAGGCTGGGTATCGATATATAGATTTGGACCCAAGCCGGGTTTGGATTTTAGATGCCCCATCCTATTGATAACTAGTTTGCACATTTTTTTTAATTACTTATAGCACACATCCTGGTTAGTGCAGTGTGCAAAGGACTCCTAAAGGAGTTGAAGTGAAAGGTTGTACTTGTGGGCTCAAGTCCTCTTAAATGCAAGAATACAATTTATAATTTTATTTTAAAGCTTTAACATAAAAAACTTCTAGCATTAAACTCAACCGACCCATAAACATCATGGCTCAGGTCAGGTATGAGGCCCTGCATATGTTAGTTGAGCCCGTTTTGGTTTTAGCCCAAACTGTAGTCATCCCTAGTCAGAGAACTACCAATTATGTGCTGGACTTGCTGGCCCATCTGAGGCACAACATAAACTCAAATCCTGCTCCATGGGCTACCTGTATCCATTGCATACCACAGTGACTATCTTAAATCTTAATGCAGCTGGAAGCCTGGAACAGGCTAGCAAACCATGATGCACAGATACTTTAAAATGGGCAACATATCGTGTCGCATCATATCTAATAATTCACTTTTTGTGTAAAATATGTCCTTGCCGTATCTGGGTATCATAGCTTGCAAGTAGGTAGCTTCCACTGAGAAGTGGCCTTGTTGTACTGTGCACTTAGGTTTTATTTTTACTGGTTCTGGGGGTTTCAAAGACACATTTAAATATTACTCAGGCTTTGTGCATATATGTTTCCAGGAATGTGCTGTAGCATAGCTGTCTCGAATACAGTGCTGCTTATTTGGTGGTTTTTCTTTTACTTAATACCTTTTCTTCTAAGAGGAGTAATTATATGTGGTCACTGATTTGTGTTTACTTATTATATTGATCATTTTGGCCCCCTTTCAATCACCTACTTGACCTGACAAAGGAAAAAAAATAAAATAAATCCACCTATGCTAGAGAGAGAGAGAGAGAGAGAGAGAGAGAGAGAGAGAGAGAGAGAGAGAGTATTCTGCTCCTGATCAATCAGACAGTATATGGCACTCCATTCAGAATGAAGTTTATGCCAGATCCTATATAGAGGGTCCGGTGTGATATGAATGCATATTGATCACGGATAGGTGAGTCCCGCAGAGGTTATATCAGATAACTTTCATCAGCAGCTCAGCACCACACTAAAATAAGCAACATACCTACTCCAATCGATCAAAGGTAAATGTCCAGTTAACTTACCAAGTAGCTTGATTGCTGCACAAAGAGTACCCCCAGTAGCAATCAAATCATCAACAATCAAAGCGCGGTCACCATCTTGAACTGCACCTACATGCATTTCAAGACAATCTGTTCCATATTCGAGAACATACTCTTCTGAAATAACTTCACCTGCGAATTGGAAATAATAAGATACTAACACTTTCACTTGAAAAACAATCAATGAATGTTGGGAAACTGAACAAATTGCTGCAGGAAAAATTTAAGAGTGATCGATACAAAGTGGGCCAAGTCAGATTCGGAACATGGATTCAAGAAAGGCGTGCTCAGCAGGATCATTTTTGGCAATAGCAGGAAAAGGGTAAGCATAGGACTCTCCAACATATGTATTGGGTTGACTTCGAGGTTTCCTAGATACATGTCAATTATGGGCCAGGGCCGAAAGAAATGATTCTATTTTTAATATTATCATATATAATTATTCTTCTATACCATAATGTTAACCCACCTTTATACGAGGGGCAATGTAAAAGTCAATTTTTTTGTAACACTTCTAAAAGAACGCACAAAACAAGTTACTTCATCATTTTATAAAGATATTAGTTAGGATTAAATGAAATAAGATAATGCGATAGTATTATGACATGAAACTAGGAAATACACTTTTAAATACCTTAACACACTAGTAGTAGTTACATAATTTAAATAATGTGTTCGGTTTTGTTTGTTTTTAGGCTATTATTAAGATTGTCGCAGTTGAAGTTTTGCTAGTTGTTGCCTATTTTACTAGTTCATGTTCTATATATTTTCATAAATCAATAATGTGAACCATGAGAACATGTTTGGCAAGTCGTGTCTGATTCAATTAAATTTACTTCAAATAGGCATTAGACTTATTCCAAATAAATTATTTGTATATGTGGTTCAAATAAACATTAGACCACTCTTGAGTTAGTATTAACCATAACTTGTAATTCTTCGAAAAATCACCATTAGATTTTATAACAAAATAATTAAAATTTGAATACCGAAGATGAATGACAAAGATGATTTGATTCACGAGTCACAAACTTTTAACTCCGAATGTAGGGTCCACATGAATGAAACAACAATAGTCATAAAAGTAAGGGTATAGAAAGAAATTGGCATCGATCAATAGTTAGTGGTTGAAACTCAACCTCACTTAATGATAATGTTAATGATCATCTATCTAAACTCTCAACCATCAATAGTTTACATTGGTGAAAATCAATATCATGAATGTCAACTTGAATTCCCTTTTCATTGAAGAATATGTCCGTGTTGAGAAAACATAGAATCAAATATATCATTCAAATGATAACATAGAATTAAATACAGGTGGCAATTGTGATCTATGGGGATATCCATTAAAATTCTTTATAAGCCTTGGTTATTATTGTTTGACAAAATATTAAGTCACTATCATTAATTGCTAATTAGAGGAGTTCTTTATATATTTTTTAAAACTCTCTCTCTCTCTCTCTATATATATATATTCTATATTATACATATTATTTGTTTTATACAAAGGGCCGGACCGGGCCCCCTCAGGCCGGCTAAGTCAAGCCCTAGCTCGGCCCTCAAGGTTGCGGGCTTTTCAAAATTAGGCCCTACCCTACCCTCAGGTTTTAGGACAAAAAAAAAAAGCCCTCGCTTTGAGGGCTTTTGGGGGCCGAGCCGGGCCGGGCCCCCTCGTCAAAGGGCCGGATTGACAGCGCTACTCATAATACACATAGTCCATATTTCTAAGAAAGTCTCAACCTATTTAAGCAATAGTGTTCTTTTGTAATTTCATAAAAGGTCTGGGCCCGAACGCAAATTTCCAGCCTTCTACATGTCTGGACAGAACCCAGTTCTGCCCAAAACTACCCACGAGCCACGCCTGATCTATTTCAGGCTGCTGGATCTGGCCCACTCCTTTGGGGGCCTGCTCCACTAACGTTGCCCACGGATCCTCTTTTACATTCATGGTGCTGATTGGTCATCAAGTGGCCCACCTGGCCCCACAACTCCACACAAAGTTTCCTATCCCAGATGACCTGAAAGAGGGTAAACTGAATTTCCGTTCTGATATCCCTCGGAGGCTCAACTCATGCCCATTTATGATTTATTATTCAGGCTTTAAAAAGGCGGAAACGCTCCCGACTAGCATTTGACCTAGGGGTGTACAAAAATAACCGTAATCCGTTAACCCGCACGCTCCGCCCCGCCCCGCAACAAGTAGATATACGTCAAAACCGCCTTTAGGTGGGCAGGGCGGTTTCAATCCGTACTAATGAGCGGGCCGTTACGGTTTGACATTTGAGTAGCCGGTTTCAAACCGCCCCGCCCGCTCATTATTAAAATAATAATAATAAAAAAAAACAATACAAGTGCAACTCCTCATGATCTTAGTGCAACTCCAATACAAGTCTAGATTATATTGTATGATAGTTTGACAACCTTACAATTTTATGACTAAACTAAACATTGATGTTTATTATCTTTTATCAATTATTATTCTCACTATGGTTTTTTTTTTTCTTTTTGCAGGATTGCTTCAAATTATATATCGATCTTTACGAACTTGAAGTTTAGATTTTGAACTTCTTTTAGCATTTGGACATTGAATTTTGAAATTTTGAGGTTTATTTATTGAAATTTAGACATTGAATTTTCGAATTTAGATGTTTCTTTATTATATTTTTGACTTTTGGACGTTAGATTATATAAGTGATTGTATTTTTTTATTTTGGTGATGCCTTTGGACTTTAATTTTACATAGATATACTTAGTTGAAAATTTTGTTTATTACTGATTATTGACTTTTATTAAAAATCATGTTTAATTTTTATTCTTTATGTTAAGTACTTTGAAACTTTAGTTTCATTCTACTAAAAATAAAAAAAAATAAAAAAAGAGAGAGATAGGTACAAATACCAAACCGCCCAACATACCGCCCAAGTCGCCCGCTAAAAAAACCGCCCAAACCGCCTATACTTTGGGTAGTTACAGTTTTCACTTTTTACAAACCGCCATAAAATAAAACCGCCCAATAACCGCCCAAGCTGCCCACCGTGCACCCCTAATTTGACATGCAAAACCCGACCTTCAAAATATGTATGAGTCTATCGTATGTCACGAAAACCTTGCTTGTTTTAAGCAGGGCGGATGAGGGTCGAGCCACTTAATCCGTCCCATTTAAATGGGTTGAATTAGAATCCACCAGAATATCTAAACTCATTTAAATAGCTTGATGGTTTAATGTTTTGATATATAGAGCATGTCCAATAGCTTCTTCAAATCCCACATGGACACCCCAACGGAAGGAAATGCCAAAATTGACATATGGAAAAGACACATGCCAAATAATATTTTAGTATATTTTATTCCAAAAGGGGGCCACGAGAATGCAAAAGCTTTTTTTACTTGTACATCTAGATACCCCAACCCCCCCCCCCCCCCCCCCCCCCCAACCAACCAAACAAACTTCTATATGTGATATCACAATTACCTCTTGCGACATTGCATAAAGTGTTACGTATAAAGTCAACAATTGCATTTTTGTTTATATTTTCATCCCGTTCTTCAGTTTTTATATTCAAGTTTGCACACTAATTTATGGTTCACAATTGGCTTGACGACCCAAGTTGTAGAACAAGCCTTAGATGGTAATCTCGGCAGTTCTTCGCACAAGTTGAAGAGGAGTAGAAGGAATATTGAATTTGTTAGAGATTTTGTATTTGCAATTTGATGGATGCATTATCATTCAAGCATTATTTGATTTGCACACATATGCATTGATTTGAGAAATCTTGAAATCATGTTTTATACATGCATTGTTTTTAAGAGTTGTAAAAGTATTGATTTATGCATGTTTTGGTTTTAATCTTGGATGCATTTGTTTTTTTAAAAGAGTTTTTAGAAATCAAGCAAGCCTTTGGTTTTAAAGTTTCAAATCATTTTTGGCTTTGTATGTTTCATGATTTTAAGAGAACTTAGATTGAATTAAAATCATGATTCTAAGCTTGATTTGATAGCCCAAAAGTCCCCACAAGAAATTACTTTATAAATACATTTTTGGAAAAATGGATTTTCGGTTAGCTTGTGACATGAACAGTAACTTCACTATTCACTATTCACTGTTCACTGTTCACTAGCCGTTTGAACAGTAACACTATTCACTGTTCACTGTTCACTAGCCGTTTGAACAGTAATACTATTCACTGTTCACTGTTCACTAGCCGTTGGGCATTTTTTTGCTATAAAAAGTGGTTCATTCCTTTGAAAAAATGGATGATCAAGAGGCCATCCTTGAGGGGTTTTGAGGCCAATCAAAGGGAAATGGACTAAGGGATGAAGGGGATCATTAGGAAAGCTAAAGCTTGGATTAATGAGTTAAATCACCAAGTAAGCTCTACTTTCCTTAACCATATGTTGTCATGTTTTGTTTTATTTTTGGTAAATCTTTTGTAGCATGATATACTATGTTTTGTTGCATCCTTAACATGTTTATGTTTTGAATTGATTCATTGTTTTGGATGCATCACCATTGATTCAATCCAAGTAGTACTTGAATTAGTAAATCTAAGTAGATCATGTTAATGGAAAAATCTTTGAAATTATATGTAACATGATTCATATACTTGGTTGAATCTTTGGTTGTTGTTTTTCAACATAAGAAAATCACTTTCAAAACTATCTTATATTTTGGATTCAACATCTTTACAAATCATATGTTTTCATGTTTTGTTTTATCTTTGGTAAATCTTTAGTATCATGTTAAACTATGATTTGTTGTGTCCTTAACATGTTTTATGTTTTGAATTGATCTATTGTTTTGGATGCATCACCATTTGATTCAATCCAAGTAGTACTTTATTTGGTAAATCTAAGTAGATCATGTTAATGAAAGAATCTTTAAAATTATATGTAACATGATTCATATACTTGGTTGAATCTTTGGTTGTTGTTTTTCATCACAAGAAAATCTCTTTCAAATATATCTTATGTTTTGGATTCAACAACTTCACAAATCATATGTAACTTTGTTTTAAAGTTTCACAACTTGCTTTGCATTGATTGGTATATCATATTCAAGTTGTATTTATAATTACATATGATTTGTCCCCTAATTTCAATCAAATCTATTTTTATGTTTTATGAGCTACATTGTTGATTTGATTGACATCCCTATGCATCACATGTTTAGAGCTAATTAATTTCATACAACTTGTGAATCTTTGATATCATTAACAAGTTGTTACTTTTAACATGTGACTTGCATTCTTTCCTCAATCATAAATGTTTTTATAAGCTAAAACTTTCAAAAGCCTTAGGCTTACATTTATGAACTTTCATTTTCAAAATGATTGAGGACATCACACACACACACATCATGTGCTTTCATCTTTGCATTCATAGTGTGTGTGTGTGTATTAGATTTTCATTTTCATATCTGCCTATTTTAGAGGCAAATGTAATGAGCTTAATTGAATCTCCATCAAGTGTAATTTAGACACTACTTAGAGAGATAACCAACCTTGTGGTTGAAGAGGTTATTGCTTAGCCTATAAAAGCATAATGCATAGGTTGATGTTAAGCTTTGAAAAACATCATTGTAAAGGTTATTGCTTAGCCTTGAAAAGCATATTGTAAAGGTTATTGCTTAGCCTATTGAAAAGCATAAATAGTGGAAATCCGGTGGGGTGTTGGATCACAAGCCGGTAGTGGATGTAGGCATTGAGGCCGAACCACTATAAATCCTTGTGTGATGGTGTTTGCTTTGTGGTGATTGTTTTTATTAAGCTTCCGCATTTTATTTGTAATTACCACTTGTGACTAGTTTGTTTTAAAGAAGTTAAAATTGGTTAAAATTGGTCATAAATGAAGCTCACCCTATTCACCCCCCCTCTAGGGTTCGGATCCCCGGACTTACAGAATTCACTACATTTACTTTTTCAATATACTTAACCACATTTAAACTTCAGTATGTTTGACGAAATTTAAATTTCTGCAAATTTAACCACTTTTAAATTCATGCAGTTTTGACCCTACTTTTAGGTATTTTATCTTTTTTATTTTACTTTTTTGCATAATTTCATGGTTGGACTGTGATCATAGCATGCATTAGAATTAGGTTTTGTGTTTTACATGTTTTATGTTTCTGGAAATCTAATATTTAAGGATTGATTAAAAAGGAAAATTTCAGAATTGATTACAATTGATGAGTTGAAAATTGAAAAATCGACACTGGTTTCGACAGATTCATCATGGTCCTATTACAGAAGTAGCACTGTTCAAAATCAGTTAAAATATATTATTTTTTATTGAAATTTTGGGAAATTAAACCTTGATAGTTTTACTATGAAACCCCAAAATTTTGGCTTGGAATAATTTCAGAAAGTTGAGTTTCCAGTAGCCTAAACATGGCTAATTAGTCACGCTTTGAAGAATTTATGTAGCAGAATATGGTCAGGTAGGCATCTTTAAGTATGCATATCTTTTTCGTTTTACATCCCTTCTTACTTATGTTTTCTTTGTTGTGTTCATTCATCATTAAAGTTTCAAATTCAACTATGAGATTTAGAATTAGGTCATATTAGGTCAGTTATTCAGGTTTGATAAATTGTGCATGTAACACAGTTTTTCAGACTTCGAAAAACTCCTACATTCATTCTAAGAGTTTGGTGTTTCTACGATTGCATTAGTTTCATTTTAGGATTGTATAACTTATTCATTCTTGCATCAAATTAGTTTTTAGGAGTTAAATTAGGATTAATTTTAAGTTTAGGAATTGTATTAGATAATTTAGTGATTTTATTATTTTTAACTTCTTAATGTCTTCTAAGGTACAATTTCAAGTTGAAAAGGATTTCAATTTCAAATCGCTCCCTAAGGATTAACCCTGTACTCACCAGATTACTAAACTACAATCAAAGCTCTACACTTGGAGCCCACGACCAACATGCAAAATTAATAAATTTAGGATCTAAGCATTGATATTTACAATAGCATCATGGTACATATTTTTGGAACATTAACAACAAAATAACAATGCATTATCCTAATCAATTTTATACCTAGGTATTATTACAATATTTAGGGCCTATTTGTATACATAAAGGATAAAATATTTAAAGATTCAAATATCATTATAATATAATAATATAGAATGAAATAGTGTGATATTGAAATATTATACTTATGGTGTTTTGCAATTTCCGAAGAATATAACAAATTCAAAGAAGAGTTGTTTGGAATGTAATGAATATTTTATTGATATATGCTGAAATCAAAATTTAGAACCTTGGTGGTATATAATTTTTCTTGTTTTTATTTTCTTTTGGTTATTTTTATTTGGGCATTTAGATGTGATTATCAATTGAATTTAATTTCAATGATCAAAGCATGAGTTGAGGTGTAAATAACCATCAATTCTCTCTTTCAATGTGACTGGTAGAGTGGCATGATGAAAGAGGCTATAAGATGATGCAAGATAGGGAAGTTTTGATGACAGCCTTGATGACTTAATGAATGAAATCTTAAATCAATGTATAATGGATGATCATATGATACTTCCCTTATCTACCCCAAATCCAACTAGGGCATCTAGCCGTATAAAAATGACTGCATCTTATCTTTTTGATCTTCTTATATCTCTCTATTTTATATCAATCCCCATTTTGATCAACCTCTTTGGATTAACACAATGAGCTCTTACCACGTACACCTCCTCCCATCATGAAGTTGTTTTATAACATCCTTAGGCTGGCGTCTATTAACCGTGATCTTGGCTGTTGCATCCTTTGGATTGCTACAAGTTAGATTGGGATGATCTGGCCACCAAATCTAGCTTCAATTTGACGAAAAAGAGGATGTGTTGTTTAAAGATGTAAGGTAAGTACATATGTGAGGAAGGGATAAGGGAGAAGGGAGAAGATCCATTGTTTGAAGAGGTGACGCAAGTAGAGATATGAGGAAGGGATGAGGGAGTCGGTAGTTTCAAAATTTAAAACCATGAAACAGGATATTATCGTGTATGAGAATAAAATATACAAGATTACTGTGTAGCTAGGAATCTCCTATTTTTTAAAAGCTTTCTTACTATTACAACATACTTTCTAGTGTTACCAAACATATCATATCGATGGTTATAAAGTCACATATATTTATTTCTACAATATCACATTTTATTCTACTTTCTACCGGTTCCAAACACCCCTTTATTTTAGTGACAACATAGGGATTGCTTAGTTAGTTCCTAACCTATCTAAATAAAAAAAAAAAAAAAAATAGTGACAACATAGGGATTGCTTAGTTAGTTGGTAACCAATGCCTGCCCATGGATCAATCCCTGGGTTCCTATATTTCAACATATGTGGCTACTTCCCACATGTGTGGGTTCCTCTTCCCATATGTGTGGGCTACATTGTCCCCCGACCACCTTCACTAAGATACAAAAGAAGAAAAAAAAATAAACACAAAGAATAAGAGGGAGAAATATACCTTAATAGGGGAGGAAGCTAGAAATTGGTAGTGAAACCAAGGAATGGTTGCTGCAAAACGGAAGAAAGATTGGAGCGGATAGTAATAGCAGAGAATGAAAGCTATATGCGTGGGTTACATTGTCCCCCAACCACCTTCACTACGATACAAAAGAAGGAAAAAAAAAATAAACACAAAGAATAAGAGGGAGAAATATACCTTAATAGGGGAGGAAGCTAGAAATTGGTAGTGAAACCAAGGAATGGTTGCTGCAAAACGGAAGAAAGATTGGAGCGGATAGTAATAACAGAGAATGAAAGCTATAGAACGAGATGGAAATATAAACATAAAGGCAACCATTGACTTTATACGTAATACTTTATGCGACATCACAAGAGGTATTTGTGATATCGCATATGGAAATTGCAATATCGCATAAAATATTGTGATATCGTAAAAAAAAAAAAAAATTCTTTTTTACTCTTTCAATGTATGGACAGTACGGAGAACGTATAGATAAATATGTGGAGTTTGGTAAAAAAAAAGGGGGGGTTATCGAGATGTACAGGTGGCCATACGGTAAAACCCATTTTTTTCTTTTATGATGTTGGTCCCATAAGAAGATAAAAATATATTAAAATAATAATTTAGCGTATGGGATGAAGTCTCATACTTTAGGAGATGCCAAATTCAAGACCTTCAAATTGCCATATAAGCCTTCAATTGGGATTTGGCATCTCCAAATTAACATATATATTGGAGATGCTGTGAATAGTCTATTTTGTATGGAATGAGTCAAGCTTGTGTTGGCCTTTTCTTTGCCCTGCAATGAAGTCAAATACACCCAAAGGGCCCATTTGGATGTTTCAAAATATAATATTAATATATTTAAATATTGTAAGAGTAAAATAGTACATAATAGGATAGTATAATAATTAAATATTTTTTTTTTCCGTTTAGCAATTTTTGAAGAATGTAACAAATTTTAAATTTAGCTATTTCGAAGGTGTTACAGATTTTTTGTTTTGAAATGGTGTTGCGGATTATAATATATGTAAAAAGATTCCAAGATAATTACCATAACCACAACCAAGATCGTCGTCGTTACTATCACAACCATCATCGTCATCACCATTACCACTATCATCATCTTCACAATTGGTGAAACAATCACACTTCTTTTTGTGCATGTTTCTTTAGCAAGTGGTAAATTAAACGGTGAAAGTAGAGTTGACCTCAATGTGACATGTTCTTCCTTTATAATGTTTGGATGAAAAATTAGCGTGGTGAAGTAGAGTTTGATTGCCACATTTTCTTTCCCACATAAAAAATTATGGTAGAAGTGCGTTAAAGTCAAATTAATAGAAAATGCAATTATTTTAACCCCCTTTCCCACTTTAACTCACCACATATTTTGTGTCACCTTACTTGCATCACCTTTTAGCATGATGTGACGTCTAACTTTAATTTGTCACACGTAAAAAGAAACATGCATTGACCCATGTAACACATTCACCATTTACCATCTTCAGGTTAAAAGCACTGTGGTAAAGTGTAGCTGCCACATTAACTTTACCGCATAAAACTATGGGAATGTATGATAAATTCAAATTAAAACAAAAGTCAACTATTTTACCACTTTTACCGGTTTACTTCATCACACTTTGTCTCACCTATACTTTACTTCACTATTACTGTGATGTGAAAATTATATTTACTTTACTTTACCACACATCTGCAAACTTACTACAAATTACTTTTTTATTGCTGTTGGAAATAGGTGGGCCTCGTGGATAGATTTTCAAAACTTTTAACCCACTTGACTCAGAAATCAAGTGCCCATAAGGCCACAAATCATATCCAGGATGCAATCCTTCTGTCTCATCAATCATGTACAGCAATATAACATATCTAAAAGATAGAAATCAGCAGCACCATGCAACCAAAATAACTTACAACAAATAGAGAAGCAGATTATACCTTTGGAGCCCGGTAGTGCTCTAATGGAGAAGAAGATAAACAACTTAATCAAAAACTTTTCTTGAAGCAATTTGGGATCTCCAAGACCTTGTTGTCTTCCACGCTATAACCCGTATCGGATCTCTTCTCTAAAGGAGATGGGTGTGATCTCCTAAATAAAACAACTAAAAGCTCTTAAGGAAATAAGAAAAGAACTAGAAGAGGAAGAGAGAGATGTGCAACTCTTGCACAAAGGGGGGGCTGGGTGTGAATTCCAAGAGTGGACGTCCCAGCCCCCTTGCTTCCCTTTTTATAGCTTTAAGCAACCTCCTTCCCTCCTCTTGTACTAATTGAAATAAAAGTTCAACTCCCATTACAAATTAGTAACCTATTATTACCACTATTAGAAGTCTCACTTCAAATAGAAATAGTAGCTTTCTAATTCTTTCCTTTTAGAGTTCAAGTATGATTAGTATCTTTCCAATAACTTGGGCTAGCGTGGGGACCACTAAGAATTCCTTAGAAAGCTGGCTCCAACTGTGACACCGCGGGCCGGCCACATCTCATGTACAATCCGGGCCCACAGTTTAACTGCAAATAATATCACTATATAAATACAATTGCAATCCAGTCTTAGGAATAAATTACAATGAAGACCCTAAACTTCCCGATTACCAGAAGTAGGCCCCTCTATCAATATCCATGGATCAATTGGATCAAACCTGTCTCTTCCAATCTTAGATCCATATTTTATTATCCTTGAGCCCCAATTAATCACAGTGATCATTAGTACCATCCAATTAACTCTTAATAGAGATGAGTGCGCACATACTAATGAAAAATCCATTAATTGGCACAAGGGGATAATATAGATAGATTTCATTTTGACCATTGAATGTTCCCACAGCCAACTACCACCTACCCAAGACACCGAGGTGTTGACCTATAGTTGGCCTCACTCATTGGTGACTCAAAATAATTGAATAGATAGAAACTTGAGTTCATCAATGTCTTATAATTGAGAGCCTATTGCTAGGGAATTATGAGAGCAGATCTTAAACTTGATACAGTATTCCATAAGGTGCTTCTCATGGTCCTTCAATACATTCAATGTACCAGCACCGTGATCCAGAATCTTACATTCTGAAGATCGAGACAAATCACACCATCTCATAGTGATCAAAGTGCTGCAACCTTATAAGATGAGATACCCAGTCTCATCACCGGTTGTGAAGATATTTAAGTATAAGATTTGTGACACGTGTCTCCTGTGTGTGGATCTCATCGATACACATATATCACATCTAATATACTAATGGAACCCAGTTCATCTCATAAACCATTATGTCATATGTATTGGTCGTGTGCATTAAGTAATAAAACATTATTCATATCATGAAAGGAAAGCATGATATTATTGATGAATAAAGAAATTAATCAATTTATTACATCATCTGATTGATTGAGTCCATACAATCTAACAATTGTCATATAAAACTATGGTAAACTGTGATAATTTAAAGTCAAAACAAAATGTAACTACTTAACCACTCTCTCCCACTTTACTGCACTACACACTTTATGTCACCTATACTTACTTCACCTTTACTATAATGTAACATCTACCTTTATTTTACCACAACTATAAACAAACACATCATGTAGATTTGGTAAAGTAAAGACTTTATTTTACCTTACCATTTTGTAAATTGCATTTGAAAGACTTTTATATTGTACAAAGTTTTCTAAAGGGGGAAGCTTTAGGAAAAAATATTTAACTTTTTGAAAGAAAATATATTATTCTTTTTATTTTTCTTAGGTTGCCAAATGTGAAAGATACTTTTTTCTTTAAAAAATAAAATATTATATTCTTTAAAATATTTTTTTTCTTGTTTTCTTGTGCGTCGAAGTAGACCCTTAATATTTGAAATCGATTAGGTTCATGCCAAGATTCTATAGGTTGGATTTGGTTAAACTGGTTGACCCACATTTACTATGGCGATGCAAGTCCGCAATCGAGTTAATCCCCATTATGGGTTTGACCGTGTGGTCATCATGGCTAAAATTCCTATCAACTAATTAGATACTAAAAAATTCCCGAACATATTGTTAATACAATGTGTTTAAAATGGTCAAATTATTATGAAATCGTAAAATTTTACTAAATTTATGATATCGCAAAATTTTGCAAAGTTTGCTCATATATGAGGGACCGCCTTATGATTGATCATAAGTTATTGGTCAATGAGTGCTCCGAAATAGTTGGTTAAAGCTTGAAACACTTGGGGCACATTTCATAACCATTCTCACTCAGGAGAGGAATCCTCTATCTAAAGGATTCTTTTGTTCCTTTGGATCTGGGCTATCCTTAACGATGATTTCTAGAGGATAGGAATCACCGCTCCATATTTGGCAAACACCCCTGAAATCTTGCCAACTACAAGATAGTACATCCAATAGTCACATGTTTTCATAGATCTCTCGCAATTTGTGATGAATGAAGCACTAAGTTTCGACCTCCTAGCCTTTTTTTGACATTCTAGAGATGCTGAATGGTTTTGATCATGCAAAAGGCTCACAGAAATTAAAAAAAAAAAAATTTTAATTTTTAGGTTCTGAACTTTTTTAAAAAATATCTCAAATCTATAATGAATTTATAGCTGAAACTTGACCGCACGACCTTTTTGGCCCTTTGGAGACGAACGAATTAAATCATTGATTAGTGGCCCACAAAAATCACAAATTGAAAAAAGTGAACTGCAAAAGGCTTCCCCTTTTTGCACCATTAATATGAATCACAAATTAGAAAAGAAAAATGGACTACCAAAAGCTTCCCTTTCCCTATGGAAGATGAGCGATTTGGATTTTTCTCAATTTTCTAATGACCCATGATGAATTAGATAGCCAAATTTGATCCCTAGCTAAATTTTGCCTTTTGAAGAGAATGAAAAGTTTGGATTTTTCAAATGGGGCCCATAGAAACTCAGATGTGGTCATTTATTTAGTTGTAATTTTTTCAAATATCTCAAAATTCTTGATAAATTGACAGGTAATATTTGACCTACTATTCCTTTTTGGACTTTTGGAGACTATGAACAGATTAGATCATTTATTAGTGCCCCACATAAATGTCAAATTGGAAAAAAAAAAAAAAAAGTGCCAAAAGGCAAATGAACGGTGTGGGTTTTCTCAATTTTCTCAAAATTCATGATGAATCAGATTGTCATAGAGTTAGTTTTTGCCTCATGAGGAGAACGAGGGGCTCGGATTTTGTAATTGGGACCCATAGAATCAGACATGGTCATTTATCTATTTGACTTTTTTTTTCCAAATATTTCAAAATCCGTGATGAATTGATAACTGATAGTTGACCTCCTGGTCATTTTGCTCATTTTAAACATGATTAACTGTCTGGATATTGCTTGAGGGTCCCATAAATCCCAAAGATTTGAAAAAAAAAATCCTTTAAAAAGGACCATTTTAAATTACTATCGCTCCGCCAATACACTTTTGCGGGAGTGGAAACGGTGGCCTGGGAACTATCTGCCTTTCCTTGCCGCATGCCACACTAGTATGTTTGGTTTGAGGCAGGGAATTCATGTATCTCATTATTCTTCACTACTAATGGAATAGGATTCATCGTTGGAGATTTATATAATTGAGGATTTCATATTGATATTGTTGTATATCGATGCATATAGCTGAGAAAAATAAGGTTCATTGTATAAATCTACTCAAGTGAGGATTTTCAAATCTTATGGGGATGGTCAGATCTAAAAATTCTAATAAATGAAAATTCCTAAACATGGATTTACCACAACTTTAAGGAAAATAAAAATATTTTTCTAAAAGATTTGGTTGCCAAACGTGACAATAGTTTTCCCTCTGTATCGAGGAAAACTGACAATTTTATGGAACTATGATACAGAAGTATGCAGATGTATGGAATACAACGCAGAAAGAGAGTATGGGCAGCAACCAAACGGTCGTGTGCGTGAAGCATGTAAAGCTTGGCATGCCGGAAACTGACTGGAATGAGACCATGCCGCTCCCCGGTGACATCATTGAAGGCGTCACCGAATCCGACCCTGACAATCCATCCTCCTCCTCCTTCTGCCCAAGCATAAGTCTAACCTCAACTCCCAGCTCAGCTGCCATGTCGATGAGGTATGGGTCCAGGTCCAGCGAGGCAATACCACCGTTGCAAAAATAAGTTTTCCACAGCTATTATAGGTGGAAAAGTTGCAAAACCAAGTTTTCCACAGTTTGCAGAGGTGGAAAAGTTGCAAATACAAGTTTTCCACCGTTATTATAAGTGGAAAAGTTGCAAAAACAAGTTTTTCACTTTTAGCATAGATGGAAAAGTTGCAAATGCAAGTTTTTCACTTCTCATATAGGCGGAAAAGCTGCGAGTAGAGAAGGGATGAGGGAAAAAAGAAGAGGAAGAGTTGAATTCGGAGAGCGAAGAGGGACACTAGCGTCGCCCATATTTATTTTGGGCGACGCTATCATCCCTTTTGGAAAAAAAGAAAAAAATGGCGGTATGAACGATCTCGTGCAACGAGAAATACTTTGCACTATTTCGTATAACGGACAAATACCATTCATTTTTCGATAAAATCCTCTTATAAAAATAAAACAGAAAAAAAAGATTAAAAAGGGAAAAATATCATATTTAATTAAATTACAAAAAGGAGATGATATTTATGATTGATAGTTGGATCCGCGGCCCGCCTTTTCAAAAATTAAATTATATAAAAAAAATGTGCCAAAGAATTAATAAAAAAAATCCTACTAATCAAATGTACTGAAATGAAAATGACTTTGGAGGGTATTTTGTAGGTTTCCATTGCCCCAAGCCAACTCCATCCCATGCAAGAACAGCAACAGCATGTTACCTTAGTTGAAGGTGGCATTTGTTTTCTTACTATTGGAAATTCGAACTTGGATAGTCACCTTCCATCACCCGTGAGCACCATTACCTCAACTGATATCTACTTCTTCCCTACTATATGGCCGGGTGCCAGACTGCCAGCCCTCCTATGCTACGTAACCAAAAAAAAATCCTCCATCCTATGCAAAGCTTCATACTACCACCATTAATTGTAGGGGTCTAAACATTCTCTTGCTTTGTCACCTAGTTGACCAAATCCCCTACCATTTCTCCAATCTCTAACATCGACAGGCAAAACCCAAATGCCTTGTATAGACAAGAGAATAGAAAAATGGTGAAGATAACAATTGGAAAGCGGACATGTGAAGGGGAAAAGACTTGATTTATGAGAATATTAATCTAACTCAATCTTTCAAAAAATAAAAACAAAAAAAATACTTGCCCACTCATCAGTTTTATTTTACCTCTATTTGGAGGGGCTCATTCAAGAACAATCAATTTGATTTACCTAGGAAGTTTTAGTTATTGATATTTGAGAAATATCAATGCAATGAATTGTTTCAGGGATGCTCCTAATTGCTTTGCTTTTATTGATTCATCCGGACGAGATTCGCTTGGTTGATTGATACATGTACCAATCCGATATAGATCCAAGGTATTTCATCGAATCATGTGATGAAGGGATTCGATTCGTAGGAAAGTTTCTAGTCAAACTCAGACGCACATTAGAACTCTGATGTGATGCACATCTTTATGAATTGAAACCCCTCACAAGATGAAGCTCGGCCCAAATTTCAGATGGCCACCATTGGATTTTGTTAAGGGAAAAAAAATTTTTATCATTTTATCTAAGGGTTAACAGTCATCCATCATTGAAACTGTCCGGCCTTAATAAGTCATTTATTGGATTTGAGGCCTTTTACAGTTGAAAAGAAAAATAAATCATTAAGAAATCCAATTTAAAAAAAAAAAAAGAAAAGAAGCAAAATGATGCACTTACAAATGAGAACTATGCGGTGCCAAATAATTTTTCAAAGAGAGGATCTATTAAGTAGCTAGAGACAAATGCAGTAGGCGGCTCATCCCCACCACAGATCATGTATTAATCTCCCCACCACAGATCATGTATTAATCTATGTAAAGAGCAACACATCAAACAATAGGTTCCAAAGGCTGACCAAAACCAGCCCTGGGGTTCCCCATGAAAATTTTATTTTGGAACTGTCAAGGAACCGGACAGTTCTTGATAGTTCGACACCTGAATGGGCTGGTCTGCCGGCACTGCTCGATTCTATTTGTTTTAATGGACACTAAGGCGCAGAAAAATAATATCGAAAGGATTAGAAGAAAGTTGTCTTTTAATTATGTCCATTATATTTAAACCAGTGGTATATCTGAAGGCCTTGTTGTTTTTTAGTCAGATGATTTTCAAATCCCAAAGGCACTATGGAGTATGTATCATTAGTGTCACGACCCGGGCCCGAGATTCGATCAATCCAGCCTAAACTCCCGGGTCGCGCTGGTCATACTTACTCCCATAAACTCCGAATTAACCGAAGTTAAAACGAAATCCACAATGGTTATTAACAGTACACTTACCTGTCAAATGTACATTTTTACGGAATATATACATTGACGAAACTGTTAATTGAACGGTAGTCCTTTACATTAAAAGTAAAGTCCATATATACATATTTCAATCATAATTAAGTCAATAACTGCATGTTCAAAACATAATGCAGGGGACATTATTTATAATTCCAAAATGAATATACAAAATATTTCCAAAACATTCTAATTCATTCGCCCTCGATCAAGACCACTCGATTAAACCTCCTAGAGGTATCGAATTGGCCTCTTTCGGTGGCAGAACGGCCTCAGCAGGACCGGGATGGGCAATTGGGCCTACAATGTCATCAATAACATCGTGAACACGATGGTTCAACAATGCATAAACAGATTTATGATAACACATGCTAAATTGGTCAATCTATCAATTTAACAGTTCTAGACAATCAAATCAATAACAGTGTCCTATGCATTGGAATCAAATGGAGTCAAGTAATATCAATTACTAGATGACAACTACAATAACATTTATTTCATGCAGTTCTTCCTAACAGAAGCAGTCATTCAATTCATTCATTTACATTCATTTCACGTCATTGATTTACAGTGAGTACTCATTATCAGGTGGCTTATCATTTGAGTGACTTTTCAATCTATAATGTTGCTTTTCATTCAATAAAGTGTGGGATCTACCAGTGTCTGGATCAGAGATCATTGGCATCACCACGGAGCTCCGGAATACCCCATCCATCTACTGCAATAGGATTATTCACTAATTCATTGTTACATGTAGTAACTGTTCATTGCATTAATTCATTTCAGCTCTAAACGAGCTAGAGAAACTACTATGTAGTGCCAGACTCGGGAATCAAATCAATTCAATGAATTCTATTCAAATCTCTAATCAAATTTATAAACCAAACAACTGGATGAAACGCTCATTATGAAATGTACGTGTTATTCTTGATGAACATCACTTTAATAGTAGTTTGTACATTCAAATAACCTTAGCTAACACCTATGAAGGTTTAGTTAGCACAATTGAAGAATTAATACACAATTGAACTAAACCTAATTCACTGGCATTCTTTTCTTTTATCTTTCTATAATCTTAGTAATCCTAGATTATGTTATAATTAGTTCTAGGACTAATTTATTGACCATTTATGCTTATAGAAAGAGTATTTGGTTCAAATAGATCGGCCTGTTAGGACTTGTCTGATCGATCGGCCTGTCTGCCCGATCGATCGGACTTGCTACGAATTTCAATTTCAGAATTGAAACTGATCTCCTTCCTTTCCTTTCTTCATTCAATTCACAAGCAACCTGCACAGAAAAAAGAACCTCCTGTTCCCACCTCAATTACCATTCACCTACATCCATATCTTCTTCATCCAATCATCCCAAACATTCAAATCAATAGCTAGGGTTATAAATCACAACTCTAACAAGATTAAAGAAACTCATATACTAGCATGAGATCACAAGTAGATTGCTTATACTTGCCTTTGAAGATCAATTGACAATAAGCCTCTTTGCTAGTTTGATTTTGAGATAAATCCCCCAATTGAAACCCTCCTTCAAGCCTATTTTCATGAAAACGTTCAAAGCACAAGTCCTATGAGCTATTTGAGCTAAAAACCATGCCTAAGCACTCACTAGAACTTGAAAACTCATTAAAAGTTCCAAGTACTTACATGCAGTTCAAATAGAGAAAGCTTGAGCTCTTTCTCCAACTTCAAACACTCCAAAAATGGAAGATAACTTGAGAAAGAAGATGAAGATGAAGCCACACTCCTCAAACCACTTCTAACTCTTGACAATTGATGGAGAGAATATGGAAGAAAAGAAGAAGGAAGAAGAACCTAGGGCTTCTCTTGCACCTGGCTTGAATTGAGTGAATGAACTCCATTGAGTTTATCTTATCTCTTATAAGGGGTCTTTTTGCACTGAGGCCCTCCACCTCTCTTCTCATTTCAATTCGAGTCAAATGAAGGGTCATTTGATCCAATTCACGTCGAATGACTTCAAGCCTACTACGGAGGTTAACATACTCATCGAGATATGCGTGTTGGTATCAATAGTTGCCGTATTCGATAAAATACGCGGAAATTTGTATTTATGGAAAAGTCCTTAGATTCTTTGGTTTGAACTTAAAACCAATTCAATTAATCCAATCTCATTCATTATTACTTCATTAAGCTCAAATCATTCATTTGAGACTAATCTCATTGAATTTGGTCATTAACCATCATTGGATTAATTAATCACAGTTAATTAGCTTAAATTTCAATCAATTTAAGTTAATCTCAATTAACTCGGGACGGTGTCTAACAATTAGCCATCCGGACGCACTTCAAATCCTATGATGGTACAGTTTGTTAGTTGGTCGGGCAGTCCTCACTAAAGGCATAAGGCAACAAGTGGGTGATAGTGGAATGACAAAAATATGAGAAGATTCTTGATACCTTCACTTATCTCCTTTACTCCCACTTCTCCTAAATCAATTTCCTCTCCTTTGCAATAAGTTTCTGAACAACGAAATAAAGGATGCTAGAATGATTGCAATATGGTCCCTTACGAGGCTCTAATAACAAGTTTATTCAGCCCTATAGAAGTAGAGGCCATCAAGAATATACAGGTGAGAGATCCTATATGTCAAGATAAATAGGTATACAGGTGAGAGCTACTCCATGTCAAGATAAATAGGTGACACTACTCAAGAAAGGGAGTCTTCACAATCAAATCAACATATCATGTTCAACGAGGGGATCGACCGTCTACTTTCTCATCTCAATTTGTCTCTGAGATGGCATGAAAAAGGCTATTGAGAACTCCCTTTATGCCTAAGATACGCAACTTCTTATTGTTTTAGAGAATCTTATATAATAATAAGAGTAGGTGAAATCTTGATTAAAAAGAAGATTCATGTGGATGATAACATATGCCATGTGTGGCATACCTCATGAATTTATTGACCATCTTTTTATGCACTGTCCCTTTGCTCGACCAATTTGGTTTGGAATTTCATTTTCTCCTTTAATAGATGGGCACCACCAAGCTTCTCTCATAAGATGATGAGGATATTTATTGAAACAATACACCAAGATATCCTTCAACCGAATGATATTATTGGACTTGGAATTGCATTATGGAAGAATGAAGATATGGATAGCCCACAATGATAAAGTTTCCAATAATAGCTAGCGGAATTATATTGAGCAAATGTAGGCCATCAACTGCTCTACAGAGAAATGAATTACATCTTTTGAGGATTGAAATGACGAAAGTGTTTAGGGAAAGAAATACAAAACGAATAACAATTTCTGCAAAGATAATACAACACAAATTGGATTTTTTTGTGGAGCTAACTAATAAATTGGGTCTAAGAGGTATTGCACTCAAGCGTGATGGTTAGATTCTAATAAGGTTTTCAAGACTAAAGCAAGAGGATTTCACTTATAGCTAATATTCTCGCAGTAGAATAGACCATGAAACTGGCTTATATAACATGAATGGAAAAAGTTAGCTTCCTAAGCGATTGGTTGATATCAATAAAAGTAATTAACTTAAATACAAATGATCCACCTTGAGAGATTTATGCTCCGGTGCAGAAGATAAAAGAGAAGGTAAAAAAAAAATCACAATAGTGAAATTCAAGACAATCCACAACAATGATAATATTAAAGCTCGTGCTCTAGTTAAAAATAGGTTTAAATTTAAATTGTGATGGTTTGACCATCATGAATGATGTAGAATGTAATAATCTATCTTGAATAAAACAACTATGCTAAAAGAAATAAAAAAAACTTGGACGAACATGACTTGGTTGATTGTACACAAAGCTTAAACACTACAGACACATGGAACATGGATAACTACGACATAAGTAAAAGACCTGATGGCAGTAGCTTCAACATTTTCAATTCGTTGGGTTATTTTCCATCATCTTCCATATTATTTTTTTTATATTTATTTATTTATTCATCTTTTTCTTTCTTTTTTTTTTTTTGGATAATGTATAGTTCCCAGCCCTTTTGAGCCAGAATAATCCTTACAGGAGAGAGAGCCGGGTGGCGCAGCCTAACAACCTCGATCGAGAAGTGTAGACCAATCTCAGTGACGAGATTGATCGAATCCAAAGGATTCCAACCCTAGGGCACAAAACAAGCCATAACACTCCAGAGGAAAAACTCACGTTGATTAATTTAATTGAATAATGCATAATAAAACAATAAGTCTCTTCTCTATATATAGAGCATCAAGATATTGAAAATAGTAATATACCTACTCTTAATAAAATTAGAAGTTTCCTATTAAACAACTAATTAATATTACTAATTTAGATAGGATAGGGATCTCTGCCAATTTAGAGACCATATGGATCCCATCAAGTGTGGGTCCATCAGGAGGGCCTGCTGGCCCCAGGCTTCTTTGGGGGCATAGGCTTCTTTGGGGCCCCAGGCTTCTTTGGGGCTGCATCAACAGGCTTCTTTGGGGCTGCATCAACGGGTGAACCTCCTCCAGGCTTCTTTGGGGCTGCATCACCGGGTGAACCTCCTCCAGGCTTCTTTGGAGCTGCATCAACAGGCTTCTTTGGGGTTGCATCAACGGGTGAACCTCCTCCAGGCTTCTTTGGGGCTGCATCAACGGGTGAACCTCCTCCACGTGCACCACTACCAGCAACTGGCACATCTCCTTGATTGCCGGCGCCTCCTCTGACATCCCCAGCTTGATTCTGTCGTCTGGCCCCCGACCCAACTTCCTGGATTAAAGTGCTTCCGACCTTTCAATCCATAAAAAAAAAGTGAGACCCAACTGATAGTAACCAATAAAAACAAAAATCTTTGCCTAGAAAAAAGGGGGTCCCATGGCACCCCCATGGCATGTAAGTGGGGTTCATTTATCATTAGTCCAACGATCTACTAATCAGGTTCCCCGTGCAGGCTAAACTGCGTAATGGAGACAAAGCTTATAAGGTGCTTAATATTTAAAAGCCAACAACCAAAAGTTAATTTTCCATGGAGAATGATGCTGAAGGACTAAGTACCCATGGTTATGTTAAAACCGAATTGTCTTTATTGGACTAATTAGCAAAGTTAAAAATACTCTGGCCCACTGAAATTCTATGGATCTACCCATTTCTTCTAATGAAACAAAGGTCTCCAGTTGTCTCCTTTAAAGGCACACCTACTTGTACTATCCTTTATCAAATTTCCACTTCGTTGTTCCAATTATTCAAACTCCATCCAAAAGACGGAAGTGACTGAAAGTCATGTCCTCATCAGCTTCCATCTTTTGCTGTTTGAAAGGTGTCACCGTAATAATGTTACCAGATTTAGTGTTGACACATAGTACTGGATGACGGTATTCCCTTGGCTAATAGCAGAGCTACGGCTATTGCTATCGACTGGAAATTTTGGAGTAAGGCCGCTCCCACCATTCGGGACATTTTTAGTCCTTGTCTGCTCAGGCTTGGATGATGAGGTCATTTTATGGCCCAAAGCCCGTGAGTCCTGCACCAGCAGCCAATAAAGATTTAGAAAGAAAAAATGGTAAGGTAGTGTAAATTTAGTCCATAAATATGCAAGACCAAGAAAATTTCCTATGATCCACTAAAAAGAGAGTTACATGATATACAGGTGGTGTTCATTTAATCATCTTGACACATCTAATTGGTTGTTTTAAAGCATCCAAGATTTAACAATGAAACCAAAGAATTATCATTTGAGCTAAAGTAGAGCTACAGTAATTAAAGATAAAGTGAAGGATTGATTACAGATGGGCCAACTTTGCTCAAAACCAATAACCTTCTGGCTACCTTGGATAATTTCACTCCATCAAATAATCAATCAAGCGAAGAACATAATTAAAGAAAACCTTCACCCATTCAAGATAACAGTCAGCCCCACAAAATATCTGCCAACTGCAGAGAATGAGCAATGCAGTTGAAGACTTGACAAGATAGGAACATTTAAATCATACCAGTACTTGTTGGAGTCTCTGATTTTGTTGAATGTCGGAAGTATTATCCACAATCAATTTATAAATTGAAGAAAATGTTGGAATTAGTACTTTTAATATTCTAGTATGAAAGTCAAGAAAATCGCCTAGGGAATCCAAAAATCATTTGAGAAAGTCTAAAGGTCATCTAGAAAAGCTAAACATCATGGGATTTTATTGTTGTCCTGTTATATGTAAAGTCATGTCTTTTAAAAGTGTCCTTTGGCAGGCTAGATAAGGTTGTGTTATAATTGTTTTTGTTGTGTGAAGAAAGTGTCTTGAAAATAAGTGTTGTGTGTAGTCTTCTTGTTATTGTGGGGGATTCCACACACACTCTCCACACCTTCATATTTGTACAAATCGGTATCGAAGCATCTCTTCAAAGTGGTATTAGATCATGCTTTCTACAAATTGGTATTAGAGTTAGGTTGAAAATTTTCAAAGCATCGATCTTGAATTGTTTTCTTTCTTTCCTTCTTTCTTTCTTTCTTTCTTTCTTTCTTTCGTTGTTTTTTTTTTTTTTTTTTTTTTTTTTTTTTTTTTTTTTTTTTTTTTTGTTGTTGTTGTTGGAAAAAAAAATTATGTGGTTTGGGTCTTGTGTTAAAGGTAAACGAGAGAATTTGATATTTGAAAACATGAGGGGGAGAGTGAAATGATTTGTTTTTCAAAAAAAAAAAAAAAAAGGGAATGGGTAAAGGGATGAGAGAAGAAAAGAAAATCTGTAATTTTGTTAGCAAGAGTCAAGAGAAAAGGTTTCTTCTTCTCTTGATTGGTTTAGGTGTATCAAGAGAAAAAGTTTCTTCTCTTAATTGGTTTAGGTATATCAAGAGAAAAAGTTTCTTCTCTTGATTGGTTTAGGCACTCAAGAAAATGAGTTTCTTATCGTGATTTACACAGGCACCATCATGATTTGTAAATAAGAGAAGCTTCTCTTAGTTGAATTTCTCTGTAAAAAAAAAAATATTTCAGAGAATAGTAACCGTTGAAATCCCTTTCAAACATGTATTACAAGAAGCTACATCTATATCAAAGCTTGGATGCGTCCCTCCTAAGCACCTTTTGTTTTCGAGAAATGGACCTGACAATGAGCTGAAGTTCATTGCGACAGTTCATTTTATACTCCATGAATATTACTACTCCAGTTATCAAAGAAGAAGGGCGAAGAAGCTGATGTAACATCACATACTTTTATAAAAGTGTCTCCTCATTGTTTGACTCTCCAAGCACCTCTTTTGCAGTCCTGCTAATATACTCAGCAGCTATTTGATTCCACCCACACAACCCCAACCAAAAAAAAAAAAACCTCTATCTTAAAGCACTTTTCATTTACTACTCTCTTTCTACTTATGATGCATACATCTAAAACTACTTTCCTATGTTAAGCGGTCAAACTCTCCCTGGAAATAACATTACCTTACAGTGTTTACAAGCTAGTCGATTATATGTTCTAAGTAGGAAAAAGCCTATCGGGCTCCTATTAATTCCACTCTTATAGGTAATTAAATGCTCCTTCCTCGGGGTTCGGTATTACAAGGTCAAATGTCAATGCAAATTCCTAATGTCTCTTCATTTCTTTCTAAAACCTTTGTCCCGCATGACCACCCACCCACACACAACACAAAAAAATTCCTTTCAAATGCTTCCATATGAGTTATGCATTGTATAATTATTTCACAATCCCACTTCTACAACTAATCGGCAAGAGAAAAAACCAAGAAAACAGCCAAATACCTTCTCCTAAGGATCAGTTAAGCATTTATCTGAATCCATTTCTAGAACAGGTCCAAGAAAAAAACTTTAAGTATCTCTACTATATTATAATTAAGGATCCTCCAAATCCAGTCAGTGCCAAATTCCATGTCGGTTGGTGAGTTTAGAATGGGAGAAGCAGAGCTGGCAAAAACATCCTCCAAATCCAGTAAGCCCCAAATTCCTCATCTGTTGCTGAATTTAGAAACGGAAAGACTGAGCTAGCAAATGCTCAAATTAAAACTATTAGGCGATGAATAATTTGTTACCAAAAATTATGTGTTTGATAATAAGATGAAACTTCTGAAACTCCAACAATTTTAACAAGATTCCTTGAACTACCTTTTCTATACAATTCCATCAAATCAAGAAACACATATTTGCTAGGAAACCCATCCAGCTTTTCAAATGCTTTCAAGATATCTAGACTCGAATAAACCAACCCATCGATCAGTTTTAATTTCAGACAATGCAACTTTTCATGGCGAAGACCATATGGAGACAGTGATGAAGTGAGAAACACATAACAATTTACTCCAAAAAACCTCTTCTAGAAGAAGAACTAAAAATTTACCTTTGAAGATTTCTCCTTGGGCTCCTCCAAAGATCTTGAAATCTGAATTAAAACATTTGGTAAGTATAACGCATATACATTCCAATAGGTAAAACTTTCAAATCAAAGAGAGTAAAGTGTAAAGAGTTAAATCCATAAGCATAATTTTGAAAGGAAAAACTCAAGCAACACAAAATACTTACAGTGAATATCTTTCAGACCATGGATGACAGTTTAGATAGATGGTCTAAATGTGCATGAGGACTGAGGTGACCTCAATAGTACAAAATATTTGAATTCTTAAAGGGATTCATTCAGTTTCTTTATTGACCTCCCCAATCTAATGGTGTTGGTCAAACTAAAACAGGGACAAATACAAGTAAATACAGACCACTGCATCTTTTGAATGGTTTGAAAATCTTAACAAGGTGCATCAAGGTCTATTATTATATATGAAGCGAATTGATTCTTAATTCGATTTTGAGTCTAATTACTAATTTGATTTTGACCTCTTCCCTATTTTGACTCTTCTTAAAGACAAAAAGTGTTCTAAAAATGGCAACTTAAAATGGTTATTACATTATAAATGATATAATTGATATAAATCCCCCAAACCACCTTTATAAATGATATAATTGATACAATCTCCATAACGTCCCTATATACCCTATATAGTGTAATCAAGACCCTATAAATGATGTAATTGAAAATAATAACTACAAATTATATATAAATGATATTTTATGGAAAATAATTATTTTTAATTTACATATAAATGATATTCTCTTTTGTAACTGAAATGCGTTAGGGATATAAATCTCCATAACCATCCATGTTAGTTTGTATTATGACCGAGCATTGTTGTCTCTTCTTCTTCTCCCTCTTGCTTAGAAATGCAAAAGTCCTATATAATAAAGCCGACCCTCACGACATCTGCATTCGTCAAATCCTTCCATCAAATCGTTTTGCAATGTGGTAACTGTAACGCCTTTTAACATTCCCAGCTCCTACCATCCTCTCAAGTTCTTCTAAATCTCATTTGATTTCAAGCTATCTTCTAAGCAATTCGTAGACCTGTCAAATGCATTTCATGTCCAATGGTTATGAAGAGAAAATGAGAACTTGGTTATGAAGAGAAAATGAGAACTTACATAGAAGGGCCTATCTTTTTCTTCTTTCAAATAATTTGCATCATAGGAAAATGAATCAAGTTTGAAGTTTTTTCAGGAAGTTAATTATAAATGTTTTGTTTGTAACAACTTTGAGCTGTGCCGAGGAAAAAAACTACAAAAGATTTATTATTTTTCTCCGTGTCTTTGTATTTTTATGATAATTAAAATGTGAAAATCTGCTATTCTAGATACAATGTACTGGAAACTTGATCTTTATTGTCACGGGTGATATTATCAATATAGACAATTGACTCTACAGGCTAGATCTTTTGTTTATCGTCCTTTTTTATGTTTACTTCTATTTTGGTTTGCTTACATCGGTTATTGTATACTTTAGGTGGACGCAACTTGATTTTTTTTTTTCCAAACTGTAAAGTTAATAAACATATCATTTACTTTTTCTATTAACTTCTTATTTTAGGCCTATGAATGATAAATATCACGGTATATTTTGAAATTTATAATATTTTTTTATATTTAATTCTACGAATTATATTATTGCCCGTGCTAAGCATGGGGGTTTCAGCTAGGTATTAAAAAGAAAAAGGCAAGGTATATATACAAATATTGAAAACATAGGGGCCTATTTATAGATTCTATAAACAGGAGGCGATATATATACTAAAAACTCATTAATTAATGTCTAAGAATTGTTTCCTAAACTTTGTTGACTCATTAATTTGGGGGACAGTGGCCTCTAGTGCCAAGTCCTTTTTTTTTTTATTGGGTCTTCACCCAGTACCCAGCGGTGCCAGGGCCTGTTAATTGGATATTCACATGCCACCCATCAGTACCCAAGCATTTTTTTATTGGAACTTCACCTGCTGGCCATCTTTGCAAAGGTTTTGTTTTTTTTTTTTTTTTTTGTCTTCTTATGTTGGTTTTCACCGATTGCCCATCCCAAGTCTTTCTTTATTGAATCTTCTATTTTCTATTAGGTCTCCACTCTACACTCTCCATCTATCCCAAGTCTTTTTGTATTGGGTCACCTTCTAGCCCAGCTGGTGCCTGAATTTTTTAATTGGGTCTTCATTTGTCAAGGCACGGCAACATTCAATGCCGGTCTTCCATTCATTTTTTTTATTATTTAATTATTATTTATTATTTGATAAATAATGCACCTATCTACACACACATATCGAAGTCTTTCTTTGCTTGGGTGTTCAAGGTTCACCCACCGCCCCATCAGTGCCAAATCTATTTTATTGGGTCTTCACCTTCTACCAAAAACAGGACTTTTTAATTGGGTGTTCACCTGCTGTCCAACAGTCCCATGCTTTGTTTATTCGGTCTTTACCTTATGGCCATATGTGAAAAGTCTTAATTTAGAAGAAATTCCAAAAAAAAATTTTGAAACTTGTGTCTTATTTTAACAAAGCACATGGAGATTTAAATCTTTAAAAAAGTACGAAAATTCTCCATAATTCTTACAATCAAATCTTTTCCATAAAAAATTAAATAAAAAAAAAAACACTCTTATGTCATTTTTCAATTTTTTTTTCTTTAATAATTCATTTAAGAAAAGTGACGAAGTCCAACCTGAATGACTAAGCGGGCCCACTTCAACTAATTAAAATGGTGGATTTTGGGGAGGAAAAAGGGTAATAACAAAAAGTTTTTCTTAAGTCCAACCAAAATGAACTAGTGGGTCCCACTTCAATAAATCAAAATGGCTGGTTTTGTGGAGGAAAAGGTTTAATAAAAGACAAGAATCTAAAATAAGGGAAGGGTATTTTTATCATTTTTAAAAAGATTTTATGGAAAAGACTTAATTGTTAGGAAGAGATGAGATCTTTTCATCTAACTATCATTCGTTGATTAATATGCATCTAGGTCGACCCCATAAGTGGCTTAGAATTTTTCTCTCGCGCAAAGTATCTCCTCTCTCAGGAGATGGCGGTCCGATATTTTAAGCTGAAAGTTGAGCCACTAACAGACTCTATAGCTAATAAACAGATCATTTGCTTTTTCTGTTGACTTCTTACTGTAGGCCTGTGAATTATAAATATCACGGTATATTTTGAAATTTATAATATTTTTTAATGTTTAATATTACGAATTATATTGTTGCCGGTGCTAAGCACGGGGGTTTTAGCTAGTATTTAACTTGAGTTCACTTTGTCCGATACCTATGGTTAAACTTATTGCATTTTATTCCCCCAATCAAATACTGAAGTATTCGTCTGGTCTCATTTCTAAGCTGCATACCAGCCGGGTTCTTGCCGACCCCAATATAGCTGGGACAAGACTTTGATAACGATGATAATACCTGTAGGGTTCTTCTTACCTGGTTTTTAGTACATGGGTCAGCATTAAGATGATGCTGATGATGAGATAAACCACATGATTCATCACTTACTCAGAAGTACTTGGGATTGTGACAATTGCTGTATTTTTGAAAATAAGACAAGTTCACTTGCTACCCATGGTTCCAAACCTGAAAATACCAGTCCTCTAGCCTTTATATTATTGGCCTCACCATGGATGGACTATTAATTACACGAGCATGCCCATCCAAAGAAGAAACACTTGGATTTTTCTTTCTTGTTTATTGAATTACTTAGATCTGATAGATTAGACCATATGGGGGATATGCATCAGCCATCATTGGTCAAATCAGAAAATATGCACTGGCTGCTCTAGTGATACAAGTGTGAATTGAGTATTTAACACTTAAGTATTTATATCATTTATCAAAATAGAAATACTTTTCAGCCGATATAAATAGTATAATACATATCCGGATAATTAAAATGTTGATGATGTTTTGTTGAATAAATGAAGCAAGCACGATTTGATTGTGGGCAGGGAGGGCACAGAAGATTTGAAGCCTTGAAGGACCAGGATATGTATGTTCAGAAGGGCCGGTTTATTTCATGTGATTGAATATATAGAAATTATAAGACTTGTTTTTAAAAATTAAAATTGAAGAAATAGAATTGAATTTTAAAAAATGACCATCAAATGATCTTCCCTCTAATGGAAATGAATCAAGAAGAGGTGCGCAATGAAAATACAACCATGACCCAAGTAGATCAAATGCATGGATTTTGGGTTCCCACTTTCTTTGAAAGACCGAGTCAAACTATTGTTCCAAAAAAAATCCCAACACTTGTATCGACGGCCTATGGATAGATGATTATCAAGAAACCATTTCATCTAAAAGAACGAAAATTTCAAATGTTGGAGTTTTAGGATTTCACAATGAGAACAACTTTGGGTTGAACATATACAAATGACCCAAGTCCCATTTGGATCCCTGGAACTTGGTTGTACTACATTTAGCTTACGTGTTAAATTCATAAACAGGTCTAAAACTCTGTGTTTTTTTTTTTTATTTATTTACCTGAAGCCTCTACTGATGGTAAAATACAGCCTTTTTTTTTTTAACTAAAGGGTAGATGGTAGAGTTCATAGAGCCTACTAAACCTAGCACATATAAGAGGGATTTAGGATACACCATCCACAAAGAATCAAGTCAATAAGTTGTTCAACTTAAGGCTATGAAATGGACATTCACCACATGATTTTTTTTTTTTTTTGGAATAATACATTCAACACATGGTAAAGAAGTGAAGTTTCAATGGGCCCTATAAACTGTCCCTGTCATGCTTTAAAAAGCTGTTTATAGTTTGCCAGCTTCTTCAGTAGAGGATCCGGTCCCTACCTTTAATTGGTACCAAAGAACAAGCAGTGTAACTTACAGGTTAGTAAGATTACCCAAAAACATGAACTCACATTCACGCTGAACTGCTTGCACTTGCTTTATGTTCATCTGATCTAAAGCCAGTAAAACTAAAGGACTTTATTTTCTCTACCCACAGGTACCTAGGAACTCTTGGTGGATTTGAAATTTGACACTATAAGTAGATGGTAGAGTTACTGACTTGGGCCGATGGGCCCCACAAATTTCCAATGTGCCACAAAAACCCAACACTGATATGGGAATAACATAGTTCCAGAATAGGATCATAGCTTGCAAGTAGGTAGCTTCCACTGAGAAGTGGCCTTGTTGTACTGTGCACTTAGGTTATATTTTTACTGGTTCTGGGGGTTTCAAAGACACATTTAAATATTACTCAGGCTTTGTGCATATATGTTTCAAGGAATGTGCTGTAGCATAGCTGTCTCGAATACAGTACTGCTTATTTGGTGGTTTTTCTTATACTTAATACCTTTTCTTCTAAGAGGAGTAATTATATGTGGTCACTGATTTGTGTTTATTTATTATATTGATCATTTTGGCCCCCTTTCAATCACCTACTTGACCTGACAAAGGAAAAAAAATTAAATAAATCCACCTATGCTAGAGAGAGAGAGAGAGAGAGAGAGAGAGAGAGAGAGAGAGAGAGAGTATTCTGCACCTGATCAATCAGACAGTATATGGCACTCCATTCAGAATGAAGTTTATGCCAGATCCTATATATAGGGTCCGATGTGATATGAATGCATATTGATCACGGATAGGTGAGTCCCGCATAGGTTATATCAGATAACTTTCATCAGCAGCTCAGCACCACACTAAAATAAGCAACATACCTACTCCAATCGATCAAAGGTAAATGTCCAGTTAACTTACCAAGTAGCTTGATTGCTGCACAAAGAGTACCCCCAGTGGCAATCAAATCATCAACAATCAAAGCGCGGTCACCATCTTGAACTGCACCTACATGCATTTCAAGACAATCTGTTCCATATTCGAGAACATACTCTTCTGAAATAACTTCACCTGTGAATTGGAAATAATAAGATACTAACACCTTCACTTGAAAAACATTCAATGAATGTTGGGAAACTGAACAAATTGCTGCAGGAAAAATTTAAGAGTGATCGATACAAAGTGGGCCAAGTCAGATTCGGAACATGGATTCAAGAAAGGCGTGCTCAGCAGGATCATTTTTGGCAATAGCAGGAAAAGGGTAAGCATAGGACTCTCCAACATATGTATTGGGTTGACTTCGAGGTTTCCTAGATACATGCCAATTATGAGCCAGGGCCGAAAGAAATGATTCTTTTTTTAATATTATCATATATAATTATTCTTCTATACCATAATGCTAACCCACCTTTATACGAGGGGCAATGTAAAAGTCAATTTTTTGTAACACTTCTAAAAGAACGCACAAAACAAGTTACTTCATCATTTTATAAAGATTTTAGTTAGGATTAAATGAAATAAGATAATGCGATAGTATTATGACATGAAACTAGGAAATACACTTTTAAATACCTTAACACACTAGTAGTAGTTACATAATTTAAATAATGTGCTCGGTTTTGTTTGTTTTTAGGCTATTATTAAAATTGTCGCAGTTGAAGTTTTGCTAGTTGTTGCCTATTTTACTAGTTCATGTTCTATATATTTTTATAAAGCAATAATGTGAACCATGAGAACATGTTTGGCAAGTCGTGTCTGATTCAATTAAATTTACTTCAAATAGGCATTAGACTTATTCCAAATAAATTATTTGTACATGTGGTTCAAATAAACATTAGACCACTCTTGAGTTTGCATTAACCCTAACTTGTAATTCTTCGAAAAATCACCATTAGATTTTATAACAAAATAATTAAAATTTGAATACCGAAGATGAATGACAAAGATGATTTGATTCACGAGTCACAAACTTTTAACTCCGGATGTAGGGTCCACATGAATGAAACAACAATAGTCATAAAAGTAAGGGTATAGAAAGAAATTGGCATCGATCAATAGTTAGTGGTTGAAACTCAAGCTCACTTAATGATAATGTTAATGATCATCTATCTAAACTCTCAACCATCAATAGTTTACATTGGTGAAAATCAATATCATAAATGTCAACTTGAATTCCCTTTTCATTGAAGAATATGTTCGTGTTGAGAAAACATAGAATCAAATGTATCATTCAAATGATAACATAGAATTAAATACAGGTGGCAATTGTGATCTATGGGGATATCCATTAAAATTCTTTATAAGCCTTGGTTATTATTGTTTGACAAAATATTAAGTCACTATCATTAATTGCTAATTGGAGGAGTTCTTTATATATTTTTTAAAACTCTCTCTCTCTCTATATATATATTCTATATTATACATATTATTTGTTTTATATATTAATATATAAAGGGCCGGGCCGGGTCCCCTCAGGCCGGCTAAGTCAAGCCCTAGCTCGGCCCTCAAGGTTGCGGGCTTTTCAAAATTAGGCCCTACCCTACCCTCAGGTTTTAGGACAAAAAGAAAACCCTCGCTTTGAGGGCTTTTGCGGGCCGAGCCGGGCCGGGCCCCCTCGTCAAAGGGCCGGATTGACAGCGCTACTCATAATACACATAGTCCATATTTCTAAGAAAGTCTCAACCTATTTAAGCAATAGTGTTCTTTTGTAATTTCATAAAGGGTCTGGGCCCGAACGCAAATTTCCAGCCTTCTACATGTCTGGACAGAACCCAATTCTGCCCAAAACTACCCACGGGCCACGCCTGATGTATTTCAGGCTGCTGGATCTGGCCCACTCCTTTGGGGGCCTGCTCCACTAACGTTGCCCACGGATCCTCTTTTACATTCATGGTGCTGATTGGTCATCAAGTGGCCTACCTGGCCCCACAACTCCACACAAAGTTTCCTATCCCAGACGACCTGAAAGAGGGTAAACTGAATTTCCGTTCTGATATCCCTCGGAGGCTCAACTCATGCCCATTTATGATTTATTATTCAGGCTTTAAAAAGGCGGAAACGCTCCCGACTAGCATTTGACCTAGGGGTGCACAAAAATAACCGTAATCCGTTAACCCGCACGCTCCGCCCCGCCCCGCTACAAGTAGATATACGTCAAAACCGCCTTTAGGTGGGCGGGGCGGTTTCAATCCGTAGTAATGAGCGGGCCGTTACGGTTTGACATTTGAGTAGCCGGTTTCAAACCGCCCCGCCCGCTCATTATTAAAATAATAATAATAAAAAAAAAAACAATACAAGTGCAACTTCTCATGATCTTAGTGCAACTCCAATACAAGTCTAGATTATATTGTATGACAGTTTGACAACCTTACAATTTTATGACTAAACTAAACATTGATGTTTATTATCTTTTATCAATTATTATTCTCACTATGTTTTTTTTTTTTTTTTTTTTTTTGTTCAGGATTGCTTCAAATTATATATCGATCTTTACGAACTTAAAGTTTAGATTTTGAATTTCTTTTAGCATTTGGACATTGAATTTTGAAAATTTGAGGTTTATTTATTGAAATTTAGACATTGAATTTTCGAATTTAGATGTTTCTTTATTAGATTTTTGACTTTTGGATGTTAGATTATATAAGTGATTGTATTTTTTTATTTTGGTGATGCCTTTGGACTTTAATTTTACATAGATATACTTAGTTGAAAATTTTGTTTATTACTGATTATTGACTTTTATTAAAAATCATGTTTAATTTTTATTCTTTATGTTAAGTACTTTGAAACTTTAGTTTCATTCTACTAAAAATAAAAAAAAAATAAAAAAAGAGAGAGATAGGTACAAATACCAAACCGCCCAACATACCGCCCAAGTCGCCCACTAAAAAAACCGCCCAAACCGCCTATACTTTGGGTAGTTACAGTTTCCACTTTTTACAAATCGCCATAAAACAAAACCGCCCAATAACCGCCCAAGCTGCCCGCCGTGCACCCCTAATTTGACCTGCAAAACCCGACCTTCAAAATATATATGAGTCTATCATATGTCACGAAAACCTTGCTCTGTTTTAAGCAGGGCGGATGAGGGTCGAGCCACTTAATCCGTCCCATTTAAATGGGTTGAATTAGAATCCACCCGAATATCTAAACTCATTTAAATAGCTTGATGGTTTAATGTTTTGATATATAGAGCATGTCCAATAGCTTCTTCAAATCCCACATGGACACCCCAACGGAAGGAAATGCCAAAATTGACATATGGAAAAGACACATGCCAAATAATATTTTAGTATATTTTATTCCAAAAGGGGGCCACGAGAATGCAAAAGCTTTTTTTACTACATCTCAAAAC